>JBAMNC010001016.1:1200000-1627500 GCA_037902135.1 Cetoscarus ocellatus | reverse complement strand
TGCTATTGTCACTTACCTCACAAAACTGCAAATCAAAAACACTAAATTATCCCTTTCTAACTAAATAGTAATAACTGTATCAGTTTAGGCCATCAATATGTTTAAAATGTAGTAGGCTTGTTTCAAAAGTGCTCTAATTGGATGTAAACAAACCACAATGAAAAGATAGCACTCATAGTATTCATATATTGGCAAAATTTTGAGCCAGAGAAAGGAATTAAATACAGAAGGCTGAGCAGGATTTTTTTTTCTTGTTTAACCGCTTGACAGAGCCAAAGTGTAACTACATTTAGCTCAGGCTTGCTGATGTCAATCTGCACATTGTATTGAAGGCTGGCAATGCTCACGTTAACCACACTTGAGTTGAGGTTAGACACACAGTTTTTGCGTGATTATAGCCTGACCTGACAGGCATAGGGTTTTGGGACCCATTGGCCATGAAAATCAGTCATTACATCTCTTGTCATGTGCCATAATAAACAATAACAGCCGACCAGTCTGGGATGCCTCATGACTCCACAACAGAAAATCTAGCAGGTTTGATTTTTATTCTGCCACCTACAATTTGTTGCCTCATGTCAGAGGCATTGACCAATAAAAGCACTGTAAGCTCTGCAACAATCACACATGTGAACAGACCAAATAATATTTGGCAAGAAAAATAAAAGTACAGTACTCTAAATACAGCATGTTTGTTCGCTGCCTTTAGTGCCACTCCTGCGTCTTCCAACGTCAGCAGGTCAGTTGTTATATGCACTTGATTTTAATTATGTAGAACATCATGCTTGTGGCACAAGTCAAGTTTTATGCCAGGTGACATGTGAAATAGGGTGGCACCTGTGAGACGGTTAAGACAGACAACATGAGCAGCACTGATTTATCTCTGACATGGTTTATAATTCAATCAACTAAAAGACATTCTCCCAATTCGTGAGCAATTCAAGATCCAAGATTTACTTTCTCTTCCTTTGCTCTAGCCTTTCGAGCTCTGCCCTGCATCAGTACTGTGGTCTAGATGCAAAGATGCCAAACTCAAACCAAACTGCTGCATGAAAAAATGCTTTCAACAAATAAGCGCGAGTTATGTTATTAAGAGTTTAATGTGGCAACAAGAACTATAGTGCAATTCAGCCCCAGATGTTTCATAATTAAAGTTATACTCTTTGAATACAGTTCTTTCACTGAGCTAGAAATGTGAGCAGCATCTCAAACTGAGCATGTGCAGAGAGGGCATGACAGGACAACGCACATATTCTGAACTGTTGGTGAGAGTAAAGGGTCATGAACTGTGAGAGCTGCCCTTTCTCTGGACCTCTGTGCTGAAGTCATGACCGTGAATAAACAAAACGGCATGCCACATCCACTCACCTTCTGGAAGAGCGGAAAGAAATTAGCATAGCTACATTTGCCTGGACATAAAGATTAGAGCCAGAAGGGTTTCAGCAAAGAAAAAGACTCGCTGCTCGGTTTGATGGCAGATGTGAGCTGCAGAGAAAAATACTGCCACAGAACAGAGCAGCAGAGAAAAAAGGCTTCTGTGTGGAGTTATTAATAGTTAAACTGGGCTGCCTCATCACCCTCCCATGAGGCTGGGATCATATATTCATAATGCAACACTGATGTTACACTACAGGCTGTGGGATACTGTAGTGCTTCATATCCTGGGGAAATTTTGTGCTGCATGTGGATAAACAAAACAACACACATGATGCACCGCTCCTTATTAAAAATATGTTCAAATTTCTTGACCCAAACAGGCGCATTAGTCATTTTAATCTCACTGACTGCATTATATTAGCACATCCCTATTCTTATGAAAGCCAATAGTACATTATCAAAACCATTTTGAATATTGATTGTATATCCTGCAATTTCAAAAAAATGTCAAAAATTCCAGTGATTCAGGCACTTTATTGTGCATGGCTGGCAGAATTTGAAATGGTTTCCTCCACCAATATTCTCTTTTTTCCTCACTTCAAGACAATTACAACTTACACTGCCTGGCCAAAAAAAAAGCTGCCACCTGGATTTAACCAAGCAAATAAGTACGAGCCTCCTATTGGATAATTGCTGCATGGTCGATTATCTTTCAGCTGGCAACAAGTTATTTAACCTCATCTGATGCAATGAGTAGCTTCTCATTTCTTAAACAATCATGTTGAAAGACACATCCTGTGGTTGTGGAAAAGATGTTAGTCTGTTTAAGAACGGTCAAATCATTGTCATGCATCAAGCAGAGAAAACATCTAAGGAGATTGCAGAAACTACTAAAATTGGGTTAAGAACTGTCCAGCGCATTATTAAAAACTGGAAGGATAGTGGGGAACCATCATCTTCGAGGAATAAATGTGGTCAGAAAAAACACATCAGGGTAAGAAGAGAGGCAGGTGAAGGGATGCACCCATCATGCCTTGTGCCTACTGTACAAGCCTGTGGGGGCAGTGCTATGATCTGGGGTTGCTGCAGTTGGTCAGGTCTAGGTTCAGCAACATTATGTGCCCAAAGAATGAGGTCAGCTGACTACCTGAATGTACTGAACGACCAGGTTATTCCATCAATGGATTTTTTCTACCCTAATGGCATAGGCATATTGCAAGATGACAATGCCAGGATTCATCGGGCTCAAACTGTGAAAGAGTGGTTCAGAGAGCATGAGACCTAAACCCCATTGAGAATCTTTGGGATGTGCTGGAGAAGGCTTTGCTCAGTGGTCAGACTCTCCCATCATCAATACAAGATCTTGGTGAAAAATTAATGCAACACTGGATGGAAATAAATCTTGTGACAGAAGCTTATTGAAACAATGCCACAGCGAATGTGTGCTGTAATCAAAGCTAAAGGCGGTCCAACAAAATATTAGAGTGTGACCCTTTTTTTTTGGTGGCGACTTTTTTTTTGGCCAGGCAGTGTATTATCCCTGCAGTGTAGCTGGATCTGCCTGATTCAATATCTATAAACAGATTAATAAATCTTGCCCAGCTCAATCCACAAAGGGCTCGGTCCAAGGTGTCAGTGCCCAATGAGCATCCATTAAAGCACATGTGTAGGGAGCTAAGAGTGAAAAGACAGTTTGCCTGAAATAAGGTTTGTGGTGAACATACACATGTGGAATTTCAATGTTTAATGGGAACTAACAAAGGCATCTGACATTGCCTGCTTTTAAATCTTAAACCACTGTTATGTGTTTAAAACAATCGCTAACTTAATGCTTACAAGGACTCCAAAAATGGCAGGGGACCCAATGACAAGCATTTCTGCTTGTTTTTTAGTAAAGAATTAATTACACACTATTGTCACAGCCATGAGGATCAAATTGATAAGGTTGTTTGATCAAGAGAAAATTCTCAAAGAGGGAACCACAAGATGTTATACACTGGAAATATTGTACTGCTTCTAAGTTGAACCACCATGTTTTAGTTCAATAGTAGCTTACTAATAGCTTTTCATTCTCGCCGATAATGTTTGAGCTTAAAACATTGAGAAAAGTGGATTTGTTTGTTAAGATTGTCTAAACAAACAAACGCTTCATAATTATTCGTTTGCTACAGAGTTTCAGCAGTGATACAAAACAGTGAAAAATCCCATAGGCTTTAAGTGGACTTGCAATTGAGGAAACCAGCACGATGCTCACTTCCACGTTGGCGAACAAAAACACATCAGCCCTTCATCACTCTATTATGTGCACTGGGGCAGTAGCATCCGTCTATACATTATCTGATTGTCCCATAATGAATGTGATCGACAGTATGTCATATTTAGCATTTGTTAAGTCCATTATTCCGTGAAAAGTAAGTGAGAAGCTCTGAAGGCTTTCAGCTGTTGCATGTGTACAGACCTGTGGGTTTGGTTTGTCTCAAAAAACTTGCTGAAAATAGTGATCTGAAAGAGAGTCAGCGCTGGATATAATATTTATATGGATCAGATTTCTGCTGGGTGTTCTTTTACACAAATTAGGTTATAAATTATTTGGAAACTCAGAACTGCTTTGCAGTGGCGTTAATGGACATAATGCTTTGAAATATAACTTACTGTTAAAACACCTCTGCTGTTTCTGCATTGAAGGAAAGACACACTGCTGTCTAAAAATAATGTACATAGATGATTTTACCATCTGATGAATTTATGATGCCTCTGATTTATTTCTAAAGAGAAAGCTTCACACAGCACAACTCTTAAAATTTGTTAATAATATGCATGATTTTTGTAGTATATAATCAGAAACTGTTACGAGATCTAAGCCTTTCCTTCAATGAAAAATATGCAGTAAATATGCAGCCAAATAAGACTGAAGTTAAGAAATAATAATTTTACTGTTTTAAAACAAGATGACTCGATTCATCAGAGTAATTATCAATGTTTTCTTTGTAAAGGAAGGTGCACTTAATGGGCTTCCTGGGTTGTTGTATCAAACACATGAATCTCTGTTATGTTCTCACTGCTGCTTTTTAACTGAAATCATTTTCTAAAACTAAACATGCGAATCTGACATTTTGCACAAGAAACTGTGTATGACTACACATTTTACATTAGCACTAATGCTCAACAGAAAGAAATATGTCTATCTTATTCTTTTATCCATCACTATCATCTCTTAGACTCAGTCACTGTATCAAATAATACTGAGATCAGCTAGCTGTCATCTTCCTTTAGCAGGGGGCTGGTATATGGATTAGTGCCTTGAAGTCTTAAAACACTAATGTTCAAAAACTGTTTAGCTTTCATACACTGAGTACACCTGATCCACCTGTGTTCTCTCTCTGTCTGAGATGCTCTGTTAGAGATCCTACCCCTTTAAGGATCCCTCCCTCACGGGCCCTGTCCACACTAATCTGGTTGACCATCCTATTCTGTGGTAACTGGTTAGTTAAGCACTACTTGGTGCTATATTATCATCGACTCTGCATTTATTCTAAAATGCATGCTCTGCATTGGTCTTGCCACCTGAGTCAATGGGCTGAAACTGCCAATGTGGAAAAACGGTGGGAGGTCAGGGGGACAAGGTGTTTCAGGCAGTTATTGGGGCTACAGAGAAGCGAGTGGAGAAGTCCTAAGCTGTAGACTCTTTGTCTTGTGCATAGAAATACTCAAGCATATGGAGGCTACATGTAAAACATACAAAAGGGCATATAAAACTCCAAAAAAGCATAACAAGGAATTTCCAAGGTGGAACATTTAAATTTTTCCTTTAAACTAAAGATCTATAATATCTGTACAGAATATTCTAAGGTAATAATCCACTATAATTAAGACACTTTAAAATTGATTTAAAACTGCAAGCCTGTGCAAAAGCTAATCCAGGTTACAATTTTAGAGTCCTTAGTAATGGTGATCTGCTTAAGTTAAAGAGAGTCAGCATCATGACACAGTAAATTCTGACTTAAGGCTCAACAGACACAACTCAGCCTCAAATCTCCTTGTTACACCCCAATGTCCTGCTTTATTTCTTTGTTTGTTTGCTTATTTGTTAGTTTGTGAGCAGGATAACTCAAAATCTGATAAATCTATCTGGATGTTATTTCCGGGAATGCTGGTCATGGCACAAGGAGTAAGCTAAAAGATTTTGGTGGTGACTTGAATCTGGATGCGAATCCACAATTTTTTTAATCTGGCATTGCGAGATAGCAGTAATATGTAAAACTACCCTGATAACTCAGCAAGTTCTGAACTGATTTTCACAAAAATTTCAGGGGAAAGGTTGGTGGCGATCCAAATGGGGATGTGAATTCAGGAATCTATCAGGGATTTGTAAACAGTGCAGGACATAGCAGTTTTCCAGTTTTTTTGGAAATAACTCACCTGACAATGTTGGAAATACCTTGGCAGAGGTTTCTGCTTTTGGAGTACTTCTAGTTCCAAATTCAAAACTTCTCACATGAGCATTAAATTGAATATCTTTAATATCTGAATTGTAGGTCTGACAAAACAAGCAACTTTACAATCATACATTGCAGCCCATCATACTGCCTCACCCTCTGTTATTCTCACCTTACTCAAACAAACACACAGAGAAATCACTCTGACAAAGCAGAGAGGAAGTTTAAAAATGGAGGTATATAGCTGAGTAAACAACTGCCAGTCAGCACAACCTGCAGAGAACAAAGTTCACCTGATCAGTGACTGCAGGTACAGTGGATAAAACAGGTACATGAGCATACCTGAGCACTGATGATACACACTCACACACAAACAAGCATGCACACCTGCTGGACTGGCCCAACCGGTTTCCCTGTAGTGTCTTTTTTCACACTAATGGAAACCAGGAGCAAAGATCAGATCAATAGAGATTTCCAGCAGTGAAGTGTGTTTGGCTCATTTGTTGGATTCAGGCTGAAGGGAGGCGCTCTGTCGATGAAGTGTAATTCCTGTAATGATGACTGGTAGGTATTCGAGGCACACTCTATCATTGCTTCCCATCAGGCCCCACGTCCTTCCTGGACAAGACTGCTTCCTGTGCTGCTGAGGAACAGGGTGGTGCCTGCTTGGTGACGCTGTCTGTTTATCAGTCAATGAAGGAAACTGGACTTAATTAAAAACTGCGTCACAGCAGAAAAGGTTTCCATAAAAAAAGCAAATCAGTCAGATTTAAAATGACACCCATATGATGCCAACATGTTTTCCATCTTTTTCAATCATCATGCTGCTTCTCCTGCAAGCCTAGGGTGCACCTGTTTAAGCTGTGCTGGTAGCTTAAAGCATTTCTTAAAAATCTTAAAAATGCTGGCAATTTCATGCCCTACGCAAGGGTCTGATCACACAATTCAAGCATTATTTAAGTCTGATCCCTTTGGTCCCAACACTCAGTCTCTTCATCTCAACTAGTTTGTCATATAAAACAAAAAGCCCTTTTCATAGTGCATGTACAAGGGAATGAATAATCTATCTATCTATCTATCTATCTATCTATCTATCATACCATTTACACACTACTGACACAGCAGAAAGAGCAACTTGGGGTTAAGTGTCTTGCCCAATGACACATCGACCTGTCAACCTTCCAATTGATGGACTCACTCACCAACAACTGGGACCTACACTCTCACAGCTTGTAATCTTGTATCATCAAACGTGACAACAGTATGAGCAAACATAGCAGACAACATTTGGAGGAATTGAAGCGAAATGCGGCTAGTGGTTTATTGCCTATTACATCCTTGGCTGTTGTAATTCACTTTTAACCCTTCTTCTTTTTAGTTTAATATGTATAATGAACAGGTTAGGCTGTATAACCAGATGTGTTTTGCCAGAAATGAACTAGTTGGTCCCTCATTTCTGATATTTGGCTGGATTTATGTCTAACTTTTTACTTTTGTTGCCATGGCTACATTTGCTTCCTGCTTCAACCAGCTTGCTCCCTGATATAAACTATATGACAGAGAAAAAGGTTGTCAAGCCTCTAAACAATGTCTCTGCCTTTATGATGTATAATAGAAAAACTACTACAACTAACTGAAACCTAAAGGGAAGAGAGAAATAGCAGCCTGGTGAGTCACTACTGTTCACATAAGCACATATCTTATGTACAGTACATCATTACGTTGGGCAAGACAAGCATAGAGTAAAGAACAGTAAATACTAAATATGTTTGTATGTAGTCTTCTTTTAGATGTCATCCTTCCCTCTTCAAACACCATAAAGTTGGTTGTAATGTGTAGTAAGGTCCAATGATGTAGTCCGAAATAGCTTCCAGTCAAATCACTGCAGGACTTTATGGCACCATGATCACCTAGTTTGGCACAATGACCAGTATGAACTTACTTAGTCCTGTGTGTGTTTTTTTCTTTTATACATAAATTGTTTCTCATACAATTAAAAAAAAAAGGAAAAAAGTGAGCAACAGAAACCAGGACAGCAGACATGGAGGTCCTGTAAGGTGCAAGGTTAAACAGCGAAGTCAAAGCGTGATTGTAAAATGCATCTTGCTATTCATTTAATTACCAAATTCAGACAGTGGCTAGAATTATTTCACATTATCAGCATTGATAAAAAAAATATTTTGTAATGCAAAATAATTTATTACAACAACTATGAACTTCCAATAATTGGAATCAACCAATAACTTCTCAAATTTGATGATTAATTGCATAAAAAAACATAATTTGACAGCCTCAGCAGAGACTGATAACATTTTGTGAACCAGGCAGTGAAGGTGTTTATTTCTGCTCTTTACATGGGTATCTTGATATGAACTCTAACAGAGATTTCTTGTACCTATATTGCTGAGAATAATGTATGATGGGAGATGGCGCAAATGTTTAGCAGGATTGAAGGCAAGTGGCTATCTTAGGCAACAACTAAAACCTCTGTCACTTACTGTCACTGAGATTTAAGTAATTACCAGACATCCAGAGATTTAAAGCATCCACAGCCTAGAGCCCAGATAGCCTTATACCTCACTGAGTATAAATAAAAAAAGGATGTATTATGGTTATTTTAAATATCAAAAATGTAAATGATTGTACTCAAAAGCAGGGCTACACAAAGAAAAGGCTTGGCCTGTCAGGCCCAGTGGGGGCTCTTTAGAAGTAGTTTAGTGTAAAATAAAACCATGTGCTGGACCAGGAGCACTGGTGCCTATGTCCTCTGTCCAACATTTACCCCTTAGCCGGGCTTTGTATTGTCCTATTTGCTGCCATCCCAACATTGATTCTGGTCCTGACATGGCAATGCACAGCCAAACTCCAAGGGCCCAGTGGTTAAGTCCCATTGACCTCACTAAATGATAATAAAACTGGAAAAACAGGCCTGTAACATTATCAGAAAGAAGGGTTTTATGTTTTTGTTTCATTGATAGGAAATGTGAGTATTTGGGTGAAAAGCAAAGTCTGGTTTGCTTGAATATAGAATGGGCCACTCTTAAACTTTTCGACACCCGCGCTCCCCCATGAGGTTAGGCCCCAGAAAGCTTTCCCCCATATGGATGGCCTTGCTCAATAGCAACACAAAGACACAGAAAAGTAAAAGCATCAAAACAAATCCCTGTGGTACCCCACAAGACATTGAAGAAGACACAGTCACCAAAGACAATAAAAAACTTTGGTGCTTCAAATAGAAGGAAAGTAAATCTGATGCCAGAGCTGGCCAACCCAGTCGTCAGAGCTCCATCTTCATCTGGAAACAAAAAATCTGAAGATCTTTTAATAATCTTGGCTCACTTACCATCATAGCAAGCCTTTATAATAATACCTGCCTCCTTGCCTGGTATTTCCACCCACAGCTTTAGAGGCACGTATGTGTACTTGTATCAGCATGGGGCGGGGTGAGAAGGAACTCATTTGCATTTTAAGAGACACACACAGTGTTCTCCAGCAGCTGTTTAGTGCTAGTTTACAGACATTTCACTTTGACCAAGGGGAACTGTTAAAAGGCAGAAAAAGGGTGTGATCTCCTTTAATAATCAATCAACATATTTACCATGATAAAGAATTACACAGCATTTAAGACAAGCTACAAACAGTATTGTCTATACGCTGCATATAAAGAGCAAAGTTCACTCTGCTGTGTAAACAAGTATATGGTTGGTTGACACTATATTAGGGTGAGTCTGCTGCAGACTTTGATCCCGAGGATTTCCCCTCTTAGTGCAACACGACATGAGCTGAGCAATGAGAAGCTTCTAAAAGAAGAAATATCCTCAAATTGAATTAATCGAAACTTAAGAAAAGAAAAACCTGCTCCCAGGATTAACACGTCACCCTGTCATCCCGTAGTGACTCATGACATTTGAGCTCTGTTGAACATTTCAAGCCCTTCCTTTATTAATACTTAACAGGTGTAAGCTGCTGCAGATCTGCATGAATCATACTATAAATGAATTATGCACTTGCTGTGCAGACACATCCACGACGGGCCTCAGACAAAGCCCTCCGTCATACTCACATCTGTCGACTGTGACTCTCTTTCTAGGGCACTGCTGAGGAAACAAAGCTCTCAAACTCAACTCAGTCTCTCTTGTCTGTTTCTCACCTCATACCTCATAGAGCTTTGTAAAATTTGTTTTCAAATGGTGGCTATGAATCGGAAGCAATGGTAAACTTTTGTCCTTCCAGATGTAATTTTCCTGCAACTCCAGGTCCACCAAAGTGCAGCCTCTTCACATAAATTTACATCACATTTGAGAAACAGAGTTAAGTGTCCTATTTAAGAAAAACAAACACCTCACACTCTGAAATAGTCCCGAAGGGTGGTACTACCTTAGCATGACTGTGAAAGTATTTAAAAGACCTTCAGTCTTTTTAAAGTAACAGAACATTAATCAGCCTGCTTAACAGAAAAAACAGTATTTTAAAGGAAAATTTAAGTTGTAGCATGCTTTCAAAATTAGTTTGTTGTTACAGATAAAAATCCCTTCAATACTGAAGATACATTTTCTTTGGTTACTGTTGAAAGCCTAAAACATCAAGTTTTAACACATATTTATACATTTTCATATAAAAAAAATGGGGTATACCAGTATGATATCTACTGATATAGTTCATGTTTTGCAGTAAAAAGATTGTTTATTGTAAGGACCACTTACAGTGACATGCTCACTGAGTAATAGCTCCACAGGTGCAGGACATTCATATCCTTTAATTGCTACAACATTGTTCTATGGCTCAGTACAGCCCAATCATAGCCCACGTTTAAGCAAGGCACAAGATAACTTATTTACGATATTAAGTCTACAAAGAGACATGTGAATTTGGTAATTTGATTTAATTTTAGGAGCACTGAAGTAACAAGTAAAAATAAAAAAATAGTATTTGTTGTATAGTGCAGCATATGTAGAGGTTCTAAACACATCCGTAATTTCTTGATTTGAATTGACCAAAATATTAAAAAACAAAATTCGTTGTAATGAAGTGCAATGACAATAAAGGCATTTCTATTCTAATCACAGGCCAATTCCAGCACATTTCCTACATTGCATAAAAACGTTGGCAATAATTGTAGAGCTGATTGAAGCCGGTGAGCAGTGATGGTTTTCTTTTGCACTTTGCCAGTTACAACCATTTTTTAAAAAAGTTTCAACATATTTATCTCATTTAGACAGGCTCCTTTTTCCTGTAAAATATGAATGATCATCATGGAGTTTGAGTACTTTCCAATACCGCAGATCATGAAAATAATGGATATTCTATTGTTACAAGAAATGTGTAATTTAGAGTAGAACATTATGACAACCTCAGTTGCACATACTTACCAGAGCTGTAGCATACCATACCAATACCTCTGTTTGACTGACTGAATTTTAGGTTGAAACTAAAAGCACTCCAAGAGCAAGAACTTCCACGAGGTCATTTCTAACACTGTTGGGTGAGTTATTGTTAAAAATGTGAAAAACTGCCCTGTCTCACTATGTTAAAATATTCTTTAAAAAAAACTCCTGGATCCAAATCCAGATTCAGATCTCCACCAAAAGTGAATCACTTCCACCTCAAATTTTAATGAATTAGTCCTTGGCCCATTTCTCCCTGTCCTGTAAATTTCATCAGATTTTGCTCAAAACTGTTTGAGTTACCCTGTTAACAAACAAACAAAGAAACAATTCCCAGCAAGACCATAGCCTCTTCGGTAATGGTAATAAAAAAAAGTTTTAAGGTGATTGTACAATGTGCGAAAGGTATTTTTTGGTGGTAGAAGTTAGAGAAGCACAAGTACTTGGTATAAGTAATCATAATAGGAGTTATTTTTTCAGATTCCAAAAGTATTTGGGCCTCAACAAAAAAAAATCACTCAGGGCCTCACTTTGAAAAGAAGCAGTCCTTTTCTCAGGTGGCATTTGTTCATCAAGCTGACAAACAACTGCACAGTCTAATCAATTTTTAATAAATAACATGGGTAAATATGTTTTTGGAAGCCACAAGCTGATGCCTTACTTTAACAAAGGTTAAGTTTATAAAGTTTATGAAATTCTATTTGGAAGCCTGAGCTATCTTCAGAACACCAGAAGGTTTTGCATAATCACTGCCCTGTTTTATCAAAGATGTACAATGTTGAATTCTCAATTGAACATTTTATTGTGATCTATCTATTAAAACAGCACAAACATGAGTCTCTACCCAGATTGACAAACCAAACACGTGACCCAATATCTTGACATTCACTGAAAGAGGAAGTTGTACCAACAATCTTACACTTGGCTCCCAAGGGCAAATCTGTTGTGTCATTTAAATGACACCATATTAGAGAGATGACACATGGGGGAGGGGACAGGGGGCAGGGTCCTGTTACTGAGATTAAAGCTAGGATTATTGTGTTACATCACAGAATATGCACTAAGTGAAAAAAAGAAACATTACTAATCTGGTTATTTAATTTCTGCTGCATCATGCAACAACACAAGTGACAGGGAAACGTTTCTAAGCGATCAGTCTTGGAGAGCATCTAGTTCTGCTACATGAAAATCAAAAACAGTAAAATCTGATCCTAGAATGACACAAAGTAAGAGGAAAAATAAAAATCAGCCTTTTCCTTCAGTCAGACATACACCCAGAGAACAAAGCCAGCAGATCCGTGTTACTGTTAATGGAGCATCCACTCTGGACCGGGTATAAATCACATTATTGCTCATTTAGCCAGGCAGCGGCTTCCCGATTGGCTGACTGGGAGACAGGGTGGGGTCAGATGCTGAGGGAGATGAGGGGTCGGTTACAGGATCTCCTTTGACTGCAGCTGCTCTCTCTACAGGCCCAGCCCTGCACTTAGACTCATTACATCCTCACATTTTACAGAGCCGGCGAGAGAAGGACGCTCACTGAACACCACCACCCCTGCTGCATGTGCAGAGATGCAAAAGGAAACACAGGAAGAGGGGAGGAGTCCGTGTCATTACAGGCACATATGCTTGTCCTGCCTCATGGCTCAGCGTCCCGCAGTGGACAGATAGGTGACCTACTGTTCTTGTGTCCGGTTCCTTTTTCCTTCATCCAAGCTCAATATGTGGCTATACTCATGCACATAAACAAGCACAACACATTCACATTCACAAAAAATACAACTGGGGACTGAACCAGTGAACCTTAAACTATGAAGAAGCAATTTGCAAGTGTTAGGCAGAGGACTACTGAAGCCTTTACTGAATTAAATACGAAACTGAATCATACAAAATATTGCTTAAAAAGAAAATAATGGATTTTCTGGGTGGGCTTTCACTGGGAACAAAAGCAACAGAAGTAGGATGGGTTGTAAAAGTGGATATTAACTGGGCACAAAAGCTACAGAAATCAGACAAGTATTCCTCAAATGGATCCTGCTTTTAAAGCATAAAACATGCCAGCCCACCTCTGCAGTGAATAATTTGTTTAGCTGTTCCTAATGGGTCTTTCCTTTGTGTATTCAGCAGCTCATTTCCGCAGTTTAGCACAAATTAAAGCACAGAGAGGTCTCCCTGCGCAGGGTGCCGATGTCTGGTGGTAAAAGTGAGATGTCTGCTTGGCCAGCTCTGGATATGAGCCAGCCCATGCCAAGACACTGCCCTCTCTGTTCTCCCATTAATGCCACAGTGCAGCAGGAGGTGAACCAGTCATCTTAGACACTGGATCCACATGGAAAAGGCGATGAGAAAAACTGAAGCTCAAATGCTGTTACAATGCTACAGTGCCATGCATTCTCCCTGTCTGCAGTAGACTGTAGAGCAGTGATTGAATCAATGCCAAGCCTGTTACAAACTCAATTTTTGATCTATTATGGTCACTGAGTTTGGAGGAAAGTGTACATTATGGCAAGAGCTGTGGCTATTATTCATCTGCATCAAGAAGTTCATTGACAGAAAATGATGACCTGCTATTGTACAGCTACAGTATGATTACTGGTTTTGCTTATCTTCCACTCAGCACACAATGAGAGATTCAGTCCACCCTGTGATTTTAGCTGATACAACAGCTAGTTTGTGGCCATGTCAATCCTCTGAGGCTGCACTTTGACCATGTCCATCAGAAGGCACTTTATTACCTTTGCCAAGGAGGTTATGATTTTGCAGGTGTTTGATTATTGGTTTGCGAACAGGATAACTCCAAAAGTTAAAACAGATGGAGAGATTGCCGAAATTTTCAGGAAAAGTTGGTCATTGTACAAAGAAGTAGTGATTACATTTTGGTGGTGATCTGGATGAAGACCAGATTTCAGTGCTCTCAGAACACATCTACTTCTTAAAATGGCATTTTCGATCTCTGTTTTAAGACACAAACTGGTCCACAAGGATTAAGTTCTCAAAAACATCTTTGTTCATATGAAAACATGAAAAAGGTGACTTGATTAATTCTAGATGGCACACAATGATGTTCTTGACATGAAAATTTTCATGCCTTTCCTCTGCTACAACCATTTCATCATCAAATTTATCTCACTTGCCCAAAGTTCAATCTGTGTTTAAGTTTAACGTGACAATGTTGGTGTTCAAATGCAGAATTTGCTGATATGGTTGTCAAATTAAGGCAAAAGCACAGCCAAAATAGAACGTATATAATTGTATTATTATTATTATTATTATGATTATTATTATTATTATTATTATTATTATATCGGCTATTTGTTGTTTTTTTTTTATGTAGTTTAGCGTCCAGCCACTACTTGCATGACTGTGTCTCTCACTAACAATATTATTACATTGTGACTATTTCTGCCATTAGAACAGACAGTTAAGTCCATTTTTGTTGCAGAGATCATGTTAACATGAATAACACATATTAGAAACTGTATTCTTATACATTTAATATTATGGGTTCTTAATATGATATAAAATGTAAAAAATTTGTGAAACATCAACTTGCTTATTATTATTATTCCAATACACAATACAGCCTAATGATCATTGATGAGAATCAAAAGACACTTCAAATAGAGAATCAATTACTAAGAGCTAAGAGATTCACTTTGTCTTTTTACTTAATTCTCTCATCAATTCCTTCCACTGAGCTCCAAGGAGGTCATGCTCTCATCATAGGCAGTCAGCACAAACGAAAACAAAAACTTAAAAGAGGTAACGATGGCAGACAGGAGACAGAAGCTGTCATAAGTGTGGTCTAATTTTACACAGTATGACAGCTAACTGCACAACATCCAGTGTCCTAGATTTCAAGCAAGGATGGAAACACCATGAACTTGCTGAGACATTTGTTGATGCTGCATGACACAAAAATTTCAGGAATGCCATGTGCTTGACGGTGTGGGCCCTAAGAGCTTGCGTGGGCCTGATTTGTTCCCTACAAAGAATTAATAAAGAATTGGATTGATAGGCAGAATTGATAAAAGCATTAGTATCAATAAAATCTTTTCAACTCCAATCAATAATCATGATACGATATCAGACCTCACTGTATGTGATCTGGTCTCTAAGGGCAACAGACAAATTTGGGGGTTTCCTGGGGCAGCCATCAATTTACAGGACTTCAGGCCAAGACTTCAGTGTGTTGACTGTTTACAGTCAAGTCAGGGATGAAAATGTGAGAGTGAAATTGGTTTTAAGGAAAAAAACATCAAGGACAGGAGATTGTGTTGCATTTACAAACAGAAATCTGTTCAATGACAATAAAGTAAATTAATTTTTGTTCGCTGATTGTTGTAACTACCATTGTTTGAGTAGCAAAACAAGAAGCGTGAATATGTAAACCTTCGGTTGCTTGAGTGTTTTTTTTTAAGTATTTTTATACAATTTTCTCTCAATTGCAGAGAGAAAGGTAATGATGCACTAAAATGAGAGCCTTTACAGATAGGCTGATTAACAACACCAATGCAGATGGTTTCTTTTGGTGTACATTTTCTCTCATGTCTGATAATTAAAATAATCAGATTATGTCCAACTGGTCACGTCCTCTGCCCAATAGAAAAAGTCCAGTGAATAAGCAGTAAATGCCTGCATCAATATGATGTGCCTCAACAGATAAACTTCTACAGGTGACATCTGCAAATGCCACACTATTATCAAATGGATTGATGTGTATATGTCAAGGGCTGAAATCACTAATACCAGTGTAGGACTGACATATCTGTGCATCCCTAGAAAAAAAATAATTGCCTGTTAAATCAGAAAAAAATGGCACTACTGTCGAACTAACACCCAAAAATTCCAGACCTTGCTGCTTCTGTTAAATGTCATTGGGTATGGGCAGCTTGTGTATGCAGTAACACATCAGAGACTTTACAAAGCGAGCCATTACTCTGTCAGAGGTTATCATCAGATAAGGATCAACATGCCTCGTAATGGCGACTTTGAAAATTACCCAAGCGCTGTCAGGGACCAATCTTCACATTAATATCCACCCCTCACGAGAGATAATTATGTTCTGCTGTAATATGAACATGGTATGCTAACAAGTCTTCAGCCATTAGTCACCACAATGCCTCCTGGGCTCTGGATGTCCAGTGTGAGTCGTATCATCTCTGACAACAGCTGCTTCTATCCGAGTAAAGAGAAGCTGGAGGCCATTAAAGCGCACAGCAGATATTGAGGGGAAGGGCCTGGCGAGATGTGAGAGCTGTTACCTCTCCTCCTCACTGTGCTTCCAATCCATTTGGCTTGGTAGCTGCAAACACACCCACAGTGAGGAGAGGTTACCGGGGCAGGATTTTGTGCTACATCATTCTGCTTGGTTTGTAAAGCAGGATAGGAATGCAGGACAGCGAGACAGGTAGAAAATAACAGTGATCTAAATCAGAAATAGCACTGCTTTGTATTCATCATTCAGGTTCCCCCTCTTTAAAACAAGCCTTTCCTGGCAGGATTTGGGTGCGCATGCTGCATCCAAACAACCGGGAAGTGTTTTTAGAGCTAATGAGTCCACTAGGCTGTCGGACCAGTGACGGGTTGAGACAGAACTGCTGAGACAACAGAAAAAAAAAAGCAGCCCTCCTTCTTAGAGCAGAGGAAGAGCAGGACAGCAAGGGTTATTAAATATTAAACACCTCAAGATGTGGTCAATCATAAAGCTTTTCTCTGACAGGGACTGAATATTGAGCAACCAAGACGCAGATCCACAGCACGTGGACAAGCTTATGAAATCAAAACCTCCACGTTATCACAAAGGAAGACCAAACATAGAGGTTATGGATTATCTCATGTGAAGAGCACAAAAAACACAGCAAGTACATCACCTTAAGGGGATCTTTAATGAGCTATCACTTTTTATAATTGGGCACAAGCACAAAATATACGAGATAAGTCCTTTGCTTGTGGGGCACCTATGTCTGAAAAAATAAAATCGGTTTTATGCTAATTTTGGGCCCATTGTGACATCACAGTGAATCATCATGATTAGGGATGCATGATAATAATAGCAGTATCGGCAAATATCAAAATCTTTGACAGTACTGTATTTACAACACATATTTTGGCCACAAATATTGGCTGTATATATTGCACATTTTAGCTGTAATACTGGTGGAATGTGTAAAACGTACAAAAGGGGTTTACCTCTTCATCACTACTGTCTACTGACATAAATTAAAAGCAGCATTAGTTGCAGAATAAAATGCTAATTTAAGTATAGTGAGGGTTTGTGTAAACTTGCACGGCACCTAGATCTGCCAGATTCATCGTCTGTAATCAGGCAGATCCATCTTGCCAAACTCAAATCTACAACAACTGCGAGCAGCCCAAACGGGCACAGCCCAATCAGCATCCTTAAGAGAAGGGTCAAGTGGGAGCTACGAGTGAGACATCAGCAAGAAGTGACTGCTCGTACACAGATTAGTATAGATGCTAACAGCTTCAGTAGCAGTTTTATCAGGTCTAGACAGCAATTCTGTATTAAATGAAAAACAAACAACGGCACTGAAAGCATTCTCGATAGAAAAGATATTTTGCTCCACTTCTGACATGTTTTGGTGAGAGTTTGTTCTGGGAAGTGGCTTGTGTTTTGTGTTTTACACAACAGCAGTAGCACTGGCTTACTACATTAATTTGCCCATGAAGAATGTGACTGACAGAACAATGGTCCAGTCACCTGAATTCCTAAACACTACCCGTGGGCTGTTCCCCTGATGGTGAAATATTGTACACTGAGTGATCCATCTGGTGTGTCGGGCTGGACTTTGTGCTCTTGACAGAAAATATCAGTACTGGTGATTATATGGCAGTTTTCCACATTTGTGACAATGACTGACACAACAATGATGGAAATGACTTTTGAAGAGGTTTGTGCTCTTGGAGCACTTCTAGATTTACATACTTTATGAAAATAACCTGAATGTATTTACCTTTTTCTTGTTTTTTCAGTAAAGTCTTATCAGTTTTCCTTCTTGGGGCCCAGGCGCTGTATCAACCCTCTGCTGTTGCCATAATTAGTTGCTACTCTATAGCCCTACATAATAGCTCTTTCTTACCATTAATTATCATTTTGCCTGTCCAGTTTTTTTGCTTGCATGTGTTTGAGTTTAAGATAGCATTTTAGCACATTACCATAGGATTTGGCAAGTCATTGTTGGCTTTTTGACTACTTTATGATTTATTCATTATTAGTTGCAGACTTTCATTTTTAAAAAAATCCTGACTTCTAGTCTACAACATACAATCATTAAACTAACGTGCTCTTTAAGCTGTGATTTTGAACTTTAAGGAACAGTTAATAGATGAAAATACATGTAAAAAAACACAGATACAGAAAAACATTAATAGATGAAAATAAAAACAACAAAAGCTCAACATGTTGTGTGACACAGTTATTTTTAATCTTGATGATTCATCGTTCTTACCTGTGGGTGGCAGTTTGTAATTGCAATTGAAATTTGATTAACTACCCAGCTCTAAAGCATTTCCACCTGCTTACAATTATTTTATATAAATTAATCTTAAGGTGAAGTCAAACATGGCTTCAAATAAATAAATATGTTTGTAGTAGCGAGGCATATTATTCAACCAATATATCATCAGATAATTGTCTAAAAAGCTGATTATGATATCAGCAGACATGACCATTTTGCCGATATTTTGGCCGTACAAACTTGCCAAGAATTTCCCATTTACTGGTTGTATTATTGGCAGAACTGAAAATGTACCATGGTTTACCACATCATCACCACTCATTGTTCACTTTTATTAACCAATAGTATCATATTTTTAAGTCTGTAGTGATATTTTCCCTGTTTCACATCTGTTTCTAACACACATGGACTATAACCATGTCAGTTTTAGTGAAGTTTTGTGCTCTTGACATAAATTATTGGTATCTGCAGTAATAATGAGTTCATACGTGGGCATATCGGATATCGACCATAATCCAATATTGTGTATTACTAGTTTGTAAATGTTTATTAGACCTCTGATTCTTGTAGCGTTAAAAGAAAAAAAATAGACTTTTGGTTCAGGCCAAAGATTGAAGAGGAAAACAGAAAATATTCATGAGTTTAAACCTAAGGATACTTCTCTTTCTGAAGAGTTTTATGACCATAAGGCTACAGTGTCCGGCCAATGGGTGGGCGGTTAGTCGACCTGTCAAATTCTGCGGCTGAAATGTTGGAGATGAGGAGGATGAGTCTTATAAGTGATTTGTGGACACTTTTAATGGAGAAGTCATTATATTAGACACCTCTGTGTCTCACAGTGAGGCGGGGGGATGCAAGTACTCACTCAAAGGCGAAGAAGAGGGAGCAGGTCCCCACGATGAGGAAGAGGGTCAGGTAGAAGACTCCTTTCTGCCGGGCCATCATCACTCGGCCGTCGCAGCAGAAAGTGTTTTTCCCCGGAAGCTTCTCCCATTTCCGCACCTTCCGTGTTATCATCACCGCTGACATGGTGCCTCCTTTTCGGTTATCCTTCTCCTGGTCCTAGTTTATTTTCTGTCTCACTATATTCTTGGATTCTGGGCTAGAAAAACAGTTCAGACGATGTGGCACAGTCCACAGCGAAAAAAACACACACTCTGAAAAATAAAAGATTGCTTCACAAGATCACGACTGCCGGGCATTTCCCTCACGTTTTACAGAGCCGCAGTCACATCCTCAGAGCTTCCCTGTCCACACTGGTTTCCTTTTAAATCCAGTTTCAGGTCTTCACTGCAGCGTGTCTTTCCCACGCTGCTCCAGCATTCCCGGTCCTCCCTCTCAGCCTGTAAACAGAAATGTGGGCTCAGATTCATCCAAACGCCTGATGTTCACCATCGGCAGCCTGGAGACGCAGCCGCGGTCGTTGCACCACCAGGAGAGTGGACCATGACCGATTGACATTCATATCATCTCGATAATAAATCATAAATGATCGAACAGACGAGCTGCTCCAAGCATTAGATGGTTACCGCGCAGCTGGACGCGGTCAAAACAAAAACATAAAATCCAGTAGAAATATGGATGTGCAGTCAGGAGCATGTAAAGCTGTTTGATGTGTTTTCTCCCCGCAGCAGGATGCTTGCTCTGGGTTTTGGTCAATGGCAGCAGCAGGAAACACGCCTAGAATGAAGTATCTAATCTTAAAGGGCCAGGACAGGTGAAACAAAGAGGAACAAAGGACGCTCAGAAAGGTCCTGTTCACCTAATATCAGTATGCTGAGGATTTCCTCTGTGGTATCACCAGAGGGAGGAGGCTGGAGGAGCCTGTTAATGAATATAATTGGTGGAAGACACCAGATGCATTAATCCCTCAACTGTTTGGAGGCTGCAGAGGAGCAGAGGTAAACACTGCAGAGGTCTTCACTGGAAATCTCTTTAGACTGAGAAACTGAGATGGAGGGTATGCTAAGGCTGGGCAACATAGACTTCAATTTGTATCTCGATATTTCTGATACAAGATCAATATTTTAGTAACCCTTACGAGGGAAAAATATGTACATTATTAGTGAAGGGAAAAGCTGTCATTTACATTCATCTTGTATTTTGCCTCCTATATGAAAAATGAGGGATAACATTACACGCTTTTCGTTTCTATTTTAGTGACGGTTGGTGGTACATACCATGGATAAATATTCGATGGTGTAAATGACAGTAACTTCTATCTATCATCTGTACTGCTTTTCCATTTGGGGTAGCAGGGAGCTGGAGCTTATCATTGGGCAAGAGGCTGGTAAACCTAGACTGGTCGCCAGCCAATCGCAGGGCCACATAGAAAGACAGACAGACATTCACACACACATCCATACCTAAGGGCAATTTAAAGTCACCAATCAACCTGACAAGAATGGTTTTTGGTCTGTGGGAGAAACCATGCATACACCAGGAGAAGATGCAAAATCCACACAGAAACTCCCTGACCGACATAGGGTTCAAACTAGCAACCTTCTTGCTGTAAGGCATGTGCACTATCTGCTGTGCCACCGTGCTGCCCTGGCAGTAACAATTTGAGTATAACTGATATTATATGTATGTAGGCAGGTCCACCCATAGGCCCCCTGAAGGGACTTGTGAATGGGCCCTGAAATGTCATTTGATTATATCAATATGTTGTAAATTCCGGTGGCCTTGTGCTCAATTTGATCAGCAAATGTTAGGATAGTCTTTATGAAGTGGAAGGCCTGGTTTACATGTGGTCTGTGGCTCCTTTATCCCACCTCATTCCACTATGTCTCTCCTCAAATTTCAACTCTATCTGCTGCCTTGTCACTCAAATAAAGGTATAAAAAATCTTTAAAAATAAAATATATAACAGAAAGATAATATTAATATCAAAATGTGCATGTTTGGTTAGGGGTGGGAACATTCACCCTCTGGGCAGCTGTGGAGCCAAAACAACAACACAGTTTCTGTCAGGTCGAAGCATGAGTGAACATGCCAAACATTATCGTGCTAACTGTTAAAATCAATGGTCAGGACTCAGGGATATTCACAGCATTAATATCATAAAAAAGGACTATGCCATTCATGAGAACAGTGTTTACACTTTAGAATAGACAACAACAATTAAATGTATTCTTCTGCTTTTATAAGAGAATTAACAAATATTATTTTAAAATAGACTTTGTCTTACCAACCCTCATGCATATATATATATATATATATATATATATATATATATATATATATATATATAGATAGATAGATAGATAGATAGATAGATATAGATATAGATATATATAGATATAAATAAAGGTATATGTAGCTATAGATATAGTTATAGATATAGATATAGATATAACATTTTTTTAATTTATTTATTTTTGACTTTTTTTTCATGAAGAATTCATTAAATACATTGAAAACATAAAGTTATGGTGATTTAAGACAGTATATTAAGTATTTTTTTTCTCAGAACTTTGAATTCTCAAGTTAAATTATCAGAATTATTATTTTTAATACCAGAACTCTCATGTAAAAGTCAAAATCCTCCCCTGAAGCTGAAAAATATTTCAAGCAGTTATTGTAGGGTTCAAATGTTCCCTTGAAAGTTTATCAGCTTCTCCTCCTTTCTTTTTGTCATGCTGACATTTTTAAATGTAACAGCATGGCTATAAAAGTTTGGCATTACTAGCAAATAGTCTGGTTTGATTGGCCATTTGAATTGTAAAAATAAATAAACAAATAAATAAATAAATAAAAATAAAGAGTACTCTTCCATTCATGAGCAAAGGATGGCCTGAGACATGACACTGACCTTCAGCCCATGACCTCTATCATCATGATCATGTCACTACTGTGTCATTGTGAACAGTTCTGCAAAATTTGAAGATAAAAATTCCTGAAGCATTTTGTGATTTCACATTCATAAGATTGTTTTCAAATGCGGTGGATGAGGATGATACTCTTGACCTTGGCCTTTGACCCTTTAACTCCAAAATCTGAACAGCTGATTATTTGGAGAAAGGGATCATTCCTGGAATGGTTATTGCAAACACTGTGCTCATGACAACAAGACTCAATACCATTCACCTTATGCTGTTGTGTGTTTCCTCTCTCTTCCTCTGACAGGAGCTATCCACTCTCTCCATTAATTAAAGGCCAAAATAAAAGAAATCAAATCAAAATGTGAAATATTCGTTTGTCCAACATTCATTTAATTACAATTTAACTAAGTGAATACACAAAAAGTCTTGTCATAAGTAAAAATGATTGTTACAATTGTTTAGCTTAATTTTTGATTTCATATAAATAAATTTCAACTTGTTGTTTTTTTTCCCACAAATTAGATGAAAAGTGTTTCCTCATCAATTTTAAACCTCTCTTTTTTTTTACCGATGAGCACACAGTGATAAAGCTGGACACAGAGATTTATTCTCTTACAGGATGATGTAAATGTATTTTGATTTCATTTATGCATTCTGAACAAATGCCTGTCAGATGGTATGTCCTCACCTTGACGACCAGAATGAAAGAAACATAAAGTAAACATCCATGCAAACCTTTTTACTATAATCTAAAAGACACTTTGCCAAGGCATTTGGAACATTACTGAGTGAGTTACTGTCAAATGTTGAAAGCTGCCCTCTCTCACACTGTTAAGAAATCCTTTGAAAAATTCATGGATCCACATCTGGGTTTGGATGACCACTAAAATCCAATCGCTTCTCCCTTGTGCCATGACCAGCATTCCCTGAAAATGTCATCTAAATCCATGGAGACTTGTTGAGTCAATAATGAAAATGTAGAAAACTGCCCTATCCTGCTTTGAACATCTAATGTTTCAAGTTCAGAGTAGTTTACAGTTTGATGTACTTCAAGTTGCTTAGTCTGTTGTTTTTTTTCTATCCTTAAACATTAAACTGCACTGTTTACTCAAAATTCCATATTCTTTTTAAAAAAAGGGCTTACCTGAGAATCAAATGCCATCTACTGCCCACGGGCTAAAATGTAAACAGATTTAAAAAACAAGACTCATGCATTGTATCATATAAGGGTAAAACCTTAGGCATATTGTTTTTCCAACCCAATTTTAGGCTCTATGGTAACGCTCACGTGTTGCTGATAATGGCAATGACATTTACAGGGTAAGTAGTAACCTGTGCTAAGTCTCGCCTGGTATGGTCATAAAAAGCACTATTATGATGGCTCAATATTTGCTGAGCTTAGTCATACAGTCATTACAGCCTGATTGTTGCTGAAGAGATGGTGCTTCATGAGGCACAAAAGGGAAGGGTAAACCAAACATCATCATCAAGCTCAATCTGATTAAAAAAAAAAAAAAACTGAAATGAAGCTACTGCATATCTTCATCAGTGAGGATTAATGCTGGAGGGGCACATTATTCATACAAAGGCTGTCAGAGACTGAAGTGAACAGCCTGCATGACAGATAAATAACTGCATTAAAATCCTGAATCAGCCTTTTTTTTGATTGAAAGAGATCAGTTTGATGTTCAAGCCTGAGGATATTATGCTTTATATGGTGATGTAAATAAATCTGGTTACAAAACATTATACTACATTAAAATAACACTATAACATGTTCCAAAGTTATTGTGCATCTTCTTTTAGTTTATAAACAAACATATTTCTATTATGTTCATCTGTTGTAGGGAATTTGTTGGGGGTCAAGTTTTTAGGACAGTGTTATAGTTGGATTTTTTTTTAATATTTCATTTAATTTTTCTATGTTCAAAATACTGTTCATTGAACCAACTTGACAAAAATTAGAGTGTCATGAGTGACTAAAAAGAGGGAGGGGGGTCTGAAATGTGTGTAAAAGGTCTTAATACTGTCTTAACTGTGAACAGTTCATTATAACATTACTTGTTGCTTGTTTGTTTTGCAATTGATATTAGAAGTGAGACGGTGAGGATTCAAAGCTGTTCTACAGAATCCCATTTCAGTTTAGAAAATATGTGAACACTGAGCATTAATCAATATAAAAGTCTTAAAGCGGAACTCATACTTGTGAGTTAAAAGACAAAATTTTAACCAAAAAAAGTTGTATTTATATAGTAAAATTCATATTCATTTATTGAAATCTAAAACTATAAAATAAAACTCAAAACCATAAGATAAGAATTCATAATCATTTAAATTTAATGCAAAAATTGTATGTATGAGTTATACATTGTATTAATGAAATAATAATAAATGTCTCATCATTGACCCGATAATTTCAACTTTTTAGCTTATGTTTGTGACTTTTTTTGTCATGATATTGACTTTAACTTTCAGAATAAAGACTTTAAGAAATTGTAATCATGAATTGTTACCTAGTATTTTTGACATTTTATCTCACAATGATGATGATTTTCCTCATAATCATGACTTTCTATCTTACAGTTATTATTGGGCCTTGTACTCATAATCTGTTTAATGTTTATCTTTTAAGGTTATGATATCCCCATTTTAAAAATCCTGCTAAAGTTACTTTTAACATTGTAATTATGTATCATTGAGATATTATACATTAAGATTATAGTTTTGGATTTTTGAAAAAAATTAATCAACGCTTAATCTTCTCCCTCTCTTTTTGGTGACTTAGGCTTCCGTCATTTGCACTTTCTTACCTTACTCAGTTTACTCACCTCTGGATTTTGATCCCAGGAACATCTGTCTTTATTTATTTATTTTGCTGCAACATGATGAACATTATATTGTACAGAATTCATGGTTGGCTTTCTACACAGCATGTTATACCTCATTTTGAAAAAAGTATGGCTAAGTTTAGTTTGTCAATGCAAAACAAAGAACTTTAATTTTTATGCAATAAGGTTTTGATCATAGGGAAATTCATTTCTACATAAACGCAGACACTTTGAAGTAACTCCATGTTTTGGAACAACTAAAGATAACGTGAAAATTATTTCTAAAAAATTGCTTAAATTAATTAAGTGCCTGAATTATTGTTCTGAATTATTTCAATTTAATGTTGAAGAAACCCGCTTAGGTTAAATCTTATCTTAAAATGAAATCATATGGATTAATATAGTTTATGTTCTTTTGTTCTTTTTATTTTTTTTTAACTATAGTGTATTCTATTATTGGTCTATGTCTGTGAATTAAAAATGCTGAATAATAATAATCAAAAAAAAAAAACTCTGTATTTTGAGCCCTTTGTCTCCATCTGTCGAAGCTTTTTAGAATCGCTCCTTTCCGCTTCTTAATTTAAAACGTCTTTTGCTCTGACAAAACTTTAATAGAGACGTAGTACACATTTTATTGCATCTGTAAATAAAAAGCACCTCTCCGCAGCTCCAGAGATTATTTCTCTTTCATCAAATTATGTTAGTGGTTGTTGTCGAATAAAGTTTTGTATTTTGAATGGTCCGTCCTGCATTATGTCCCGGCTGGAAACACACACCGTGTTGAGTCTTAAAGGAGTAGCCACAGTTTTCTGGTTGTGACTCAACAAATCTTTTTAAATCGTAAAAACAACACTAAGGGTGGATTTGTTTGTCTCACTGTAGATGGACGGGGTCCCTTGTTTACGTGTGTCGCAATGCAATGCACAGACATTCAGGTAATCTGCCAGCAAGTAATTAAACAAGCGAAGCTAAATTAGCTAACAGTTAGCATAGGAACCTTAATTTTAGAATACTAAAAGGTAGCACAGAGTTTAAGAGAGATTAAATCCCTTTGGTGCTGTACTGTACGTTTACATTTATTATTTTGTATTGTTATTTACTATTATTATTGCTATTATCTTCATTATTTTTGAGTTATTCAACTATCATGCCACAACAGTTTAAATAGTCAGTATTTTGTTTCATACATTTAGACGTTTTTAATTAATTTCGTCATCCTACCATTGCTCTCTTAATAATTCCCTAATAATATAATAATTAATCAAGCAATGATTAAAGTACAATGTCCGCAAACCTCTCACTGAGAAAGTTGTTTTCTAAATAAGCTACAAATGTTTCTGCAGTTAATTTTATTAACCACATTTCACTTTTCCTCTAGAAAATGCCTCCAGGCCAAAGGAGTCCTGGACATGACTTTGTGCTTAGTGAAAAACCCAGATGACACAGTCCTCCTGCCCATTTTAAAATCCTCTTCATCACAACTTGATCTGCAGTCTCTCAGAAGTGTGGTGGCTACAGACAGCTCCTGTGAAATAGTTTGGAGTCAGGTACGAAAATATGATCTTCACTTGAAAATACAAACAACAAACTACTTAACTGTAAGCTTTTGTTTTTTATTCTTGTTCATGACCATGTTTTTCCACAGCCTCCACTGCTGTTGAAGAAAAGGAGAGGAGGATCAAGTGGTAATAATCTGGAGAAAATCCTGCAGGAGCTGCTGGAAACTAATGGAGAGCGATGGTCAGAAGAGCTGAAGGCAGACCTCCCTCGTAGCTTTCAGAGGCATGGAGACCTAGTTTTGCTGGGAGACAACTGTTTCAGACTGCCACTATGGAAGAAAATAGGTACTGCTTTTGTTGTGTACAGTTTAGAGGAAAAAAAAAAATTTCAACATTTATCTTTTTTTAGATCAACATTTATGGAGTGCAGTGGGCCAAAGTCTGGGTGCTCAGCGTCTGGCAAAGATGAGTCGAATATCTAGCAATGGATTTCGGTCTCCAGTGGTGACAATGCTGTTAGGAGAGCACAGCTGGGTCCAACATGTGGACAATGGTATAAGGTAGGACTCAGTCATGAACATTTTGAGACATCTATCATTAAGGATGGGAATTAGTAAGATTTCATTGATCCCCATGCCATTATTGATTCTGTTTATCCATCTGATTCCTGAATGATTCCCTTATCCATTCCTGTGGATTTTCTGTGTGGGCAAAATTCAGCTTACAAAGGTTTCAGTGGCAACAGTGGTAAACACATAGCATGATATTAAATGCTGTGCTGCAAAGATAAACACCTCAGTTGCTGGGGTTTCCACCCTTTAGCATTGTGTAGTTGGTATAATTTTGACAAAAATTAATCCACAATTTCGTCCACTTCTGTCCCTTGTCTGCCATGAACACATTATTTACTTCTTTTTAATCATTTCTGCTGACTTCCTCTGATGTGAGAGTGGTAACCTTGATTTGCAAGGCATGCAGAACAAAATTAAAGGAACTGATAAGCAAAAAGATCAATGATATGGATTCTCTGAGTAAGTCATTATCGATTCTCAAATGGAATTGGTTCTCAGTTCCCACACCTACTCATTAAAGTTTTAAAAATCTGTGTTCTAATTTGGTTTCTATTGAGTTGCAGAATAGATTTTAGAGTCTCATTATTTAGAAGTAAATCTCAACAAGTTGCCTTTAGTCCCTGTTTTAGTGCTGTGTTAGAATATGTCACCAGATGTCTGAGGGAGGCCCTAACACTCTTTTCTTGATAAACACTTATTCCTTTTGACATTTCAGGTAGTTTTTAAAGGTGTAATTGTATTGTTTTAATTTCTCCTTTCAGCACAATGATGCTACCTTTGCGTGCCAAACTCTCTATTTTATATACAAATGAAACTGCCTGTGATCACAACAGGCCTGAAGTTAAGGACTTAACCAGAATTCTGAAAGGCTCATTCTGAGGCTTTGCCCTCAAACTATGACTGTCTTCAGGTGGAACTGAGAGCTGTTTTACCAGCTGCAGTCATTAAAAAGAAAAGCACATAAAGATTAATCTGTATAGACTTGCCTCTGTTTAATCCTTTAATGTCCACTTCCATGTAGTTGAGGTTTTTTTGCCTCTGCAATCATTCAGTTTTAATACTTCCATCAAGGAGGATATGTTTTTGCCTGCGTTAGTCTGTTTGTTGGCAAGATTACACAAAAATTATTGGACAGATTTTGCAGAAGTTCTCAGAAGGTGTCGGTAAAGCCCAACTTAAAAATAATTAGATTTAGTTGGTAATCTGGAAAACCACCATTAGTGACAGTCATTTTTTTTTTAAATGAAATCAACATGATTCAAAGGACTACAAATAGGTTTCCAGGGTCAAGGAATGGGATTATCAGAATCAGAAATACTTTATTAATCCCCTAGGGAAATTCTGTTGTTTCAGTTGCTCCTATACACAGGCAAGGAATATCAAAGGCAGTAAAATAGATAAGAGACATTAAAAATAGATGAGCGTATAAATTATTAAAGAATTAAGTAAAACTAAGAATGATTATTATTATGAGGGTTACTTCACCATGGAGCTGTTGCGTATAGGTGCAACAGCAGTATGTAGCTACCTTGGTGGAGGTTTGCGCTCTCTGAGTGCCGTCTAGTTATGTCATGATGATACACTTTGTGATGTCTTTGTGTGACAACCTGCATATGTAATATTCGACCTTGCGCTTACAGGTATGAGTTTGATGTGACCAAATGCATGTTTTCAGCTGGAAACATTACAGAGAAGCTCCGAGTGGCAGGATTTGACTGTAAGGGGGAGACTGTGGTGGATTTGTATGCAGGTAAGATGATTCGCATGTTTCACTGTCATCATAAGATATAATGAGGACCCTTTGATAAAAATCAGTATTCTCCCGTAATTCTAGGACTTCACACTTCATTTTATCAAAATGCTAAGATTTAAAGTCAGGAAACTGAGGGCTTTTTCCTCAAAATTCAGACATTTTCTCTAAATTTTTCAAAAAGTTTGACCTCATTTTTTGACAGGCTGAACGATCATTTAGCTTTCAATTTCACTTATGATTATAGCCACCCAACATCCACAATCATGAAAACAAGATTATTTAGATGAATTATTATTGTTCCAAATGCAATACTGCACTTGTTTTGTCCACAGGCTTACTTTTGGAAGATTTTTCTGGGTTTTTTTTTAATATTTTGATCCCAACAGAACATCAACACGACCTCAAAAATACAGTTTATTCTTTTGACCAAAACAAAACAAAAAACAGTAAATTTTGTATTGAGTCTAAAATAAGATGCAACCTTGCATTGAAAACTGGTTACTTATCTAACCACTGTTTAGTCTAAGTCTCGTTTCCTCTGGAGTAATCAGTGGTCCCATGGTTTTTTGTTAGGGATTGGGTACTTCACACTCCCATATCTCGTCCATGCGGGAGCCAAACACGTCCACGCCTGTGAGTGGAACCCTGATGCAGTTGAAGCTCTGGAGAAAAACCTTGTGTCAAATAGAGTGTTTGACCGTTGCACTGTTCACCAAGGAGACAACCGACAGGTAATGAATTTTCCATCCACACCATGACACTTATGTGGCATGTATCGTTCACACACAGCTACAACATGAGCTCTGTCTTTATAAAGTGCATCCCTGCAGAAATAAGTTTTTGACTTGGTTCAACGTCAGATTTTACTTTTTCACCATGAAAGTCTTGCCAGATTTTTGTGTAGTCTCCACTATTTCTGTTTTGTCTGTAACGCCCTAAAGAGACAGTAAAATGTTTACTCAACAGTACTTGAAATTGCTGTACTAAATCCTTAATGACATTATAATTCAGGCGATGCCTGAAGTTGCCCTTACTTCAGGTGGGCAAAAAGTGTATTAGATATTTATGTCATAGAAATACATTATAATTTCATAATTTGATGGATAAAACTTGAATTAACATTGACAAAGTGAAATATATCTATCTTTAATGTAGGAATATTAACAAAGTTGATGTAAGTATTGAAAAAGAACAATAAAATAAAAGAATTTACAATCTGACGTAACATTTGCTGTCTTCATTATCTTGTGAATAAAGACTTGTGTCTTTTTACATATATTTTAAACTTTCAATAGTTAACTTTTGCCTTTTTTAAGTAAATGCTTTCTTGGCATTCAACCTTTTAAGTAATTTTTTGTCATGAAACCTGACCCAGCTCAACCAAAAACATTTAATTCACAGGATTTCTGCTAGTTTTTGTCAGCAGTGCAGTTTAGTTTGTCGACTTTGCTTCACTTTTTGTCTTAAAATAATCAGTAAATTATCTCTCTTGTTTTACCTTTTATATGTATAAAATGTTTATAGTTCAGGGCATTAGAGGCCTCTTATTTTCTAATCTTATTTGTTTTAAAATCTCATTCCAAAACACTTTATACTAAATCATCTTTCCAAACAAGGCTTATTGCAATGAAATTCATTGTAAGCCATCAGCTGTTAGCAGAAGTCAAAGTGTTAATCTTTTCCATCTAAGAAGAGTTTCTTCTTAGGTTATTAGTGTTCTGGGAAACAGATTTAGTCAGTATTATTAAATAGATTTTGTTGTTTTATTCTCCAGCTCCAGTTAAGTGACATTGCTGACAGAGTCAACCTGGGTCTCATACCGAGCTCTGAGGACGGCTGGCCTGTCGCCTGCAGACTTCTGAAGAGAACCACTGGTGGCATTTTGCACATTCACCAGAACGTCACCTCGCCGTTACCAAACACAGCAACCTTTCCAGCAATAGATGATGCCACCCAGAGGATTTCTGGAAAGAGGGCTGACAGGGAGGTGTGGCAGGCCTGGGCCGATGACACAGCAAATCGTATCGGCTCTCTTTTAAAGGACATCAGTGGTGCAGTGTGGATAACAAACATCCAGCACCTAGAACAAGTGAAGTCGTATGCTCCTCACGTTCACCACTTAGTGCTGGACTTGGAATGCAGACCCTGCTGAACAGCAGACACACTTATCTGCATTAAATTAAAGACTTTTATGCTGAATGGCGGGAGTCATCAGCTCCATTTGTACAAGGGCCAGTTTTCTCTTGACAGATGCTATAGGGGACAGATTTTAAAAGCAATATGAATTTTTTGGTTAAACTAACATATTAATTGTTTTTTTCTCCAAATGTTTTACATTTCTTTGCCTTTTCCCCATACTGCTGCCAGCCACATCGGGCAAATATTTTTTTTTTTCTTCTTTCTGGGGCTGCCATCACTGGGTTTGACTCCAGTGTGCTCATTCCTATGGTTAAATACTGGCTGACAAAGATCAAACATGGAGTCGTTCCTGATAGAATTGTTTCAGATGCAATTGTTTTGGCTGTTGCATTCATATATCTTGGGATTTAATGACAAGAAATACCCTTAAAACTACAACATATTTTTCCCCTTACATGTCCTGAATTTGATGATATTCTGGGGGCGGATGGGACGCTGCTGGGAGATTAATGTGGCCCCTTAGCTGCCTGCTGATGATCATTGTATGGTCAGGAATTCTACTCAGTATCATCTGGTTTGTGAACATGCTTTACACATCTGCAGACAGTGATTGTAGTTTCCCTGGGCATGTTTTACCGAGCTAAGACACAGCCCTCTCTTACACTTCTGCTGCTATATTCAATCAATCAATCAAACTTTATTTATAAAGCACTTTTCATACAAAGAATGCAACTCAAAGTGCTCTACATAATATATAAAAACATTCCCTCAAACCCACCTACCCACCCTTATATACATAAGCATCTACTCACACGCATGCACGCGACGTTTCACTCATGCACATGGAGGAAGAGCCAGGCTTCAACATAGCAGCAAGTTTTTTACATCAGGAGCTAACAGGTGCTGATGAAAACTGTGATGTTGGTGTTTTGCTAAATGGGAGCATAATTGTTTCATTTTCAAATTTTTCGGCGCTTTATTGTTCAAATTTTACTCCATTGTGTGAAAACTAGACTTTACAGGTAATATGCCAGCTTTTATTTCTCCTAACTCTGCATATTGCAAGACAACTCAGTTCATTTTTATATAGCACATTAAAAGTCCAAGGTTTTCAAAGAGCTTTAGAAAAGGCCAAAACATTGTTAAGAGCAAAGCACAACAATCCAGGCACAAGAAAATACCTTAAGGTGATAAAAGCAAAGCAGTTTAGCGCCAAAAAAAACCAACAACAACATACAAATAAAAATAATCAAGTCAACACCATAAGGATCCAGCATCATAAGAACCTAGAACTCAGCAACATCAAATTAAGACCACTAGGACCAAAGATGTAAGAATATTGAAAAAAAAACAATAAAATCCATAGTAGGGGATAAGACGATGAGAAAAGTAAAAGAATCTATAAAATCCTGTGGAACCATATAAAGGTTTAGAAGTAAGAAAATATGCACACATTTGCAAACTCAAATATGTCTGCAGTAATGAGCACATTTTTTTCTCACCAAGAAGGCCATATTAACGTTTTACTCTTTGCCAGAGGGTCACATTTTGCTCACTTATAGATTCTCTCAAACAGAAAATTCTATATATTAACCAGAGCCAATGTGTTGGTTTCATCTGAATTTAAAATAACACTCATATTTTTTAAATTCAAATGTAAACAGTATTGCAATTCAAGTAGCCAAATAAAGAACAAAAATGATTAAAATCAAATAAGTAATCAGAGTGATTAGGCCAGGTATTTTAATAATATATCACCTGGACTCTATTTTTCAAATGCACTAGCAATACTTTTTAAGAGTTTTACAGAAGCAATTGCATCTAAATACATCTAAAAAAAGAAGAAGACAAAAAAGAAAAACATGCACCTGTAAAGAAAAATTATTGGGAAAAGAAATCTTTGGGTTTTTTTTTTAATTCCTCTCGGATATTGTTTCATGTTTTCCTAATTTTCTCAATTTATTGGTATTTGAAATCGACTCAAAGACCGTATTGAGATGTGAGAGAAGGAAATCACATGCTTCCCCTTATCAGCTGAATACTTGTGTTTGCAGTCCTTATTTTCTTTTCTTCAAGTAGTTTTAAATAAATAGCTGTAGAATCGCTCTTCCCATTTGGCATTGAATCTTGATCCTCATTTGTGCGGCCGTTTCAAGCTGTAAAGCCGTGTTCACACTGAATGCGACTTGTCGACGGAGATCGCGTCACCCACCCAAGTCGCTTCGCCTGTCCATAAGTGATATCACACCCGCTCCAGTTTCACCATGATAATAATAATAGGATGCATTAGCTGACATTATTCCAACTGTATCCATTTCACTCACCTACCAACCACAAAACACTGCAGCTGATGGCCCTGCAGCAGCATCGTCTCTCAGCTGCACCTCGAGTGGGGAGTTCTCTGCAGTGCCATCTAGGTGGAACTAATGTACTCACTAACTTAATGTTGTAGTAATGTAATAATGACGGAGCTCCAGTGTGACGCTTTTGTGTAAAAGCCCAATGAAAAGGGCTGAGGACAAGAGTGTCGACATTTTTAATATGTTGATACTTTTTGATACTATGTGTTATATTTTTTGCTAAATGATTAGAGAGAAGGTGAAGAAGCTTAAAGAAGAATCTATTTCACCGGACAGGTGTTGGCAGTACTTCAACACACTGCATCAGCATAAACAGTCATCCTCTGCTTATTTAGTTTGTTCTCGCTTAAAATTTAGTCAGTTGTGAAGATCTCTTGGCCCCATCTGCAGCAGTACTGTTACCTAATTTCTGTCCTGGTTCTCTTCTTACAGGTTTAGAACTGACCAGAGTCACTGGGGCAAATGTATTTACTACTGAAAAGAATGACCCCACTTAAAAATACTGAATAATCCCTTCAAAGTTTCAAGTTCTGTTATTATGACAACTCCAGCCTTGGGAAGGCATTTTGTATTTTCCAGTGGCAACCAGTGAATCAAATACTCTGAAACCTCTGCCACTGTCATAGATGTAACAAATAAATGAAACTGAAGTCAGAGGCTGAATACAGACTTCAGGTTCTTCCATACATGGGGGTTCATGAATGTTTTCATGCATGTGAGGGTGATGTGAATCATATGATGTGTTCTTCTCGGGCTCTAGGTTGTAACCCTGAGAACAGCTGTGGGAGATTACGCCCCCAAATAAGGGAATATCTTCTGGATGAATGGTGTTAATCCATTCAGTAGAAATCTATCCCCGAGAGCATTGAAGCTGCTCTGGCAGATCACAGGTGATGATTTTGTTGTTTTTTTCACCCATTTCTGTCTGCTGTACAGGTTTGTATCAGATATGAGAGGTGTTGGTCCGAAATCATTTTCAGTGATCAAGATGTGTGTTCTTATTATCATTAAGGGTCTAAGAGTGAGCAAATAGCATTTGAATAGATTCTGATACTCCAATAAAGGTAGGAACCAAAACCTGAAAAAGCCCAAACAAAGCGTGCAGTATATGTTAATGTTTGTTTGTGGCTGATCAGATGTTGCACCAACAGTAAGCACATGTTTACTTTTAAAATGTAGACACATTTACATATATAAAAAATGAAAAGTGTTGACTTGTAATGATGCTTTTCTAAGAGGTGTTGATTAAGTACTTCTGGGTATTTATACTTCAGATTATGGTCTGTCCTGGTGTTCCCTGCCTTTGTAACTGGAAAAGAAATGCTCAAAGGGCAGGGCTTATAATATTGGTGTCTGCAGAAGGCCTCCAAGTGACTGAAATTACCTAAGGATCATGAAGCTCTCTGAGTTTAATACGTTCAGAGTTTAACACATTTATTAATTCACCTGTCATAAAAACAAGGACACCTAAATATCTTTGAAGTCTTTAAAAAACTTGTTTAAAACTGAGCATGCTATGCTATTGGACATACATTTTGTACAAGAATGAGGAATTTCAAACTGAATTCAAACCTTTTCAACTCAAATTTGAGATGCTCACTGGTCTTCTCCAAGAGGTCAGAAATTAATCACGCATAACATGCAACCACTAAAACAATTTTTTCTGTTCAGCAATGCAAATAGATCACTATAACTTGACATCTTAATCAAGAAATAGTATTGTGCTTTACTTGTTTTCTGTTCCTTTGTAAAACAGTAAATTTGTAAATACATGGGATACAATGAATATATTTTAGCATTAAAAATATTTTGGTTAAAGAGCTTCTTCATACTGGTGTATTAACCATTACAGAAATATAAAAATGATTTTGGTAATTACCTATGTTGTTAATTTAGGGAAGCTGTGACATAACCTTACATCGGGTAGTGGTCTAATACATTTTTTAAGCACCATATATTCTTACGTTCTTGAATAAAACAGTAAATATCTTAAATTGGAGCTGTCAAAGACCAGTTAACAAGACATCTTCGTATGGAAAATCATTTCATTTCATAAATGAAATATTGTACATTAATAGAAATATCTATGAGACTATAAGTTGTTCAGCTTCACAGTTCACTTTATACCATAACTTGCCAACGCCCCTAGGACAAATAGTGGTGTAGAATGTGCAAAGGAAATAAACACATTAAGTGTCTCTCTGACAGAGGGAATACATGCTTGCTGCATGGGTGAAATCTGGTTTCCTTTTATACTGTCTTTTGTCTGTGTTGAAGAAACATTCCCAAGAGCATAAAAAGCAAACCCATTAACTAACTCATGGTCAAATATCGGTTTCATGCACTGATTTGTTACACAATGTCCTTATTTTTTAAAGAAAAACTAATTCACACAAGAAGTAGTCTAAAAGTCTGGTTCTTCATGAAGGAATGTCAACTTTCACATCAGTCATTATTCACATGGTGGTCTGATGATGCTGGTGAAAAGACAGAGAGAGAATTATCTTCTTAGACAGAGAAAACTTAGATGAACTTAAAGCTCAAAAGTTATCTGTGCCCAAGATGTCCCAATTTACAGAACAAGGGAAAACAAGATAACGATAAGAGGGGCTCAGCTTCCCAACAAAAACATGACATAAGACCTCCAGCAAAAGTTCAAAAATCCTTTTAAATATTTAAAGGAAGAGCAACAACACAATTTATTTTTTTTAGAAAACAAGTATGACATGTAAATTACTTGTATTTTAACACCATGGGAAGGCTTTTTTTGTAAGAAAATAAGGAATGTTACTTGCTTTTTTGCAAACATTTTTATGACAGATTTTTATTATTTTTTCGTTTTATTTTTAGATGATTTTTCAAGAAAGTCAGAATACTAAGAACCTTTTCTTGTTCATCCAGATTTTAATATCATCATACTATTAGGCCTGTATCGACAAAGTTTTGAATCCAGACTTTAACATGTAACAAGACAACTCCATATGAATCCCATTAGGCCGACTGTGTGGGCATTCTTAACTCTACATTATATTAGTTTTTAGGGGGGATTGACATATGTGTCACACGTGCAACTCTCATTCCTAAGTCATGATTAAACGTCCTACAATAATCATTCCTAAATAAGAAACAAGCTTACTGTCTCGTGGTATAATTGGTATCCCTTTCATACTATTAAGTTATTTTAACAACACCCTGACACACTGTGACAACCAGTTGGCTCAACTGATGTTTTAGATTTTAAAGAAAAAGAGAAAAAAAAATCACGCATCATTTTCTAACAAAAGAAGCAAATCAAAATATTTTTATATATTTTTTTATATTTATATTTTATATTTTATAAAATCATGTGAATAAGATTATGTATGCGACAACAAGGCTTGCATGATTTTTTTTTTCTTATTTAATGCAAGCTACGATATATGGAGCTAGTTATGTTTCAACTAGTCTGTAACTGAAACTAATATCATCATTGCCTAGTCAATTCTAATTATAAAGTAACAAATCATATTTAACACAAAAACAACAAATATACTCCTCAAAAGAAGTTTGGAAATGTTATTTTGTTTGATTATTTCTGCCCTTTAATAATGCCAGTTGGTATTGTATTTTATATCATTGGAAAGCCTGATTAGTTGACTTTACAAGGTACAGCTTGTCAAGATTGTGTATTCATGGGGCCCAAAACTGCGCCGAAACCCCCTCTGCCCCTAGAGGAGAGCCTACAGTTCCTCAGAGAAGCAAGGGTGAAGATAGGTCTTTTTTGAGTGTAGTCTTCGTTGGATGCCAACCTCGCAGTTTGTCTTTGACATCTTTCGTCCCACTGAACTTGGTTTTAAGTTTGGAAATGGTACCAGGATTGACACCAAATAATGCTGCCACACTGGGTACTGGAACACCAGCTTTCAAATGCAGAAGATTTTGGCACATTTTGGGCACAAATCATACACTTCACTCATGTTGCTCATTCCATAAATGCACAACCCTTACAAGTTCTACCTTGCTGACCCATCAGGCTTTCCACCAATACAAAAGGCAATAGGGCCTACCAATTTGTATTTTTAAAAGGGAGACATAATCATCCAAATGAATGTTTTCTAATTTATAGATGAAAAAATGACCCACAAAAACTGCAGAATGAGTTTTCAACTCAAATTCATGTTTTTCTTTCATCTTCATTAAAACGTCCATGATTTAAAGGAAATATGCACATGATTGAAATGTGTCGCAATTATTTTTGAGACAACCAACCCCGGTCTCCCCTACAATACATAATCAACATGACTGCTGATAATATAAAACTGAGACATTTGCAAAATATGTGTAAACTTTTCTAAATCAGCTGGGTCATCAGCCCCTTAGAGGTGTCTGTTCCGTTTGCTATTTGAGGAGGGAAACGGAGCTAATTATTAGACTGTTAAAGTGGGTCACATTTCCACATTGAGCCCTACAGAGGTAAACAGAGGAAAAGCACCTGTCATGGAAAAAGTGCAGAGCAGCTCTGGTCTGTGTGTCTGTCTAAACTTTCCTAATCTTCCGGGAGTCGGGACTCCTCCAGTGCACAGAGTCAACACTTTAGGAGACGGACTCACAAGGAAGGAGTGGGAGGGTAAGGATGTGAGGGAAGCCGATAAGAAAAGTAAGTAAACCAGTTTGTTTCAGACTCACGGAAATGTAACTATTTAAAATGTTAAGTTAGCCTTTGTGCTTTATTTGTACAGCTTTTGTCGTGTTTTAGACCGAGATTTCGATGCTGTTTCCCTCATGACGCCAGACGTTCGGGGTGCAGTCGAGTCTTAACAACAGGTGGATGTCATTTTCATTAATGGGTTGTTTCGCGTTTAACGGATCTGAAACGTGTCTTCGCTGTGAGTACAAGTTATCAAATTTCATAATACGCCTTAAAAAGTCTTTCGCCCTTAAATTTCCACCCTGTTAATCATCAAGTGGATTCATGTTCGCGATATTTTGTGGTTTCAGCTTTCAGTTGACGTGACGTTAACGTGCGTCAATGCTCAAACGTAACAAATTTCTGCCAAAGCTCCCCTTTAACTGTCCGTCTGAATCACCTCACAAAGAAGATTAACGACCGGTGTATTTGTTCAGCTTCTAACCGTGTAATCTGGTGGCTCAGTCGAATACGTCTGTGGCTCCCATAGGTACACCAAACGTTTAAAAACTAAAGAGCCTGCGTAACTATTCGTATGTGTATTTCAGAGAGTATTTGAATGAAAAGTTAATTAAGATTTTATACTGAGAAATTAATTGAGAGGCATTCTCAAGGGCCACAAAAGCTTTAACTGTTGCTGTATCTACGACAACGACAAATGCATCCGGCTGAAAGTCACCAGATAACACGGTCACTCATTCGAGCATGGCGTCGTGATGGGCGATACCAAACTTTTTCAAATCAATACGACAGCCTGCCGATACTTTTTTTCTGTATTTTTTTATACTGATACCAATCATCTCCTAAAAAGCAAACATAATGTTTAGTTATCTGACATTTTTCATTGACCAAAGGCACTCAAAGGAAATGTGATCTAGACATTAAACATGTCGGCCACCATCCTTTTAAGCCTGAGAGCTACCCTAAAGATGAGGATTGTTATAGAGGGGTATTTTTATTTTTAATGACCTACTAATATAAATGTTATTGTTTACCTTCAAATAATAAATAGGGCCTTTCTGTGTGGAGTTTGCATGTTCTCCCCGTGCATGCATGGGTTCTCTCAGGAAACTCTGGACCACAGACCAAAAAACCTGCTCATGAGGTCAACTGGTCACTCTAAATTGTTCTTAGGTGTGAATGTGAGCATGAATGGTTGCCTGCAATCTGCTGGTAACTAGTTCAGGTTGTACCCAGCCTCTCACACAGCTGAGATAGGCCCCAGACCCCACCAAAACCCCAAAAAGGACAAGTTGTATAGATAATGGATAATGGATGCATAATAGGCTACATACAAAACTGTTGGTTTACTTCTAATTACAACCAATAATTTATACTGCTGATTATTAAACAATATGAGAACATTACACTTACATGCATCTTGAATTAACATTTCTCTGTTAAACTTCACTGCTATGTGCAACAGTCACAGTTTTGTGATATTTTTCATTTTATTTATTTATTTTTTTGGACAAGTGAAAATGTAAGGGCTAAGGCTGGCACCAGTGATGATGAAGGAATAATTGACATCAATGTAAACTTTGACCCTATCCAGGTCAAAACTTTGGGAAAAATGTTTTTGTATTTATTATTTTTAGCGCCTTGTTTGGTACCCCTGACATAGCCCTATGTTGTATTAATTCATAAATCTTTCTAAACTGAACATAATCAACTCTTAGTTACTTAAAAAGGGACTTTAAAATATCTTTTTAGAAGAAATGCATAAATATTTTCTGCTTTTTTTCTTCAGTTTGTTTCAAAACTGTGTTATAAGTCTTTGTGCACATACTGTGGTGCAGTTGAATACTGTTTATACATATGATTTGTCTCCACAGTCACATGACATGGATAGCTGCCTTTGCTTGGAGAAAGAGAGAAAGTGTGTTACCATCTTAAGAGGAGCATAGATTCAGATTTTGTTGGAGTACTCATTTGGTATCGAAATTTAAGGAGGGTAATCAATACCGTAAAAGTATTGGTACTGCAATACTCAATATCGATACTCCCATCTTTTGCCTGATCTGAATTACATCACCGATCGTTTATGCCTTGTTTTGTTAGGTTAAAGGGATATTTCAATATTTTTTGAAGTTTGGTTGTGTCAGGTACTCGAACAGTCAGTGAAGTGGCTGAAAGGGCTCCTAGCAGTTTTGTACCTTTAAATAAGAATGAGCTTAGACTGCTTGTAAGGTACACTGCTGTTAACGGGTAGGTTACAGTTATTATTTTGATTAATTGTATGAGTTTTTCATAAAAACACACCACAAAACTTTGTTTGGTCATATGGACCAAAGAGTGTGGAGAAGAGGAAATTCTTCATAACCAGATTTAGCATGCAGAATCAATACACGCTGCTGGAAGAACACATAGCCATTTGATATACAGCTGTACAGAGACTTCCTGGAGGAAAAATAAAGCTTTCTGAAATTTTTCCCTCAATTGTATGTTCAACTCTACATTGTTTCACGGCTCATTTTTACATAAAGCTCACACAGTTACTTAAAATAACTACCTGCCAACAGCAGTGTACCTTGACGGCAGTCTCAGCTTCTATGACCACTTCTCCTTAAAGGTACAGAGCTGCTGGGAGCCCTTTCAGCCACTCCACTAAATATTGTAATATTGGGCTGCAACCCATCTGCATAAATACTGAACTAACCCTTAAAATGTTATCTCAGTGTTGTTTGTTTTCTTTCTTTCTTTTGTTTTTGTGTGAGACAAAACTCCTCCCCTGTTGGGGCTCAGACTGATTTGTTCCTGCTCGTGACACAGAGTGGCTATCTCTGTCATCTGTTTTGACGCATGCTCCATTTCCTTGAGTGCTAATCTAAAGCATGACAAGCAGTTGTGCAGGTATTACTGAAAACTTGATAGCTGCCCCAAGGCATTCAAACAATGGGGGAAGAGGTCTTGTTTTTTGTTGTTGTTGTTTTTTTTGCATACTATGTAGAATTGCAGCTTTCCCACCAGTTAGCTTCTTAAGAAGCACTTTTCCCCTCCCTTGAAGTTCCTCAGAGGTAATTCAAGTGAAGCATAAAGTTCCAGGTGAGAACTTGACAGATGACAAGCTTGATGTTAGGCTTAAGCAAATGGTTAAGCTGTTGAACTCCACCCGGCTCTCTGTATCCTTAGAGGGTGGGAACCTTGTGTGATAGCCAAGTTCATGCTGTTTTCTTTTGCCTGTCCTTTTCAAAACAACCTTTCACCCGGGCAGAGGTTTTCTGTGGGATTTTAAAACCCTCCAACATCCTGGTTCCTATGAGTCATTTATCATTCCAGCGAAGGTTCTGCTTTAGGTTTTGCTCAAAGAGACAGGATTTTAATTCCTCTCCTCTCACAACATAGAAAACATTTCCAAAGGTCAGTCTTGGTTGGATTTGTGTTTTGGAAAGATTCCCATGGGACTTCCTCTTTGACTGATGGACTTTTCTCGGGAGAGGGGACTCTTTAGACTCTTCACTGAAATTGTCGCACTGTGACTTCAGTCCATGGACAGCAACTTTTCCTCAGTGGGCTATTATCCAGTTTATGAGGATTACGCAGCTTTTTCTGCCGTTCTGTATTTTGATCATTTCATGGCATTGAGTCACTAAGTTCCTCTTTTCACTCCAGAGCTCTGCTTTGATTGCATGCATACAGGTTACAGGTTCCTCTGCTGTCAAGTGTAAAGAGCTCTTCATCTCTTTAACTCCTTTTGGATCTAAAGTCAGTCTATATTTTAGCTTCAGTTTAAATCTTTTGGCAGTAATTATAGAGATATGTTTTCAGTTGTTTATTTCTTTATTTTTACTGTTTGTTTTCAGGAGAGTTTCTTTGAGCAACAACAATAAACCTGAGCTTGTAAACCTGCACTGAGGGTTGTTTGTTAAAGGCACGATGCCCCAGCCGGCAGACATGATCAACGTTGGCTTTTTGTCCGAGACTGAGCAGGAGCTCATCCTGGAGGTGCTGCAACGGGACGAGGAGCTGAGGCAGGCTGAGGAGCAGCGTGTGAGGTGAGAATAATAAAAGTATCCACACTGTCACTCTTAAAGGCACTGAAGAACGAAATGTACTGTCAAGTTATTCAGTGGAAGTAATCATTAATAAAACAGAATTATTCTGTTTAAGTGTTACATAATTTTTTCTATAATTCAATCTTTTGATTTTTTTTTCTAAATTATGTTGCAGAAAATATACCATACTTTTATGTCCTTCTAAAGATAAACATTTATTGCAGATTTTTCCTTTCTGTCACAATATGTACTTTGTACTGACGGGGCTGATATTTTCTTTTTTTGAATTAAAGCAAGAGCTAAAGAGCTTCTTTTTTTAAAGTACTGAAATTTTAGGAAACCCTTCAGAGTTAGAAAAAAACCAATCATTTTGTTCCATGAAAATGGCTCATTTCACAATTTAACTTTAACTTTGTTCATCAAAGTAGTGACTTAATTTGATTTTATGATTGTATTTTTTTCCATCATTCACTTTAAAAAAAGTTGAAATGATTAACAATTTTAAATGTTTGGAAAACAAACAAACAAAAAGTCAGAAATAAAATTTAAATACAATATCAGGGTTGAATTTGTTCAAGCTATTTTATTGAGGCACATTTTAACAGAAACTGGAATGTCATTGTGGTCATCTCTAAAGATTCATTGCACTAAGTACCTTCGGATAACAAACATCCCTGCCAACATTCCAACCCACAATTCTGAAAGAAAAACAAAAACAGAAACAAATTGAATAGATCAATAAATATTATCAAAAATAAGTGAAATACTCACAACAGCTTGTGTCAAGCGTTACATGGTTATTTGACATCGCACAAACAATTAGACAATCACTGGCTGTATATGACTGCATTGGGTTCTACAAGAGATAATATTAAGTCACAGCAGATATTTACCAGCAAGCATAGAGTTTAAAGGTCAAATTGGATATTTAGGTAAATTTTGCACAAACACTAGCATGGACTCAGAATCAGTTGCTTTTGTTGTCTTGTGTTTATCTTCTCTGAATTTGTTTTGGCCATAACTGATGATTTTAAAGGCTGCTTAGTACAAAAAATTCCCACAAATGTCTTGTGAGGTAAAACGATGAAGTCATGGCATTTTGTGGTTTTAAGCTGCCAACACGACGGAAATTGTTTTTGGCCATAACCGATGAATTTAAAGGTTGATAACGACACAATTTCACACTGATGTCTCATGAGATGAAATCAGAAATTCATGCAATTTTGCATCCAAAAGGTCAGACGTCAGTCAGTGGTAACTTCATAAATTCTCAGAAAATGAACGCCTCTGACGTGGATTAGCAGTCAGTCTCCCCTCCCTGCAGCCCCCACATACCATTTAGTCCTGCTGATGTGAGAAGGGTCTACTGACGATCACATGCTCTGCATGAAAACAGCTACAGAGAGGGGGAGTGAGATGTTTTTAACGTACCCTCCACTCTTTGATTAAGGGCTGCTTGTGCTGTTGTTTGGTTTCTGCATTATGCTTTCCTTCAAATGTTTGATATGAGGGTTGCACAGTGTTCAGTTTTGCTGAAACTAATACTTTCAGTCTCATTTTGGCTGATGGTTTTTCTAATTCTCGGTCTACTAGAATTTATCTGCTACTCTTATTTTGACTGTTTTTCTTAACAGGTACAGTACAAATATGTGATTGTACTATAAATGCTTGATGTATTATTTTTCAAATAATTACAAGTAATGTAAAACTGAAAGTAATGCCATTGACTTACATGAAAATTGGATACAAAAAGTATTTACAACATTTACCAAAAACCAAGCTTGAAACCTTTTGACTAACAGTGAGCTCTGTACAGTACTTTATAAAAAAAATACTTTTTGATGAAGCAATGCTTGTAATTAAATCAGTTCTCTTAATTTTACAGGTTCACTGTGGTTTTGTGAGACAATCCTGACAACGTGTCTGAAAAAAAAATCAAGGTTAAAAGATAAAACTTGCTCAAGATCAGATTGTAAACTCAAATCTTTAGAGCAGAGTTTTAGGAATGAAAATGAGAAATCACTTTGGATGGAGTAGATTTGTTGGTTCTGCCTGAAATTCTAAAAAACTTAATGCTTCACCTTGCAAAGTGATGCCTCATGGCTTATTGCTTAGCCAACACATATAGTCAATACATTGGCTATCAGCAGAAATATCAACAGAAACGTTAATATCTACTTAAACTATGATCAGCTTTTTTGAAGGTATTATCTACTGATACCGATATCAGGTCAATGGTATTGTGTACCCTAATACAATATCCAACTTCTTGTCAGAGGCCATCAAAATGACTTATGATATTACAAAAAGGACATTTCCGTCCTAAGAAGCTATGCATCAATATTAATGTGAATGTGTGCTTTAAGTCATATACAAGTAAAGATATGTAACCAAATAAGCTTAAAAATATCCAAGCCAGTTTCAGCTACTTTTTGGTAAAAACTGTGAAGCATTTACAGGTTGTTAAAGTATATTTTACATTATTTTGTTTTTTTTTTTAAAGTAGATGCGAAAAAAGGGTGTTTCACAGAAAAAATGCCAGCCAATTATAGCTTAATTTTCTTGGAAATATTGTTTTTTTTTTAAAAATCTATTAGAGCTGGTTTTCTCCATTTGCCTACATTTTTTTATATTTTAAGCTCACTGGCAGGGTGTGTCAGGAGAGTAGGAGGGCTGCATGTGGCCCCAGGGCAACTGGTTGCCCATCACTGCTTCAGAACATAGTTCAGCATTTTTGAAGTGGAGCTGTGTGAAGTTTTTGCCACTAGTCAGTACATTAGCTACACTGTAGTTACTCTGGGCAGCTCTGTCCCTAGCAGGAGAGGACAGACCTGAAGGTTAGGCTGTAGGATGCTGCAGATGGGGCGGAGAGCTCCTCAGTATGGTGAATTTTAGGAGGAAATGAACCAGAAAGCTGCACCAATTGTATACTGAATTGAACACCTTTTTAGCACTTTACTATCCCAACAACCTTTTTTAGTTTGGTTCTAACTTAGTGCACTGCATAGCCTTTTTGTATGTCTGCCTGGTTTGAACAAAAGTAGAGATCTCATCCTTGCTCAAATCCTGCTGATTCAGAAAAAGTAATCTTCTCCAGGTTAGACTATTGTAACTACCCCCCCCTCTGGTATTACTCACAAATCACTATCCCACCTCCAACTGGTCCAGAGCGCAGCAGCTAGGCTTTAACTGGTTTTAACAGATGGCATCACATCACTCCTGTCCTTGCTTCTCTTCAATGGCTTCCTGTCTCTTTTAGAATTGACTTTAAGATTTTACTGACCACTTTTAAAGCTACTACAGGTCTGGTCCCAAACTATATATCTGAACTACTGCCTTTTTTCTTCTTTCACTCTAATCTTCCAGTCTCCCCTGATGTGATGTCGTCATTTATTAATCTATTTGTGTTATTGTCTTCTTATTAGTATTATTATCATCATTTTTCAAAATCGTCTTTATCAATTATATGTTTATTCTGACATTTTAGTCATAGTAATGAAGTATATTCATATAGTACTTCAAATGTTTCCAGTTTGTTTTATTCCTTTTATCTTTAACTTCCTTTAACCTCTGAGTTTGCCTTTTGCTCCTGCCCTCTTGTTTGACTTTTGGGAATTTCTCTGTTTGACTCTTTGTGCTCATTTAATTGCTCCCTGGGTTTTTGTCTTTGTTTTCTCTGTTAAGCATGTTGTTAACTTGTGTTTCTAAAGGTGCTGTATAAAATAAATGATGTTATTGTTGCTTTGTTCCTTGATGAGGAGAGGGGTAATATCATAATAGTGGAGATTCTGGGTACATTCAGCTTTTAATAACCACACACACACACCCACACACACATACACACAGTGCATAAAGTATTTTTTTCTCTCAGAGGTACAAGTCCAAAACTCTTTTCTGCCCTCAATTATCAGTCTGAACATTTTAAAATATTCCCAAATAAAACTCCAGTTGTTTTTTTTTTCTTTTTTTACCAAGGGCATCAACACTCACTTGCATCTGTCTCTTTGCCTTCTTATTCCTTTATTTGTGGGTGTTTGTCCAAAAAGTGGCATTAACAAGGGCTGCAGCTCTGCAGCTCTGCATCCTGAGCAAAAAAGATGAACACTTTTCATCTTTATATACACCCAGAAAATACTGAGGACTATGTCACACAGCGGCAGAAAAGTTTGACTCCTCTGTTTTAATTGCCATGTATTTTTGTGTCTGTTTTTTCCTCAGGAAGCTGAAGACAGAGCTGCTTGATATAAAGAGGAAAGGAGCCAAACGTGGCAGTGGAAGATACAGTCAGTACAGCTGTGGCAGATGTCAGGAGTCTTTGAGCCGACTGTCCATCATCTCCTGCCAATGTAAGATGTGTAACCACAGAGTGTGCCGCAGCTGCCAAGTAGTCCTCCCTGAAGGATCCTGGCTGTGCAGCGTGTGCGCCAAAGAGACGTAAGAGACAGTCAGTGTTTACATTGTGTTTTAATAAGCTGTAATGTTATGTGACAGCAAACGTCTGGTTAGAAACAGTCTGTGTCCTGGTGTGAACTATATTTTGGATTAAAAAAAAAAAAAAACAGTGTGAAACTTTTATGTCTATTCATACTGAATTGACTTGGCGGCACATTACTAGGAACAGTTTAATATTGCTATGATCAGTGATCAAAATAATCCCTCTTAATCTATTAGAGCTGTCAATGGCCATGTTTTAACCTATTAATAATGTAATTTTTAAGGATACTGCATAGTAAAAGCATGCATTGCCTTATCATATTCTTCAATTTGCAGGCCAGGCTTGAAAATTTAATTTTTGCTGTTTTTCAGTGGACTGCTCGACTTTCCTACTTAAGTCCCTCAAGGCATAAACATGTAATGCTCATTGTGACCAATAGGGAATATATACTGGGAATTTTTCTGTAAGATGTCTCTGCACAGGGGTGCCAGTAGCTGGTGAGTTGTGTCCATGCATCTTATGTGTTGGGGCTCTTACCTCAATTTGGGCAGCCCAGGCTCAGTCTACTCTGGACTGTAGCCTCTTTCCCTCATATAACAGTATCCCCCTGCTCTCTTGTCCCCTTTTAGACTCTGTCCACTGTCTCACTGCTGTCAATGGGGACAGAAGGCCTAGTAAAAGAAAGAAAAACATTTTAAAATCAATTTTGTTGGTAGTCATTGCCGTGTTCTCCGAAAAGCTCACATTTTGTGTACTAGAAATAATCCAGGAGTTTTTCTGTATGAAATATCAGAGGCAATATGAACAAAACTGGCAGTATAAAGGGTTACATTTCAAATATTAGATTTATAGTTCTTTAATTTGTTAACAGGATTTTTCTGATTAGCACTAACATGTCCCAGGTTGCATATCTAATGAGATTTTGCTCCTAGCATGTTGAGAATTGGAAATAATTCATTACTGTCTCCAAGGAGGTAATGTTTTTGCCTGTATCAGCAGATTTTGATGAAATTTTCAGACAAAGTCGGTCAGGACACATGATACATTTTGAGTATTGTATGTTGTCATTAGGCTAAAATTAGATATGGTTTTGGTCTGGATTTTCCAGCCCTATGTCCTACACATTTTAAGACGTTAGAATTTTTCAAGTCTGACCCTGATCTTATGACCTCCTTTACATTCAGAGGATTAAAACATTTCCATTTTGCATTTTAGGGATATCAAGAAAATGACGGGGGACTGGTTCTATGACCAAAGAGTGAACCGATTCTCCACAATGTCTGGACATGACTTAGTGAGAGTCTCCCTGAGAAAGGACCCTCAGAGTGAGTACAGGAAGAGGAAATGAGAATCAACTCTTCAAATAGGAATGCTAACAGCTCTCTGGCAGTATGAAATGATGACAATCACAGTAATATGGCTAAACCGCAGAAAGAAAGGACGTTAAGAGCTGCAGTCATATGAAAACCTTTTGATTGGCTGTAGAAGAGTTTCAAATTTCAGACGAGGGCTGACTGAAGCATTAATATTAGAACATAAATAAATAAAGAGCAGTAGAGTCCCCATAGTGATTCAATCATTTCAACAGGGGAACGGCAACATGAAGACTTTAATATTTAAATAAGCAGAGTATTAAGGGTTCTGTTTACTCCCACTTTTCCCTTGAAACAGTTTCCATCCTCCTTTTATCCTGATGTGCTTCTTTATTTCAGTTTTTTGCTATTAATATTTCCCAAAGGTTTAATGACTTCGCAGTTTATTTTTTCAGACAAATATTAAAAAGCTTTAGTCAGTCTTTAATGCTTCTCCACAATTTTGTGACCTATGGACACTAGAAAACAAACTATAACACAAATCTGTAATTCTTCCTCATTATGATACCTGGACAGAGGAGAGTGTTTAGTTTCACAAACGAGAATTTTTTTTCTTGATAGCACTGATTTTTGCAAAAAGTCTTTCACTCACGGATTTCAAAGAATCACTGAATGATTTGTACATCTTCCTAAAAGTAGTTTTTGAGTTTTTATAGACTAGTGGTTCCCAATTGGTGTGGCAGGTCACACTGTTGTGTCTTTTGGTAAGTCTAGGTGTGGAAATTTTTTTACTTGGAAAACCTTCAAGGAAAAACTGTCTTTTGCCAACAAAAGGATAAATAAAAAGTATTTAATACTTTTCCTTCCTGTTTATTAGTTACTTTTACTTTGGTAAAAAAAATAAAATAAAAAACAGTTTCAGTATCAAATTCAACTTCGCTGGGTGCCATATGTCTTCTCCCTCCCTGAATCTATATACTGTCTCTCCAGTATCGATAAAAAGGCCATAAATACCCCCAAAAAAAGTAAACAGAAATTTTCTTAATTTTCTGTGTCACAGTGAAGAAGCGTGAGACAACCGGAGAGGTGCTGCTGAGAAGCGCTGAAACAAAACCAGAAAATCCCTCTCCTTTGCAAAGAACCAGACCAAAAAGTCTGCCAGAAAACAAAGGGTGTGTCTTTATAACATCATTTTTTATGTTTATGTTATTATTTTCATCCATACATGCAGAATGTTTACCTTTTGTCATATTTTGCTCGGACAGACATCACAGTGATAATTCAGGGTCTATAGCCTCAAGAGAATCATTTGAATTGAAGGAGGATGAGTCAAAACAAACACGCAGTGACACAGAGTCTGCAGAAAACGCCAGCATAACCAGCTGTAAAACTGACACGGAGTCCAACCTGGTTACCCCTGAGCCTCCAAGGTAAGCTCGCCAAGAGTTTTCTAAAGATTCACAGGCAGACATCAAGCTGAGGCTGGACAATTAGAACAAAAATATCAATTTTTTTGTCAGCATGGTGATAGAGATTTATCAATATTTTTTAACTGTACAGAGATAATAAAAACAGTGTCATTTCTGAGCTCGCATGATTGTTTTATGAGCTTGATTTTAATACACTTAACTTTAATCCTGAGAAGGGAGCTGCATAGCTGTAAATGTCTCCCAGTACTAAGTGATAGTGCTGTAAGAATAGAGAATAATAAATAGATTGATAGAGATGAATGGATGGTTAGATGAATATACTTTATTAACTCAAAATTTGGAAAACTGGGCATAACTAACAACTGGTTATCAAGCAAGTAAAAAAAGAAGAAGAATGCACAGTGAAAGCTCTAAATAACAGGCAGAAATAGAAATAAATAATACACATATTCCATTTTCTCTAAAATTAAATAAAATGTTTCCAATAGTCCAGCTCAGTTTGACATGTATGATAAAGGCATCCTTGCTTTAGAATTACTACGTGCATTCTAAATATTGTTCTGTTCACTATATTTACAATTAAAGAATTTAAAAAAATAATACTGTGTTCCTCTATGAATCTAATGTCTGACTAATGGTGTGTGACTTTGGGCATTTTTTCTCACAGGAGGCAGATCCTCTCACGTCAGTCGAGCCCTGATGGAGCAAGCATCTCTAACCTGACCGTCCCTGTGAAAACAAATAAAGTCAGCGACGACAGCTCCAGCACAAAAGCTAACACTGTATGATGCATTCAGTTGACTCATTTATGTTTCCATCTCTGGCTGTTTTAGCTTTTTCTGATCTTACTCCTTCTGCAGGCACCAGAAGTAAAATCAGGCAGTCAGAGCCCAGAGCTGGAAGTCGACCGACTCTTCAAGAAGAGCATTAAACGCCCAAGACCCCCTGGTTTGCATCTTCTTTAACCCTTTCTCTCATGTTGTATTTTGTAGACCAGTGTATTTATTTCTGCTGAGCTGAAGATGTGTATGTTACAACAGAGTCTGTGTCTACAATGGACCTGCGTAATGGACCTGGGGTGTCAGAGGCCTCAATGGGCAACAGGAGCCGGTCTGTACCAGGTCTAGACTTACAGGTATGACGTTTGCTGTCACATTTGTGACTGTGATCTTGTTCATAAATCAGTGGATGTTTTTTTTTTTTTTAAATATAGCTTTTTCTATGCACTTCGGCCCTTCATAAAAGGGGTCACTGAAAATTCACATTTGAAAAACTTGTTTGGGGACACAGATTTTTGTCTTCACTAAAATTTAATTAAAAAAAAGAGTTTTGGGCTTGAGACATCATACCTAACTGTTTTCCTCTGTGTAATGTCACCTTGCTATGTTATATCCATTGTTTACATGAGTGTGTTCTGGCAGTGTTCAGTGTTGCTAACTGGACTTTTTACATACATACACATGTACACACTCAGCTGCTACTCTACTTTGTTACTGCCTCATACAAAATGGATGTTTTGGACAAGAACGGGTGTTACTGTTTAAAAAGTAAGCTGTAAATGGCTACTTTTGTGACCTGTTTCTGTAATTGATGTTGTTACAACAGGTGTTCATAACCTTTGCTGGACTGCATTTACATCCAAAAAACAAAAAAAAAGTAAAATCCGAAATGTATCTCAGTATATTTACTTGGCTTCAGTCATTACAAGCAGGAATAAAACTCACAGACTGATAGCCAGTTTATTCAACCTGCTATGCTATGCTCAGCCTCTCTTCGACTTTTATCTTCGCTGCTCTGCAGAGCTTCAGTACAGCTATGACAGTGAAATAATGCAGAGATGACATTGTTACATGCTAGACTCCAACTAGCATGTAACACAAGCCCTTGTTTTCCGCAACTTAGTGAGGCCACGAGTCCCTTGCACAAAAAGTAAGTAATAGATTTAGATATTTTCTTAGCTTGTTCAGAAATGGGATTCAGCTTGGACAAGCTAAGCATGCCAAGTGCTGGCTGGTTTTTCAGCAGGATTAGCTTAGCATTGGCTTTGCTGTTGTTGATTTTCGCTGGCCCTGGGTGGTGCCAAGTGAGGTGAACTGTATTTCCACAGTATCTTATTCTCATGCGTCACTCTTGTCCATCTCTTATGTCCCTTTAAAAATCCAAAATAAGTCCACACAACAAATTTTGACACAGACCATGCATTCCTTTTGCCTCTCTCCTGAGCTGCCATGTTTGATTTACTAACCCTCTGCTCGATGAACGTCACCTCTGACGACTTCACCTGCAAAATGGCTCAACAGGACCAATGTCTGGCCTCAGAGAGTAATTAATTATATTTCTATAGAACAAAAGCTTCAATAAATGCTGGAATTTAATACACTAAAAAATATTGATACTTGGTAGCTGTAAACCAAAACACCATGTCAAATATCTTAATAATAATACTATGGTGTTTTAGATTTTTACTCTTTTTATATATATATTATCACACCCAGTTGATTGTGCTTGAAATGAAAAAAAATCTGTTTTGCTGAGATTTTTAATTTGAACATCTGACAAAAGGCGTAGAACTTGAGAACAAGATTTTATTGCTAGTCCTCAGGTGCTTTTTTAAAACCATGGTAAATTGTATGATTTTTACGAACACAGCATCCACTGTTAAGGATTTGCATCTCTGGGCAGTCCAACCTGTCTTGGTAGTTTACTTTTCTCTGAAACAGAGTCTGTACTGTTGCTTACATACAAACCTCACTGTTGTGTGTATGATCAGTGGTCAAATGTGTAATTTGATCCTACAGGAGGATGGAGAAGAGGACGAGGATATTGACACCTTGGTTAACTTTCATAAAAGGACGTTGGCCTCTAGCTCCTCAAGCCTGGTGAGCTCGAAGGTATCGACTTTCCTCTCTGCCCACATTAGATCTGTAAATGCTCTTTGAAGAGCGGCTCATTACCTCTCTCAAAACGGAACTGATGTTAGATTATCTGAGTGAGCATCTATAACCTCAGGACTTCCTCCAGCAAGTTAGGAAGTGCAAAATTAACAAGTAAAGTCTGCACAAAAGGGTTTCTGGAGTAATTGAAGCCTCGAGTGAAAGCAAAGATTAAACTAACCAGCTTTCATGCTGTCACTCTGGATTTAGATCCTCATCTTTGTTTTACCTCGGCTCACTTCCTGTTAACCCTCCAGCCTTTATATGTTGTTTTTAAGTTCTTTGTTTCCATGTTTTACTTAAATATCTTTAGAAGTGTACAGTATAAAGCCATTACAGCATGTCTGTTTAAACATGATCTTAATGTCAATATTTGGTATGAATAAAACCTGCTACAAACATGGGGATTACTTAGGTGAGGTGTGTGTTTGTTTCTTTAGAGCACACTGGGCAGCCTGATGAGTATCTACAGCGAAGCAGGAGACTTTGACAGCGTCGAGGTGAGCGGGGACGTCGTGTTCTCCCTGAGCTACGACGAAAACACTCAGAGCCTCCAGGTCTCTATCAAGGCTTGCCACGGGCTGGCTTGCGGCGATACTTCAAGGCATCTTTCCAACCCGTAAGTATTTTTAAAAAATCTTTGTTTTAACATCATATCTTACTTCACTGAAGAGAACATTAAATCTGGAGTTTGCATTGAGCAGGACAGCAGACTGTTGCTCTTCACACACCCACACACACCCACACACATCCACACAGGCACACACTTTGTTCTGTAGCATTAACATGACTTTGATCAGTACAGATAAAAAGTGATGTGAAACTCTTTACCAAGTCTGCATTATCACATCATAGAAGTAATTACTTTGCAGAAATTTGTAGGTCTCCTGTTTTTTTCCATACATATACTCCAAAAATAAAGCTCGAGAGTGGAGCAGAAGTGGCTGCAGCCCTCAAGTGTGCAGTAAAAGGCAGTCTCATTCTGAAGGCTCCTTCAAATGCAGCTGACAAACGTGTGCTCCTCCATTGTCTAATAAAGGATCCATTCCTGCCTCATTCATGGATCAACACATTATTCACTCATCATTCACTTGCCTTTTATTGTAGGTCTTTATTCATAATGAATATGTGACGATGCAGTTATGAACTTACATCGGGGATGTAGTCACACACTGAGTCACTGCACCCCTCTGTGTGTTGCTGCACCCTGGGTGGGGTTGGTGCCCACTGGTGTGGTCTCTGCTGTTTCTAGCCTTATGGGTTGGGGGCCCTTTGTGTTTTTCTTCCTTTGTTCCTTAAAATCATTTCCCTCCCATGAGCACCATTGGTCTGAGAAGTTAGTCTGCTCTCTCCTCTTTGGTTTTTATTGTGCTTGGGTTTATTCTGCTGTTTGTGTTTGTTTGTAAGGGTTCATTGATTTAAATTATGCTTATTGTGGGTACTGTAGGTTACTTTTTTGTTTAAGCTCTTGTGCTTTGGCTTCTGATTGTTCTTGTTTGTTTGTTGAAGCACTTTGTAAACCTTTGTATTTAAAAGTGCCATACAAATAATTTTGATGTTGTTATTATTATTATTATTATTATTATTATTATTATTATTATCATTATTACAGCATACAGTTACACACCAAGCATGAGAAAACAAAACAAAACGTCATGAAATAGAGGTCATCATATAAAATCAATCTTTATTTGTATAGCACCAAATCAAAACAAATTTACCTCAAGACGTTTTACAAAAGAGTAGGTCAATGCAATATTATTATTTTCTTTAATTATTTAAGTAATTTATTCAATTAAGTAATTTATTTTTATTTATTTATTCTTAAAGATAGGAAAAAAGGGCAGATACAAAAGGAATATACTGGTAATAAGAATTCAGGATAGCGATAAGATTATGGAGGCCCAGTCCATAAATTTGTTCTAATCATATTTCTCTGTTGAATGTAGATTTTTCAGAGAATTGCTGCATCTCAAGAGGCAGCTGCCGCTACAGCACCTACTGTATAATGATTATAAAGTGAAGAGGACTGATGTTGGTAGTCATGGCAACAGTAGTATACTACATGCAGAAACTACCATGTATTTTAATTGACTGATCATTCTGAAGTAAATATTAGGAACTGTAATGATAATTGAAAGGGCTAAATGAAAGACAGGTTCTTACCCCACAGAGCACTGATAAGCATTAAATGTCCTAAACAAGAAAATTAGAAAAACTGACTCAGCAGAATCACTGCATAGGTTTCTTTTAGATTATCATCTTCTTTATGTCATTTTTTTGTGACTTTAATATAGAAATATTTTGTGATATTCACTGGTATCATATTACAACTCAAAATTCTGGCATCGTGACAACTTTATGATAAAAAAAGAGGGCAAAAAAAAGGTCAAAGGTTTTATCAGGATATTAGATATTTGGCCTAAAGCTGTGTGGATCAAAAATACATATTTAGTTTGGACACTTCAGTATTTTCTTCAATTTTTTAGCTTAGTCATAAAGATTAAGAGCAGTGATCTGGTCTTCCATAATCTTTAAACTTTTGGCTATAATAGATAATGGTTTTAGTGCAGCTGTTTAGGATGTTTGGCAACATGCTCAGCGTTAATTAACATAATGGTGCCAAAACATCAGTCCGGCTTGTGCAGCCTCCTAAGCATTCAAAGACTTGATCCATGGTAGGCTGCCTCATGTAAAAGCTGCAGCCCCCAAATTAGACACACCTCTGAACTCCTGTAAACTAGAACAGCCAGCCCCTGAAATCTTCCTGAGTTGTGTCATTTTTGTCTTTTGCAGCAAGAACTTTTCCTGTCAGATGGTTGGTACAGGTCTTTGTGGAAAACCAAGATGGAGGATGAAATACCAGAGTCCTGCACTATAAAGCCTTTTATTCTCTGCCTTTATATCAATGCTTTCATATTTATGGAGTCTCATGGATGAAGTAGAAAAGAACAGACTGGCCTGCAGAATGGAGGGTGAAGCAGCTCCATTATGTACACAAATATTGCTTTGGTTGCTCACTGGTTAAACATTATAAACATCATTACTCGCTTATCTTTGTAAATATAACTAATCCTTTTGTCCTCACACATCAGCTTAATCCAACTTCACTTTGGAGTTTTACCGGGTGACTGGCCATTGGGTTGAAGGAATTGGCTTTTTGCGTTCTGAACCCAGCTCACCTCATAAATTCCAGGAGTTTTGTGCATTCACTGATCAAATAACATTTTTGGATGTTCTTTTGTTTCAGCTACGTCAAATGTTATCTACTTCCTGATAAATCTCGCCAGAGCAAAAGGAAGACGAGCATCAAGAGACACACGCTGAACCCGGTTTACAATGAAACACTGAAGGTAAAAGTTGGGAACTACCGCTGCTCTGTAGCATTAACCCCTTTTATATTGACTGAGGCTGTTGTCACACCAATATCGTTTGGAAGAGTTGTTCTGATATAATTAGCCTGATGAATCCATTCTTTAGCATGTCTGCGATATAAGTTTGGCTGAAAAGAAAGGACTTAAAATTAAAGTTCAAATAAAATCTGATATTTTTCCCTGCTTTAATCTTTCTTTCATGATTAATTTAAACCCTCGTGGCACCAGAGCATAAATTTTAGATAAACTTCTTCAGAACTTTATCGGTATTAAGACGGGCCTTTCATCCACCCCTTGTCCTCCCCCTCACCTTCCTCCACAGTACTCCATCGGCCGCGCCCAGCTCTTCACCCGCTCCCTGCTCATCTCAGTGTGGCATCATGGTCGCCTCAGTAGGAACGCCTTCCTGGGTGAGGTGGAGATCCCTCTGGACAGCAGAGACCTCAGCTCACCATACGAGGACCGTATGGCTCTAATGGCCAAGGTAGATCCGAGAATCTGGAGCTCTTTTATTCTTGTTCTTTCCTGATGTGATGAAACCAAAACAGATCAAGTATAAAATCAGAGATTCATGCAACATTAGGGAAAAATAATTTGTTTGTTCTTGGTTGTTTTATTGACTTATGACAGGGGTTCCCAGACTTTATCAGCTCAGGACCTAAATGAGAAGTTTGCTCTCTCCCTGCAACCCCAACTTAAAAAACTGCATTAAATTATCTAAATCATAAGGTACAATTAATATAAATCATTTTGAACAAAATACAAAGACTTAGATCTTGCAAGAAGGATATGGTAATTTATCATGATTTTTTTGTTTGTTTTTTATAATAGATGTTTTTCTTAATAGCCACATTTTAATTATAATTTCTGTCGTCGTTGGTTTTCAACTGCAAAATAATATTTTAAATTAATTAAGACCTTGTGTGTGATTTTTTTTAATATATAATGAATATTAGTGTAACATATTCCCATCATATATCAAGCTTTGTATATTTTAGATTATAAAAGATAATTATTTCCTTCTGTAAAATACACTTTCAACCCATTTTAACTTATTTTAAGATAAGGACGCACTTGAAAAGTTGTCCAGCTCCAATTAGAAGCCTGTTTTGCTTTGAATTCATGAAATACTTAAAATTGAAAAAAAAAAATGAAAAAAAGACAGAGAGGAAAAACAACTTTCCTCGCCCTAAACTGGTGACCACAACTCCACCCGAAACTGCAGCATGTACAAGATTTGTAAAATGGCAAGAGCCATGTCATCAACTAACACCATAACCCTTACAATTCATACACAAGTAGTCAAAGACCCCAATGAGCTATTAGTGCAAGACAGTAAAAGAAAGAAAGGAACCATGACGGTCGCATCAGCACCCTGAGCAGCTTTACATATCAAACAGTGACAGCAGAGTGCCCTGTATTACTTTCACGTTTTTTTTTTCTCCAAATCAATTAAATACAAACAAATGTTTTAACACTGCAGCTGCCAGGGCTTGAACAATTCAGATGAGCAGGATGCAATACGGGAAAGGCCTGCTCATGCTGAGGGAGTATATACCCACTTAAATAAAATAACCTGTCAACAATTATTCCTTTCCCATTAATGTTGAACTTCATTTCTTCAACATTTATGGGATTTCAATATGATTAGCAGTAAAAAAAAAAAAAAAAAAAAAAAAGGATTGACGGTTTCCTGTAGCTTCGTTTCCTCTGTATAATCAGAGATAAAGTTCTTTGTCTATTATAAATTGTTAAAATTCTAAAGGGTGTGATTTTTTTTTGCAATTTCTGCACAAAATAAATGATATAAAAAACAAATATAATAGACCTTCTAATCTGTGTATTATACACAGGCCAGGACACCTGCTGACTTCACTAAACTCTCAGTTCATGAAGAAATGTGCTATGCGTACAGAAAGAAAATGCACTTAAAACTCTCAGGTTTTTTTTTACTTTCTGGGATTTATTATGTTTAGCTATAAAGCCCCCGCCCACATTTGTGTTTTCTGCTCATCACAGGCAGATGCCATGGCTGTTATGACTTCTGTTTTTACCCTGTTTATTTCACTTTTAATTGTTTAGCTCTGTGTGTTTATTCTGTAAAGGTGCTATAGAAATACTTTTACTTACTTGTGAGATGGCCTGTAACCCCTCCACCTCTCCCATCAGACATTGTTTGGGCAGACAATCAGCGCAGAGCTCATTATTATAGCCTCCCGTAGCCTCTGTGCCCCTCATATCCAAGCGTTTCCGAAGAGAAGGCAAATTGAGTTGCATCTAATCCTCTACAGAGACAATTTTTTCTTTTTTTTAATTCAACTTGAATCAAATCCTTGCCTAATAGTCACCAAAGACACAATGTAAACAGTCAAACACACCGGGACACGAGACCTTTAAAGAATTGCTGCACCTCCTGGGATTTAAAAATGACATTTGTCTATACTGTGATTTTAATGCAATTTAGATTAATTATTCAGCCTTGATTCCAGTTTTGGATAGTTGGTATTAGCCAGCTTGTGTGTACAGGCTTGCATGTTAGCAGGCATAAAAAGTTTGTTTGATTTGTGTTTGTGGTTCAGCTGTCCTGAAAACAAACTTCTTTCTCCTGTCAGGCCTCCTACGCTGTTCCAGTGTCGTCTTTTGTTCAGTACAAGGGAGAGCTGGTGATCTCCCTCAAGTATATCCCCCCTAAAAAGCCACCAACTGAGAGATTTAAAGGCAAGACTATAATAAGAGAACTACTATAAGCTCCGGCTGTTTGATGCCTCTATCTTAAATATTTTTTGTGTTTTTCTCCTCAGGAAAAAAGGGGGCGACTGAAACAGGAGGAGAGATGCACGTCTTAATCAAAGAGGCAAAGAATTTGATGGCATCGAAACCGGGAGGCACCACAGACAGTTTTGTCAAAGGGTGGGTGATATTTCCTCCAAAGTCACTGTCTAAACAGAAGCTGCTTTCTTTCAAAGACTAACGCTGGGTTTGGGTCCATGCAGGTATTTGTTCCCAACTAAAGCGAAGGACACAAAGAGGAAGACTCCGGTGTTGAAGAAGAACTTAAACCCTCACTACGACCACACTATCATATACAAAGATCTGACTCTGGAGCAGCTGAAGGGGATGTGTCTTGAGTTGACGGTGTGGGATAAAGAGGCCATATCGACCAATGAATTCCTGGGAGGAGTGCGTCTCAGCTCTGGAAACGGTAAAGATGAATTTTTACGTATTCTGAAATTTAGACGGTTTTGTGCCAGTTTCAGAAATTAACCAGATACTTCGTCTCTCTGTAGTGCCTTGGTGCTTTTCTCAGTTCTTGGTATGCAATCTTCGGATACATTCACTCAGAGATCAGATCAGTGTATTGATGTTACATTGTTAATGACCTAATTATCAGATTCTAGTGCATTCTGTCTATGGCTCTTCCTGTGCCATGACCAACATTTCCTGAAGAAATTCTGTTCTTAGCTTTTCTGGTTATCTTGTTACCAGACAGACCTGCTGGGGCAACAATCAAAAGCTTTATTTAAAGTAAAGACAAATTAAATCTATCTTCATTTCACTGAGAAATGAACACCAGCTCCACTGTTGCCTGGTTAACTTAACCGGTCTAACATAACTTGTTTGGGACAAAAGCACTCTGTTCAAGATAACAGATGTAGCACCAATGTGGTTTCCTCATTGTTCCCACAGAGTGAGTCTGAGGTGAGAGAGAGGAGTGTTTCCTGTCATATCAAGATAACAGACTGCTCTAACAGTGATTATTGTGTGATGTTTGTTTTAGGCACAGTCAAAATAGGGAAAGAGGAAGTGGAGATGGACTCTGTTGGTGAGGAGGTCAGCCTGTGGCAGAAGATGATGCAGTACCCTGATTCATGGGCAGAGGGCACTCTTCCACTGCGCTCCAGTATGGAGAGGAACAAGGACAAATGAAGACCGCACACCCCGGGATCCATAAGAAAGGAATCCAGTGACGGATGAGAAGAGAGACTGGTGTCTGAGACTGATGAGGATTATTTAGGCTATACTCTAAAGATTTACCAGGTTAAAGGAGGACATAGATGGCAAAACAAACAACTGATTGGTCAAAAGCAGGCATTCAGTCGATGAGTCTGCAGGATAATCAACACCTGCCTCTGTACAAGAGGTTTATTCAAGCTCTCCCTCCTACTGCAGTGTGGTGAGAAAATGTGCCAAAGCTTTCAACTTAGCTATGGTTTGATTTTAAAGCATTTATAATTATTTTAATTCAGGCCTGGTAATATTATCACACCTTAAAGTCATGTACAGCACTTAGATCACACATTTGACCAACATTTTACTCAGTTCGTTATGATTGTGTACAGATTTATACTAATATGTGGGAAAACATATCACTTTACACTCTTATCTTTCAACAAACAAAATGTGCACGCTTTAATATACAGCTGTATTTTACATAAACACTCATGTACAAATTATATATGTATTTATACAAGTTTATTAAAAAGTTAGTCTTTTTTTCAAATATTATACAGATTTTTAATTGTTCAACAAGTGAGAGGAGGCATGTTATACAGATGTTACCTTTTATTCTATTCTGTAAATAAAAACTGAAAAAATAAGACATGCTTGTAACACTTGATCTCTGCTTAGTGTTTGTTTACTCAGACATGCTGTATGTCCGTACATTTATTTTACTTAGTCTTCCTGTGATTATCAGTACATTAAGGCAGCGCGCTCAAGGAGAGCTCTCTTGCGATAACAAGGAAATTCCAAAGACCCTCTGAAAAATATCTCCAAACACACTGAAACATCTGACTGATCAGATGAACTGGTATACAGGCTACAGTCAGTTTTTAGGAGTCCTCCAGAGGGAAACACAAACTATCTCTGTGTAATGATTTGTACTAATGTTGGTTTGCACTTCTGCTTGACTATATTATGATTTTTCAGCCTGTGAGGACTGTCGTACAGGACAAACATTATGCCCACACCTGTCTCCTGTCTTCAGAGGAGTTTGAAATGAAAAATAAAAGCAACCAATACATTTTTTGGATTAAAAAAACTTAAAGAAGTTGTAAAGTTGTTTGCCTACAAGTGATTAAAAGTCAGAATTTTTTAGATTTATAAGTTGTAAATTTACAATAAAACTAAAAATGTAGAGGTTGTTCTGTACACTAAGACTATTGCTGGAGTACAGTTGTAACAGATGAAGCCGTTTGCCTTGTATCATGCCTGCAGTTGAGACCCTGATCAAATTTTACTTTTCACTTCTACTGAGTGATTCATTCATCGTCATCGGGTGAGAGGCGGGATACACCCTGAAGCGATCACCAGCAAATCACAGGGCCACATAGAGAAACAGACAATCACTCATGCTCACACTCGTACCTAAGGGCAATTTGGAGCCATCAGCCTAATGACCATGTTTTTGGTCTGTGGGAGGAAGCTGGAGTGCCTGGAGAGAACCCACGCATGCACAGGAAGAACATGCCCGGCCTGAGGATCGATCCGGCAACCTTCTTGCTGTGTTGCTAGTTGAAATGTTGAGTTTTCCCCTTACAACTTTACAACTTTTTAAACTTTGAAATTCTCAGTTTGGTTTCTTGTAATTCATGACTCAATAATCATCAAATTTCTTCTCAATCTAGAAAATGAATGTTTTTTTTATTGTTTGTTTTTCAAGAGTTGTACCAGTAAACCAACCCAGGCCAGCTCTGTGTTCTCCTACACATTTTATTCAATAATGCTAACACTTACATTTAGCCACAAACAATGAGACAAGCGTCAGGGTGTTTTATGTGTTCTGGTGTGTGGTTATCAGTTTTTAGAAAGTGTCCGTGACTCTTATGGAGGAGGTATTGGTGGGTCCTGAGGCCAGACCAGCTGAGAGCCACTGCCCTCAAGGGTCTGTTTGGAGGCACTTACAAATTATGTTATCTGCTTCAGTAAAATGTTACTGTCCTTATAAGATGGTCATTTGTACAAATTCAAAATCCGATAATGCTTTTAATCTAAACAGGCACATCAATGGTTTCTCATGTTTACTCAAGCTTGTCTGCTCTGTGGTCTGAGTCTGTGCCCCTCTGTGTCTTCCAGCTGACATGTGATGCATAGAAAACAGTGCTTGTGTACTTCAGTGTTGTATCGTGATCAAATTCAAATATCAGGAATTTTCTTTTTCCCTTTTTTACTCTCCTTGAATTCCCTCTGGACATTTGGTTTCAGTGTGTTTATCCCTCTGTATTGTTGTGTAAATAATGCTGCTCTGTTTCTCACTGTGTGAACCAGTCGTGTGGTTTAAAGTTCGTCACAGAAGTCTCTGTGGAGCTCCAGCCTGTCCCTCTCCTCCTCACCCAGCAGGAAGCTGTCGATGTACGAGAACAACTCGTCTGAACCCAGCGGGGCAATGAAGCGTTCTCGGTCTAGTCCCAGCTTGTCGAGAAGCACGATGCTGAAGTAAGATCTGGAGATTCTGAACGTTTGTCTACAGTGGGGCAGAGGTCAGTGATTAGATTAGAGAGAAGAGAAAATCCTCTCATAAATAAAATCATTAAACATCTGCAACCAATACTTTAACAACAATAAGCCAAATCAACCTCACACACGGTTCCCCTCATCTTTACAGAGCTGCACTGTCTTTCAGCTCAATGTTTTGGTGGTCAGGTGAACATCATGAATTTGAAGAGCAGTTTTGCTTTTAAAGGTATGATGGTATGATACATTTTGTTGGCCAAGTGCGCAGGTAAAGTAAATGGTATTGATTCACAAGCAGTATTACTGTAGATCCTTTATACTTTCTTTGTTGAACACTTCTGAAGATAGAGAGGTCTTAAAATGATTTTGGACTTCACTTCAGTTTCAACAATAAATCAAGTTATTTTGTATAACACCTAATTTAAAAGTGGTTTTATTCCAAATCATTAATCTTCTCTTTTACTAACTACAACATAAACTGCACTATATGTGTATTAACACATCTGCAGAGACCAAAAACAACAGCAAAGCAGCTGCACATGCTTACCCTAGTCTAACTATTGCTGGCAGAGAAACACAGATCAATCTAAACCAAGTTTTTGACCCCTTTGTGTAGCCATACAGAACACATCACTGATGTAATATCAGCTGGCACGTTTGCTATGGTGATGGAAAAACAGTTGTCGATACTCATAATAATTTATGTCTGTTTGTTTTCTTAAGCTCCACTAGATATCAGCAGGTGAGATGCTTTCTAGTATTTAGTTTAGGGAGAAGAAGGTTCAGAAATCCAGTCTGTAGGTGTAAATTTGTGGCTTTAGACACAAAACTATGAGCTGAAGGACATAAACATTTTGCATGTTAATTTCTTCAGCAAAAACTGTATTGAATCTCAAGAAATCACTGGGGTCATACTCTCATTTAAGAGTAAAGAAATTACAAGTATCACAAAATAAACAAGCAAATTAGGTTGACTTGGGCCCCAGTGGTCTCTTCTAAGGGGATGCAGGGTTTTGTTTTTGAGGTTATTTCCCTTTGAAAATTTATATATAATCTGGCAGGGATCAACATTTTTAAACTCTGAAATTTAAACTCTGTTTGTTATAACAGGCCTATAGTGCTCGGTGTAATCAAACTAATTACAACCAGCCCATTAAGGCCAGAAAAAGTCACACTAATACCCACTATATGTGTGAATTTTGTCATGTGTGCATAAAAACATGTGAGTCTGATAAGGCTGACCCATAAAGGGGAAAACTCTATGGGGTCCAGAGTCATGTAAGGGCCCATAAAGGTCACTAAACATGATGCATCCTAAATTTAGTAATTATTCACACATAAATACAAGTCATTTCTGATTAAAGCAGAACATATAATTTGAGTCATTGCCTGTTTCCTCTTGTGATGGTAAAATCCTTATTTTGTGATATTCATGTTGTGATGGGACCATTGAATTTAACAGCATTCATAATAAAGTTTGGTGTGCTCAGCCATGCTAAGACCTGCTGCAGCAGGTTTTCTTTTTAATTTGTCAAATTCAGAACTGCTGTTGAGGATGAACGTGCAATAGTAACGCTACTTTTCCTTTGTTGTTGGATTATACTTTATCGAGTAAAGTTGGGGAGATAAAAATTGTGGAATAACGTTGGGTTATGGAGCCACATTTAAACCAGGTCTGGCACTGTAAGGACTTCAGTATTAATGAAGTGCACAAATCAAGTATGTGGCCACCGACATGTGTTACTTATTGATATTATTAAAATGATATCGGGGAGGCCATATACTCATCTTTTCAGGGGCCCAACCATATCTGTGGGTGGGCCTGATGTTTGATAATGAGCTTTAAATTTACAGGCCAGGCTTCAAATGAGAAGTTTTAACTATTTTCCAGTAGATGGCCCCACTCTCTCATCTCTGTCCCCAGATTAAAAAATATACAATTATCTTAGTGATTGTTACGGCTGTATTTTGCTCTTGTTGTGTGTCCCTTCTCCCTCTTGGCCTCAGTGCATAACAGGTCATAGCTGGCTTCTGCAGGAGAGACTGCTGTTTCTTTATCCTCTCATTTAGGGACTTGGTTATTCTGTTTCTTCATGTAGTCCTTAGTTAATCCTTCAGTTATTTAATTCTTGTCAGTTACTAATAAATCTCTTGTGTCTGAGTTTTGTTGGGTGTATATGTGGATTCATTGGGTTAAATTGTGGTCTATTAGCCCCATTGGACCACTATTGGATGGGATGTAACAGTGATCAAGAGAAAGAATAAACGGGAAAAAATGCACCAATTCAAATTTTTCATTAACAAAATGGCATTTTCCAAACTGCGATCAATCACGGACAAAGATAGCAGTGGTGAACCAGGGGTGTGTTCTTTAAGAAAGGCTACAATGATTGATTGTTTGTTCATCAAGACCTGAGAAAATTCATTTAAAATACTTTAGGTTATGTGCTCACTATTTTGGCATTTACTTTCATATATTTGTCCTCATTTGACACGGAGCCCTACATATGTGTCCTGATTAGTACAGAGTTGTACTTCCTTGTGCTCCTGCTCCAGCTCAGCTCTGTGCTTTCTGTTTCAGAGAAGTCTGAGGGATGGGGAGAGAATTTCCAGTCTGGAAAAAGTGAGCGATGCCCCTTACTCAGAGATCTTTTTAATCGGGGACTTCAATGCAAACTGGGATTAAAAGGAGGACAGGAAAAATCTCAAAACCATCACAGACCACTTCAACTTTAATCAGTCAATAGGAAGACCCACCAGAATTACAAACTGCTCACAAACTAAAATTGATCTATTTATATCTGAAAAAGGGCTACACCCCCCTGCATACAATGAAGTTTAGATTCCCTTCAATGAACAAAGCGGGCCATCAGTGTGTTCTTGGAGAAAACCAAAAGCTTGTAAGATAAAAACAGTTGTGTTGCTGCAGTATTCCTGAATCTTAAAGGGCACTTGACACCATTGACCACAAAACTGGTTCAAGAATTCAAGTACCTCAGTGTTATTCTAGACACCTCCCTAACGTTCAAAAGCCATGTTAAAAAAAAAATCTAAGTTTATATCTCAAACTTCAGACGGATCAGACCATCATTAACAATATACGCTGCAAGAATGTTTTTGCATGCTATGATCTTCTCACACTCTGCTCCTCATAGACCTGTTTGCTGAATGTGCATTCCCTGTCCTCCACTATTGTGTAACTTTCATCTTTATATCACATGATGTGTATGCCTTTCCTTTCTCGTCTTGTCACCTGCCAAGGGACTACAAATGTAAAAGGATTAGAGACTCTTTTTAGGCCTGTGTCTATGTCGGTGAATCTTTTTGTTTTTGATTTTCCATTGAAATTAAACCAGATGTTTATTGTTGAACCCATCCTTACAGTCTAACTGCTGTTATTTTTGAACAGTGTTACCCTTTTGAGTGCAAATCCTTTTTCCTTTTAAAGTCGGAGTCACAGAAGCTTTGTTTTTACAGGGTGGCTCCTGATTTTTAGATAGTAAGTAATAAAAAATGGACTATTTGAGAATGGGCGCTATACAGAGACAATTAAGAGTAAAACAAACTCTTCACCAAGGTTCTGTTGGTTTTTAAAGTTTTCCTTTTATTTTGTGTAGACTTTTTCTGTTTCAGTTTTAGGTAGTTTTGAGTTAGGTAGTAATGGTGATTTAAGTTTCTTTAGTTTTTATTTTGTCTTGATTTTAGTTGACTTTTTATTGTTTTAGTGTTTTGTGTTATTTGCCTTAGTATCAGTATTGGTTTAGACAAAAGATCTTAACCTTAATGTTACATAAGAAGAAGTTATAGCACATCAGGCCCTAAAGGTGGATAGAATGGTGTCATGAAACTATCATGAAATATCAATGTTATTTCATTATTTTCTACTTTAATTGTGTCATACATTCTCACAAACTTCAATCCTACACATAAAAAAATTGAAGTTTAAACCTTTTTAAAGTAGTTTGAATCCATGATATATATATAGTGCTGCTAAAAGAAATCAGACACTGGTGAACTTTTGGACCCAAAAGTGGACCCATAAAAAGGGCCCCAATATCACTGCATGTTAAATTTATTTTCTACTTCCATGGCATTTTTCCACCAACTTCAAATATGTTTATAATTTTAATAATGATCATTTATTATACAGCTTAAACCCTTAAAGTATACAGGACATTTTATATTTAATATTACTGTTTTATATGAGGAAAACAGACAATGAAGATTATTTTCCATACACAAATGTATTTTTATGTAGCTTTTGTACTTGTGTAAGCTTGAAGAAACAAAGTCACACTAAGCACATTAAGTCCAAAAAGGTGCTGATTCATCTTACAGAAAAGTTTCCAGTATATTTTCCCTGTAGGTCATCATGAGAACTACACCGTTTTAGTCCTGGGGCACTAAAATGAGAAAGTGGGGCAATCTGCTGGAAAATTGTTCAACCAGAAATTTGGAGCCTGGGCTGCAAAGTTAAAGCATGTTATGAGACATATTGAGTTTTAATACAGAAGGTATCACATAATCAAACAAATCCCAGTTGTTAATGGGTTTAAATGTGACCATTTTTGGCCTCAGTGGACTGAGTCTCATTATTTTGGTGAAACAGAGCACTACATTGATTAATTGATGGAAAAAAAATTACTTCAAAATAAAAATATGCATTTAGCCATAGCGGATCTGATGACACCTGAGGGAAACCTCTATTAAAGTGTCATATAGTATAAAAAGAACAAGAGTTTTAACTTCTGTAGTCAGCAAGCACATCTAAAATGAAACTGATGTGCCCGAAGACAAACTGTAAAAGAAGACTGTGTGTCACTCTGTCCGCTCATTCTCAAAGACAAAGCCCTGAGGATCCTCTCTGTCTATACTTTTGTTTAAGATAGCTCTGTTAACACTCAACAGTCTCATTCTGTAATTTTTTGGTAAAGTCTTATTTTTATGTTTCAAGAAATGTGGTCTTCATTGTGCGTCAGCCTCTGTAAACAGTAACATCCCCATTTACCAGTGTTACCTCAAGCCGTCGATGACTTCAGAGCTGAGCTGACGCTCTTTAATGCGTCCTGTCTCTCTTGGCGGTGAACCCAGGAGCTCGATCACAGTAACATGTCGCAGGTCCAATCCACAGTCAGCTTTCTAGTTCAAAGACAGAAAAAAAACTGTGATCAGAACTTCCTTAAAGCTGCCAGTGTTCTAAAAGGTTTGCATGTTTTCTCCTTACTTGTATCATGAGGTTTTGCAGCTGGTAGTCCGGATCTGATATGTTAGGTGCAGACATGATCAGCAGCCTCCTCTTTTCATAGAACTGATTCAGGAGGGCTGAAGCTGTCTTTACATCTGATTTAATCTCCATCGCTGCAAACACACAAGGCCACAGCTGTCTTCATGCTGAATTTTAATAAGGGAAACGTGTATGAAATGCTTCTTTAATGTAGACTCACGAACACACTCAGCAGGGCTCCCTTCCCAGTCACGGCTGAACTGGCAGACACGACTGGATGTCCCCCTCAGCTCGTACCCTCCTTCACAATGATATTCACATGTCGCACCATAGTTATTTCTATCAGAGGAGCAGCTGAGGTAGCCGTGCATAGGGGGAGGCAGAACTGTACATCTTCGCACTAAAAAGGTGCAATAAATGAAATCAGGTAAATCAAGTTAATGTGCATTATTTGAGCTTACTGCAACATCAGAGCGATGACGGCTTACCTTCAACACGTATAATGAACTTGCAGACAGCTCTATTCCTGGCCTGATCGTACACTTTGTATTGAATGATATTTGCTCCCTCTTTAAACTCGGTGCCTGGCTCCTGGCCGACTAATACCACCCTGCAGAGAGAGAGTCATCAAATTGTGAAAGAAAACTGACATTAATATGAGAAACCTTTTAGAGGAGATGAGGTGCAAGTAAAACAAAATAAACTAGGCTATTCCTCTGAAAGGTAAACAATTCCTGGGCAGTCCCAGTGGTCCGTCGAGAAGAAGAGATGTGGTGCTTTTTGTTACAGTTTGAGATAGCAGCCACCTTTAAAAGAAAATCAGTTCAAGCTTAAGTTCAGGTGTAGGTCTGTTTAATAAATTTGATTTAAAACCTCCTTGATTAGATTCTTAAAAATACTTTACCTACAAGGTTTGATCACAGTGCCCTTGTGAGTTGTTTCTCCAAAATGTATCAAGTTTGTGACTATATTAGTACAGACATGTGTGCAAAGATAAAAGAAACACTATCAACACTCAAATAAGATTACTTTCACAAGTAAAGGATGGACATGACCCCTATAACCTTGCCCTTTGGATTTCAAAATGTATTGTTTGTCCTTGGGTCAAGGTAGCCATTTGTGCAAATTTTATAGAAAATCTCTGTTCTTATATTTTGTGATCACAATGAAGGAATGTGCATGAACCCAAAGGCTTTGGCCTTTGACCTCCAAAGTCACAGTAACTCCTCCTTGAGCTGGTGTAGACATTTGAGCAAGGGTTAGAAGAAATCCCTCAAAGTGCTCTTGAGATATGCCATTTTAAAGCAAGGGAAGAACATGAGATACAATGACCTTGACTTATGACCAAAAGACCCAAAAGCAAAATACTGCAAAAATCCCTCAAGGCAATCTGAAGATATGGGATAAACATAGGTCACAATGACCTTCACCTCTGACCCTGGCCTCCAAAATGTAATCAGTTCATCCAGAGTGAACATTTGTCTGTGAGGAAAATCCCCTAAAGGGGTTTTCAAAGAGTGGAGGAGTGAGCCTCCTCTGTCAGAACTTGTTTGTCTTTGAATAGCACTGGCTGTAGGCAAACTTCCAGAAAATGTTTCCTCAGAAGTATTTATAATAAATCTGGGGAGCAAATATTTACTCAATGAATAGCAGAATTTGTTGGAGCAGAATATTTCTTACTGATGTGCTTTCCTATTCTGCACCTCCTCTGAAGTCCTCTTACACCCCACTGGGAGGCCCGTCTCATACTTTGAAAACTATTGTCCTTAAGCTTTCTGGAGATGTTGTGTTCACAAGAATGTGAGATAACCGGGTATCAGGAAAAAAAAGACATCAATATGTTTTAGAAGAAATGAAATGCAGCCAAACGAAACAAGAAAACAGCCATGGCTCTTGTGGCCAGAATGATAAAAACTAGGTCTATAATTTGTTCCAAAGTGAGCCGGAAAGTAAAGGCGCCACATACTCGAGGTGTTTATCTGCGGTGTCTTTGGCAGTAGGAGGGTCCCATGTCACCACAGCAGTGAGCTTGCCAGGCTCGGCAACCTTGAGTCTGGATGGAGGACACTTGATCTTTGGAGGGTCTTTGTCTGAAATAAATAGTTTTGTACAGATCAGCAAAGTCTGAGGTTTCAATTCAGCCCAAAGTACAAAAAGAAAGAGCAAAAAAGATTGTTTATGTGTCACACTGAGACTGGAATGAAAATCCAACAGCAACACAGATGGTCTAAATTTAGGTCCCTGAAGTCCACAGAGTTAAACTTCTAATTTAAAGTACCAGGTCAGGTCATTTTGAGAGAAAAAAAAAAAAAGCCTCGATATGTACCTTCACAAACTGGCTGCACTCCACTCCAGGTGCCCCCGTGCTGACAGGTGCGCGAGTGCAACCCCTCGATTCGATAACCAGAGTCACAGGTGAATTCACAACTGGAGTCCACCATAAAGCCGTACGTGCAGGTGTATCTGCCGTGTGGGATGAGGTTCAGGACATGGCAACGCATTCCTAGAGAAAAAATTCACACACACACACACACACACACACACAGAGGGAGAGGGCATTTTTAGCTTTAGGGTCATAAAATTAATCAAGCATCTGCTAAACCCTTGTGCCCCTTTTTTGTTACTTAAGTTCTCTATCCAATCGAGACTATCCCCCCACACAGTTACATATTCCCGCTGGGGCAGACGTGGGTATTTCTTTAAGACACACAACTACGTGGCCCATGCACAGGTATATAAGCCCCCACAATGTGAGTTATGGTCCTTTGACCATTTTGAGGTCACTGTGGGACTAGAGTGGTGCATGAATGAGGCCTAAAACACAAAAGTAAGTTAGCATCTAGCACTTCCTGGTTCCCACGCCTGAAAGTAAACAGGATTTAAAATACTTGTTTCAGCTATGCGCCCGATATAAGGTTTGTGATGAACACACACACATAAGATTTTAATGTTTAATCTGAAATAATGAAATGAATCTGATATTGCCTATTTTCAAATTTTAAAATGTGTGTTTAAAAGAGCAGTTGCAAACAAATTGCTAACATAATGCCCGGGGATCGTACTGCAAGTCTTTCTAATATTTTTTATTAATCAATAATTCATAAACTATTGCCACAGCTATCGGGTCACATGATTAAGAGGAAACTATCAAACAAGAAGTCACAACAAGACATAACACATTGAAAATATTGTAGTTGCTTCAAAGTGAAACCACCATGTTGTAGTTTCATAGTAGCTAGTAGTAGTTTTTACTCTAGCCAGTTAAGTATAAGCTTAAAAAGTGAGAAATGTGGGCTAGCTCACTAAAATTATCACAAAGAATAACCCATGTAAGTTCAATTTTCTGTTTGATACAGACCTTATTATCTGCAGTGATCCAAAACACACTGGAGAATCCCACTGGCTGTTAGTCCAGAGAAGCTGCATAATGCTAATGTCCTGCCATTGTTTCATCAACTGCTTAAGCCCACTGGCTTGGAGAGGCAAGCCCAGTGCAGAGCATAGACGGTAGAATGAACACAGAGTTACTGAAAACATGTTGCAGAGCAGCACTGAACTGACCAATCATCACATAAAGTGGCAGGAGCTCCAACAGATCATCTCGGACAGACTGAGAACACACATGGATTGGGGGCACTCAGTATGTGCAAACTAGAGGGTTTTTCTTAACATTAGTGATTGTGTACATGCTCTTAACCGTCATCAAAACCGAGTACATGAACCCATGGAGAGTCAAAATATGGGCTATTCAAATGAAAATTCTCTTAAGGTGAAGTCCCTGAGTAAATTTACAAATAGGACTAGCAAACTTAAATTATAATCTCGAGTACACTTTTTAATTCTTGATCTCAGCTCTATCCTTAAAAGCAAATTTGATTGCTTGCATTATGCAACATACTAAATGTATGTTGGATAATAGATGATTCAATCTTTTCGTTGTTTCTTTGCAAATGATTGTAAAACTCAGCAAATAAAAAACTGATTATCTTATGGTTTACCAGTCAGTTTGGTGTTTGAGTCAGTTAAGAATGTTTGCAAAAAAATGTTTCTAATACAAGTCAGAGTTTTAAAAGAAAAAAACAGTCCCCATGCTGAAAAAGTTTGTACTAATGCAAAATTCCACATATCAGCAATTTCCCAGCTTGGGATCAATATAGTACTATCTATCTATCTATCTATCTATCTATCTATCTATCTATCTATCTATCTATCTATCTAATTCCCATCCAGTTCATCCTTTAGTGCAATTATACAAAACTGCCAAATCTAAAAAGCTTAATTTACATTTCATATTTTCACAGAAAACTTTGAAGGTTGAAACTCTTTGCCCACGTACTGCGGCAGAAGGCAGTCCCAGACCATCGTCGGTTAGCGAGGCACTGTATGGAGCTTCTCCCCACCAGCCGGTATCCTCGATCACAGCTCATCTGACAGCGGGTGCCTAGGGTGCTCCTGTAGGCTCTACCTCGAGGCGAGTGGCAGGTCACCTCCCCATTGGTCAGACCCGGAGAATGACACCAGTGTGGGTCTGTTTGGAAACAGTAACAGAATTCAGAAATATGTGAACAGCTTAGTGGAGAGCTGAATAATGGGTTAATGTTTGTCGTAGATGATATCAGCTAAGACATGATTAGTGTCAAGGTGATGATCGTATCAGACTTGAAACAGATTTGTGTTTATATTCAGGTTTTTAAAATCTCTGTGAGGAGTTTTTATCCAATCATAAAACAAACAGAAAATAGTGAGGCCTTTTTATGGCCAACAGAACAAACAAGAACATTGGTGACAAGAATATTTCCCTATTTGAGTTTTTGTGTGTGTGAATTTTTCAAAAATCAAATATTCATTTTCAGTGGTAAAATTTACAATAACAAACCTTGATATATCTATATTGTAGTAGTTATCCTACTTGGAGGGGATGCCATAAGGTCAGGGCAAAGACTGGTTGCAGGCAGCAGTATTCAACTTCCCAACTGCTTTTCCTTTTACTTACACACCTTTATAGTCCAGTTGAGGAGTGTTGTTTTCCTCTTCAAAGTCATTGTAGCCATCGTATACTACCGTGCCAGAGCCAGCTGAAAAAACAAGTAGAAATCCGTCAGACAGCAGACATCTAAGGAGAAAAACACCCTCTGTTCAGTAAAATAACGTGATTCTTTGAGCTTTTGAATAAAAAGAATATGATTATAGGTCAAACATTAGCAAATTGGCACACATAACTCTCTTTATTTAATCTCTCTTCCTCTGCTTCCTCTCTGATTTCCTCTAAAACAAGCTCAATAACATTCCAGAGCACCGACACCTGGATTTACAATCAGTAATGCTAATGGAAACTCCTGATGGGAGTTAAAAAGCCTGGAAACATGGAAGTCTCTTAAATGGGACAAAGATTTTATTGTAAGATGAATGTGCAGGGCCAAAGCATCCATCTATCCATTATCTACACTGCCTATACTTTTTAGGATCACAAGGGGCTGGAGCCTTTCCCAGTAAACATTGGGAAAGAAGCAGGGTACGTACACCCTGGATCGGTCACCAGATGATCACAGGGCCTCATAGAGAGACGGAGAACCATTCACTCACTCAATAAAGAGTAACCAATTAACCTAACAAGTCCATTTTTTGATCAGTGGAAGAAAGCAGGAGTATATGCAAACTTCACAAAGAAAGGTCCTGACTAACACAGGGTTCAAACCAGCAACCTTCTGAGAGGCATGTGCACTACCTGCTGTGCCAATGTGCCGTCCTCGAGTCAAATCAAACATTGTTGATAAAGCATATTTCATACACAGGGCAGCACTATGAGCTTCATAATCAGTGAGTTAATCAGTCTTTCTTTGTTTCGCAGCAGTTTGTTGTAAATGTATTTGTGTCATTTCAATCGTCCTTATGGATTCAAGGTCATGATAAAAGACACACATGAAAAGAGATTATGACGCGTCAAAACAACGAAAAGAGTGGGTCTAGATCGCACTTTGTGAAACTATTTTACAAATACAAAACCTTCAGTGAGGCAGATCACAACCACTATCCATCCTTTAACAGCCTTTTTGTTTAAGTCTGTGTTGTGCTTGGGTTAAACACATAATTTGCATCAGTCCGTAGATAAAGTTTTTTTTTAGTCTTTATAAACCAGCTTTTACCAGCTTTTCACCCAACACTCAGATTTGGTCACTCAGCCCCTTTAAATGTAAATGAACCCCCTCTACTCCACCCTTTTCCTCATGGGAGTGTGCTGTCATGAGTGTCTAGGCTGCATTTCCAACGAGCAGTCCCGCTCGGTATGGTGGGTAACTACAGGTGTTTCCACTGTCAACAGAGGAGAAAGGCACCCAAATAACTGTTCTGTGCTGTTCTGCTTTTGGCACCCCTCTGAAGAGATGCCAAAAGGACGGAGCTGAAAATGCTGCAGTCTTTTGATTGGCTGTAAGAACCATCAGTTACATGCAACAGCAGCTGAGAACAAAACAACATACTGAGCCATGTTTGAATCACCGTGGATCTGAGTGAAAGAATATTTGTATGAAACATGGAGAACTGGAGTGCTGGAAGTCCTCCATTGTTGTTTGTTGTTTACAGTGTTGTGCTGATGGGATGTCATAAAGTAACACAACCCTCTACATCCGGCTTACATTCCGGCCCTCAAGTGAAGGTATAGCTGGCAGTGGAAATGCGTGCAAAATCAGGACTCCAAACCATACTGCACTGTACCCTCAGATTTTATGTTTTCAAACATAGATGGACCACAAACAGATGACTGAGTTTGATCATTTCACACTGTGTAGGTCCACAGATACTCAGGACATCCAGACGTGGGCAAAGTGGGGCAGTGCCTGGGAGCTGGTTAAGGCAGGTGACTCGAGCTGCACTGATTTCATACCTGACCTACAGATACCCTACCAATTAACGTGCTATTTATGGTGCAAGATTAACTTTTCATTTTCCCTGCTCTGCAAGCATTGCCTGCATCAGTAATGAACACTTGCTCTAAACCCTCCACCACCTCAACATCCAACTAAACTTAAACAAAAGGTTTAAGTCACTACCTTATCTCCTCTAAATTCTGCATATAAAAGAAATCTGAGGAGTGGTGAGGTCAGAGCCGAGAGGCCAGACTCAAACTATTTTCTGCTGTGCAATAAATGTTTAAAACCAAAAAATATATATATGAGTTACTTATTTTTTAAGGTTTTTTTTTCATGATATGTCCCCTTTAAATAACCAGGGATGTAACATAATATCACCACAGTATTGGTATACACAAAACAATAGCTTATTAGTTGTTATATTGGCAAATATGAACATTTCTGCTAATAACTTTTGCTGATTAATCACAAAGCAAAGTTGCTGTGGCAAGGAAAAAAACTGCTTTTACCAGTCAGAAGTTCAGCAATGGAGCAATATAACACATTAGCTTTATAATTGGCAGTTATAAAGTTCATAACATAGAGACAGATGTCAGTCATATAAGTAGTTTAACTCAAGCAACTTTTAAATTAATTTAAATGAAGTGATGCATTTAAGGCTCAGTTGGGTTGTAGTTGGACAAGAGCAGATATAGGAACATAGAGAGTGATGGAGAAGACTTTCCAGGCTCTTTGACTCAGCAGTAACATAACCACAAATTAGGTCAAGCAGCATGTTTTCATTGCACACTTGGAGGTTTTCCCTCTTACTCATCTCACTTTTGTGCAATCCTTTGGCCTCAATGCTTGTTCTTTTTTTCTGTGAGTTCATCTCTGCACAATGAGCCCTTTCTTGTATTATTCACCCTTCTCAAAGTTGTGCTTCCAACACAATATTCCCTTTAAAACTCCCTTTTGGAAGTGGCCCCATGTTTGGAGCTGAGCAAGCTTTTAAAACTATCTGTTGACCTTCCAACTCAATCTTAAGTCACCTCCTGTTCTCTCTCACATTTTTCCTCAGCCTCATAAAATTCACTCTGTCACAGTTTCTAGTAATAACAGTAAAACACATTTAATTCCTCTCTTGGCCTCAAATGATTCCAGTGACGTATGGATTAGACCCATCGTCAGCATTTTTCTCATAATGAGCCTGATGTTCCACTCAGTAAAAATGCCTCAGACAAATATTTCCTGTCCCCCTCACAGAGTCAGAGGAAATAAACAAGTTGTCCGTCTGCTTGCCTGAACTGTAGGCTGAAGTGGAGATATTACCTCAACTGACATCACTAATATTAAATCACTCATTTGGAAATTACAGAACTGTATTCTTAAGTCCATGATTCTACTGCAACATTGAAAATACTCACACACATTCACCAAAATCAGGTGCTCCTTTTTAACTATTTTAAACTACTGTTTTCTTCTACAACACCATTTTGCATATTTTTCTATTCTGTTGCATTTAATGCAGGTAGTGCCTCACAGAAAGAAGGTTGCTTGTTTGACTCCCAGAATCACTCAGGGCCTTTCTGTATGAAGTTTGCATGTTCTCCTCAACATGTGTGGGTTTTCTCCAGGTAGTCTGGTTTCCTCCCACAGGCCAAAAACATGTTTGTCAGGTTAAGAAGTGACTCTAAATTCCCCCTAAGTGTACTCTGTTAGTCTGTCTCTATCTGTTGGCCAGGCAAACAGCTAGTGACCAGTCCAAGGTGCACCCTACCTTTCACCCAATGTCAACTGGAGTAGGACTGAGCTCTCTGCAACCCAGAGACAAGTGATATAGCTAATGGATGGACAGATGGAGATGTGACTCAAATCATGCCCTCAAAAATAATGAGAAAGAACATCAGAAAGAAGATTATGCACAAGGGTCAAATGGCAACATGACCTTGCCTTTTGACCCTTTGGAAATGTCCTCAGGTTCATTCCTTGCTTGTAAGAGCAATATCTTAAGAACAAAATGGATTGTCTTCAACCTTTGTGTCCAGTTTAATTTAAGAAGAACTGAGTACATTCTGAACTTACAAAGTCAAGGTCACTATGGCCGTAAATCTTTTTACGAACCATGCATGTCAGCATTTCTCACACAAAATTATACCTGGGTATAATAACACATATCAATGCATAGATTCAACCACATTTTAGGCAATTTGCTCCCCGTCCACAAGAAAGTGTGAGAGAGTCTTTTGTAAATCCACTGAGGTGAAAATCTCATATTAATTCTGAAGTGTCTTGTGCAGTTGTTTCAGTATTTTTCCTTAGTGGCTTGTTGTTGATGCTGCCCTGCACCCACAGTTTAAGCCTCTGGGAACATGGCTTGATTTTTTTTTTTCTAATTTAAAATCAATATCAAAGTTAAATGTGTCATGAAGCCTTCCTGAACATTTGAGAGAAGCCCATGTGTAAGCATTAGAAAGCTTGTTCTAAAACAGCTTATTTTACTGTTAAAATGATTTCTCTTGGCTTTGAGTGGGCAGGACTTGGTGGGTTTTTTTAATGGCCATTTTTTATTACATGATAAATGACTGTCTAAAGCCCACCTACTTTACGTCCAGTTTCTGAGCACTCTCAAAAACTGTTCCTTTAAAAACTGTGAAACGATCAGCCCTTATATTTTAGATAGTTCATAGTATGTATATATGATCATAAATATCATATGATGAATGTTTTTGTTGATTTGTGTTCTCAGGGGCTTTAAGGATGGTATATGAGATACGTGTCATCATCATCATAAATCAAGCTCCAAACAAGTGATCATCTGTTGTGATATTTGAATACCCAAAACACATCAAAATATAATGCAATATCATTTAAGGGTCTTCATAAAATGTAGGGTTGTCTAAACAACACAATCATACAAAGAAAGACATGGAGTGGGGGCACTGTGTGGAGGTGTGCAGAGATCTACAACCAAACCCATCCAGGACTTCTCAACACATCACCACACTTTCACTTTCCAGCATTTATATACCTGACAGAGACAAGAACCAGCAGACATGAGCTCTAGTTTCAGACTGTTTGTGGACCAAATTAGCATCACAATGCATAGCAGGTTTTCCACGGAAAACTGATTAACCTTGCCGTTGAAATTTATTGAGGGTCTCCACCAAGAAAGTAAAATATCCTGACTGCTGAATTAGATGGAATCATCTTTACCCTGCGGTGGGGAAATACCTTCATTTGAGAAGTGAAAACACTTGTATGAGATGCAGATGTGCTGAATATTTGAGGCTGACTTGGTGAATGCTCATGAAGCCCAGTCTTTCCCTCTGGGGATGAAAAGTTTGGATTCAGCCCCTTCACAACATTTCCCAACATGCAACTGGCCGCAATCCAGTCAGAAGATTCACGTCCTCTTTTCGAGATTCTCAGCCTGCTTTAATTACAGATGAGCCTCCGATAATGATCAGCTAATTACTGAGGACAGACCCTGTCTCTGGGCTAAGTGTGCTGCTTCATAAAGAGGAGAGTGATAAAAGGCTGGACTTGAGTTCATCTCTGTTATTAGAGCTACATGAAGCCTTTTTGTTCGACTGCCTGGTGTGACTCACAGGTGACACAGCTGCATGCATGTGTGTGCTGCACACTCACACCAGTATCAGCAAATGCAAAGCTTTAAAATGTGAAAATGTGTTAAATCCTCATTAAAACTTCTGTTTAGAAATTCTACTCAAGTACGGAGGCTGAAAAGGCAAGACAAGGCAACTTTATTTATAGAGCACCATTCATAAATTCAGCAATTCATAGCGCTTTACATAATTAAAAACAAAAAATAATATGACATTAATGGCATTAAAGGCCAAATATACAACAATACAAACACCCCCTAAACATGAGATGAAGCGAGCAACTGGCAGCCTGGGGGCCCTATGCAGCCCACCCCCCCTAAATGTGGTCCTCCAGTAGATTTAAAATATCCAAAAATGTGTCAACATAAAGAAAATATAACAACATATAGCATATTTAGATTAAAAATGGCACTATTTCCAAACAAACAGAGCTATAACTGACTGTAACTGTTGCAGTAAAAGTCTTTTTTGAATTGCTGAATGTAATGTAAACGGTGAGTTAGAAATGTAATAAAAATATTCATTAACAACCACTAAATGCTGTTGTGAGATAAATACAATATATATGCACTTCATGATATTGCTGTACTTGTTCCTTTTATGAAATTTTAAATTCAACTGTCAAATCGAAAGCTTTTAAGATCTGACCCTCTAGAAACAAGGGCAACGTTGATGTTGCCTCTTGGTAACCAAAGTTGCCTATCTCTGTTCTAAACAATCAAATGTAACACTAAATCAATATCCTCTCAAACAGTAGTGGGAATATCCCTGCATTTCACTTGAGCTAGTTTACTCACAGTCAATAGTAAGTTGTTTCAGCCTTTTAAGTCCTACACAAATACTGCGTTTAGTTGATTAAGACAAATTCATCAAAAAGTAAAAAAGTGAAAGTGTTCAAATATAACATACTTTGAGCTAGTGTTTCACATTTACAACTATACCACTAATGAATGAATTTTACTTCATCAGTGAGTTGTGAACATTAATTTAGTAATGCAACTGCAAGTATTGTCTTTTAACATGGTATTTTGAGGATTCTGCAATTAATAGAGCTGCAGCAGTTGAAAGTAATTTTTACTTTTATGTCATACACTTTATAAGTTTACCTAATTTTATGAAATACATATTTCCAGAGTAAAACCATTTCCAATGCATGTTAATCAGGCATTACTAAACAAAAATAAACAGAGGCTGAAAAGTTACGCTCATGTGTGTTAAGAAGCTGTTATCATGGGTATGAATTTGGTATGCCTTGAGAGTTTAGCTTGATGTCGGGTGTGCCTTGAGCAAAATAAAAGTCTGAAATCACTGCTGTAAGCAACAACAGTGTCTCAAACACGGAGGGGCCATTTCAGAGCACTGTGCACATAAAAATAGTGGATCCATTCATGCATCTTTTTAATACTATACCTGTAAGGCTTATTTTAATAAGTGTATAAAGTGTTGGCAGCTCCAACAGAAATAATATCTCAATGAATGCTGAGTGTGAAAGAAATACTGTTTTCCTTTGAGTGTTGCGCTTCAGCTCTTACTTTGAGGGATTTCACCCCTGAGAAGTGCGCACATTTTTTTCTTAAATACTGCTCTGATGCGAATGTGTGCTTCCTTAGCTGTACATTTTCATTTTCTACAGTACCACTGACACTCACCTGTGATGAATAAAACGAAGACAGCAGCAAAGCAGCTGAAGAGCATGTCAGAGACACAAAGAAGACACTCCAGAAGAAAAAAAAATAATTACAATACAAACTTGTAGCGCAGGTTGGATCCACAAACCCCCAAAAACAATATACAGAGAAAGTTTGGAAATGAAATCCAGGTGCGATGAGTTTGGTCCTTTGAAGCAGAAGCCTCCAGTCTCAGTATAGGGTCTTCGCAGACTTACGGAGGGGGATCCTTCATGGTCTTTGATAACTATGGAGCCACTGGGAGGCGCTGCCGGACCAGTCGTGATGATCTGTTTCCTCCCACCGCTGGATTAAAATGATGAGCTGGCCATTTATTGAAACCCAACACCTCTTTCAACAGTCAATGCTGAACACCGACTGCAAGAGGGAGACTGTAATGATAAATAATTTAGACAGAAAACACGACAGGGAAAATAAAAGAAAAAACTGAAAACTTTTAAACTCTAAAATGTAAGTAAACATATCCCTCATAGTAACTCATGACTTACAGTGAATACGCATATTTCATTTCCACTTGATATGATACTTATACAGGCTGGGACAAGTGGTCGTCTAAAAGGCATTCAATTGTTAATAACTCGATTTTTGGTATGTTAGCCCAGAGACGAATAACCTATACTGTACTAAATTATGCTATTAAAAAATACCCCGCTGATACATTAGGCTGAACCACAAACAGTGAATAATCATGTGATGTTTACCTAGAGGGTGCCACGTATGTTTGTTGGTTTATTGATAGTTCTTCAACACATCCAATTTGTTAAAATAAATGATGCATCAAATCATAAAGTCAGATAGAATGTAACAGGAAATGCAAACACTTACTTCAAAATAAAAGCATAATGTCTGGGGTAAAAAAATTCAGATATTCAGAAAAAGGACTGTTTTATTGCCATAAAAGCAAACAAACAACGTTAGTCAAAATAACTTTCTTTACAATAAAACAATTCAGATTGGTTCTCTCAGGATGGTGGCGCAAATATGTATTAATTTGTTAGAAATAGGCTAATGTGAAACCATTTGGTACTTTTTAAGATTTATATGTAAATTCTGATAATCTGCAGGGACATGTTCTCTGAATCAAATTATATAGTGTTGATAAATACAGATTTTTTTTAATATTTATTTTTATTTATTCACGTAGAAAATCTTGACGCTTTAATAATAACAAGCAAGGCAGTTATGTTTGCATTGCACCTTTCAGTATTGATGGAGTTAAAATATCAGAACACAATGACAAAAGGAAAAGAAAAAACACGTCAGAATAAAACATTTATGAAACAACAAATCAAAACAAACATAAAAATAAAAGAAAGTGTGAGCTAAAACATAACCTAAAAAGGAGAATCATTTTTAAAATAATAGTTTTTTATTAGATAATAAAATGTTTTAAAAGTTATGTTTCTTTGATGCACTTGGAATAGCAAGAGACAACAAATCACTTATTGTTTTATAATTTTCCCCCCCTAATATTAGTCTATATTAATGATAACCTTGACTTTGTTATTTATACTTTGTCATAAGACGACTGTTATTGGTTTTCATTTTAACACTATTTGACAAATATAAGGAAAATCAGAAATGTATTTGTAAATTATAACAGTGAAGTTTAATTGTTTTTGAATATGCTGTTTATACTGCACCGAAGTCTTATACTGATTTCTGCTATTTTGTTCCGCATTTAGTGTTTTCCACGGTCCAATAATTGATTAGTTTATTTCGCTAGGAGTCCTTTATTTTGAATGCCAGGCGAAAGCAGTATTTGCACCCGTTGTCTTGACGCAGCTCTGGATGGCGGTCGAAATCTGGTTCGCCTTCAGGAAAGTGAATGTGGGTTAGTGACGACACTTCCCCCTCTCATCTTGGATTTATCCCGAAGTTTTTTTCTCGCCTCCGGGGCGCTGTGCGGTGAACTTTTCTCCCCTTTTAGAAGTAAAACCGACACAAAAACAAACAGCACCATGTCTCCTCCATCTCGACGGCTTCAGACGAAGCCCGTGATCACCTGCCTGAAGACTTTCCTCATCTCCTACAGCCTCATTTTCTGGGTGAGTTGTTGTCTGACATGTCACATAATGGGGGACAACAAGCTAAAGGAGCAACAATAGGCTGGACGCGCCGCTGCTGCCAACTATGCGGCTGTTTACTCTAATCAGGGACAGACTCAGAGTCAAACATGCTGAGAAATGAGATGAAGGCAGAGCTGTTTGTGTTGGCGTCAAGAGACACTTGTTGAAAACATACCGACCGTTGGGACGTTCGTCTTGTCCACGTTCACGTTTCCAAAAACGTTAACGTGAATCATGACGTCAGTGTTTGTCAATACAAACATGTAATCAGAAAACAAAGAATGGGGCGTTTTCATGCATTTGTACTCACGTTGCTGTAGCTTAAGTTTTTTTTTGTGAACTTTAACTTTTTTAGTAGTTTATAGAATCAAGCATTTTACCTTCAGACATCTTGAGTAATTTCTGTAAACGACATTACTTGGAATCTGAGTGCTGAGAAAAATACATCAATTGAAAAGCTAAACAAATGCTAGTTTTTTAGAAGGTTTTGTCGACATACAAAAATTACCTTCAATGAAAATGCTTGTTTTGATATAACACAACACTGACTGTACTTAAAGAAAAGGTCCACACAAACAGGATGTCCACACTGTTTGTCTTGTTTTGGAAATGCAGTTTATTAATTAATCAAGTTAAATTAAGTTTTGGTCATTTAGTTTTATTTTGGAGAAGTGTTGTATATTTGGGATGCAGGATGTTGGATTTTTGCAGACGTTCAGTATGCCAGTATTTCCAAACCTATCATCACTGAAACTGATACTTAGATTTTTTAAGAGCTGAAAGTCCCTACTTTACTAAAACTGACTGTTTCTCTTATTGTCACATTATCTTGGTCACTTATTTCTCCCCTTTTATAATACCAGTTGGTTTTGTATTAAAATCGTTGAAAAGCCTGATTAGTCAACATTTCGATGAGGTATCAAACTGGAAGCTGCTGTTCCTGGTAGGCAGAGTGGCAGCAATATTTGGTGTCATCCCTGGTGCCATTTCTAAACTTAAGACCAAGTTACAGGAGGCTGGTGAAGTCAAAAACAGAACACAAAGTGGGTGTCCCAGGAATACCACATCCCAAGAAGACCAGATCCTCATCCTTGCTCCAGGAACCATGGCAGCCCCATGTTTTTAACTTCTAAAAAGTCTCGGATTTGTTACAATGAGTGCCTGAAGTTACCACAGTAAAGACAGTTTTTGTGAATAAAGGGTGTCCTAAAAAAGTGTCTGTTTAGATTTTTACTTGAGGCACACATATTAAGTTTTTATAAGATTGATAGAAGGCCAAAGAGAGAAAAAACTATAATGTATGTTGTATGTTGACATACAGGAGAAACACAAAGTCTGCCCCCGCTGTGGTCAGACCTCAGGAAGCCAACAGATGGTGATGACAGGTGGACTTAAACTGTACCAACCCAATTCCAATGATGTTGGGACGTTGAGTTAAATGTAAATAAAAACATAATTCAGTAATGTATAAATCACTCTTAACTTTTATTCTATTGGAAACTTTAGAAAGACATAATATTTAATGTTCAAACTGATAATCTTTATTGTTTTTTGTAAATATTCAAAAATAATTTCAAATGTGGACTCGTCAGACCACAGCACACTTTTCTACTTTGCGTCAGCCGGGCCCAGTGAAGTTGGCGACATATCCGGATGTTGTTGATATGACTTTTGCTTTACATGGCTCAGTTTAACATGTAGATGTAGCATCAAACTTTCAATGCAGTGCCACCTGTTGGATCAAAGGTCACAGGCATTCAATGTTGGTTTTCAGTCTTGCTTGTATGCTGATTTTTCCAGATTCTCTCCATCTTTTGGTGACATTATGGACTGTAGATGATCAATTCCCTAAAGGTTTTGTATTTGTTTGTTGGGAAACATTGTTCTCAAAGTGTTGGACCATTTGCTCGCTCGGTTGTTCATAAAGTGGTGAGTCTCGCCTCATTCTCACTTGTGAACGGCTGATGCAGGGATGCACCTTTTATATTTCATCATGACGCTCACCTGTTTCCATTTAACCTGTTCACCTGTGGAATGTTCCCAACAGGTGTTTTTTGAGCATTCCTCAACTTTCCCAGTCTTTTGTTGACCCTGTCCCAGCTTTTCTGGGACATGTTGCAGGTATTAAATTCAAAAGAGTGAAAATTTGCTTCAAAACAGTTAAGTTTGTTAGTTTGAACATTAAATGTCTTGTCTTTGTGGTGTTTTCAATTGGATATTGAATATAGGTCAAAAAGGATTTGGACTTCATCTTATTCTGTTATTATTTACGTTTTATACATGTTCCAGCTTCATTAGAAGTTTAGTTTGTAAATAGTCAAGAAATGGAGAAAATTGGCAGCTTTGGACATTAAACAACACTGCACGTCCTGCCATGCCTCAGTACACAAACACACATTGTTATTGTGGTCTTAAAATGGTACATTGTTTAGCTGTTGTAGAGTAAACCACACCTCCAATTTCCAGATAAAGAAAAGTCAAGGTTTCCTCAATCAGGATAAATTAGAGATGCGAGTTCTCATGACAGAAGACCAGAAATAAAATATTTTTCTTTTTGTTGTTGCGCTTTGATACTGATTTATTGTTGGCTGAGTTATCATTTAATCACTGAAGCTATTAATAGTTTAGTGTATTAATAGTTTGTGATAGTAAACTAATGATATTGATTACCTGACCTTAGCAAGGAAGAAAAGTAATTTTTTTCATTCTGATTTTTAATAAGTAACATCAATTATAATTATAGTAAACCCAAGTTTCTTCTTGTCACAGCCCTCGTAGGAAAAATATATACACCCAAGCTTGTCTTCAGGAGAAAAATGAGCCGTTATCGTTGTTTTTAATCTTTGTACTGAACAAACAGCCATTTCATCGTACGCCTGCTGCTGAAACAAAGTTCAGGTTAGTGCTTTTATCAGGCCATTTATTGCTCTTGCCTGGTTTAGCTGATGCCTTCCCTCTGGCTAATGACATGCGTGGGCAGTTTTAAACCTAAAGATCAAGCAGTGATTAAGCCTCAGTCAGGAAAGCAGCTGGGTGTGCTTTTATTGAACTGTTTATAGGTGAGTTGATTATCGAGACACGTGAATTATGTATTTAATGATCAAAACAAGTGGAAGAGGGTTTCTCAAAACAGAGCTCTAATCTCCCTGTGAAATGTGTATTTATCCTCGTCTGTGTTTCCTCCCCAGAGAACAGTCCAGATTGAATAAAAGGAAATCAATGAGGGAAACTGTGTTTTAACAAGATTCACATCATTTTGGTTCTTAAGTAAATGTGAGCGGTGCGTTTGCCTGATCCTGTGCTGATCCTTTGGCTTTCTGAACAGCCATATGTACAGAGCTGTGAACAAGTCTTTACCCCCTTACAGATTTCTTCTGTTTTTGCTTTTTTTGGTCACACTTATAGGTTTCAGATCATAAAACAAATTTTAATGTCAGACAAAGACAGCCTGAGTAAATACAATAAGCTGTTTTAAAATGATTATTTCATTTATTAAGGGTAAAAGTTATCCGAACTACCCTGGCCCCTATGTGGAAAAGTAATTGCCCCCTAAGCCTAATAATTGCTATCAATCATTTGTGATAACTGGCAATGTGACTTTTACATCGTTGAGGAGGAATTTTGGCCCTCTTAGCTTTACAGAAAACCGTGGTTAATCACAGTTAGAGTTATCATTCAACAAGGGGCCAGGTTAGTTTAGATAGCTTTTCCCCTTAATAAAAGAAATAATCATTTAAAAACTGTTGTTGTTTTATGATCTGAAACAGCTAAGTGTGACAAAAAAGCAGAAATAGAAGAAATCTGTCAGGGGTAGTACTGTTTCACAAGCACAGTACATGCACACAGCTGCTACATGGTGAGAATTTATTGTTTTATTGCTTTGTGAGGAAGAGAGCATTGAGGAAGCAAGCCTGTGGAGATGGCTGGGTTTCAGTTTTGGCTGGATTTAATTTTTGCTTTAGATATTCTGGCAAAATCTCAGGACTTAATTTAATATACTGTCTATAAAATGACAGAAAACTAATTTAAATATAGATATTGAACTTCCAAAGAACCCAGACTTATGTCTTCATTGCTCATATCTCCAACAGCCCAAACCCCAAAGCCCTCACTCATGTAATAAAAGAAATCCCTGCTTAGATCTAAGAAAAAATACATATATTTTAGCCAGAAGAGGGAAAAAAGTATCATGTAAAATGGTTGTTGACTCATTTTTGTGTTGATCACTGGATCAGTCAAGTCACGCCCTCCTTGGGAACTGGTTTTCTCCATAGTTCAGATCACTTTTATTTATATTTAATTAACTTGTTACAATAATAAACTTTGCCTAAGTGAAAGATTACAAACTAAGATACAGCTTTGTGAATAAGAGTGACTCAACATTGTCCTCTTCATGAGCTCTCCTAAACAGGTAAGGAGTTCTAATGGTGCTATTAGCAACGTAAGTGATCAGACTGTAGCAGCTCAGACATGCAGTATGTAATATTTGACATTTATTTATTTATTCTGACCTGCTACTGCTGCTGTTCTTTCTGTATCTCATTCATATTTAGTGCTGTTCACCTGTGAGGTGAACAGCACTAGAGGTGGGAATTGAAACACCTTATTAATACCAATGCCATTAACTATTCTGCTCATTAATCTGGTTCTTTAACTTTTCCTTTTTCAACTCCTATATATATATGTGTGTGTATATATATATATATATATATATATATATATATATATATATATATATATATGTATGTATGTATGTATATATGTACATATTTACATTCGCATATATTATGCTGTAAATTTATTGTGCTACAATCCAGTATTGGCTTTGTCTATGTAAAATATTTTTTCCTCAAGCAGTATAACATGGACCATATACATTCCCGATTTTGCATTGTTAGATTTTAAGAAGGCCTTTGCCATCAGGAGGTCATGACAGTGTGAATACCTGACAGAAAATGATATGGAATCCAAATTTTTCCACTGATTCTGGCTTTTAAAGGCTGTGGTCTTAAACTTTTGATCAGCTGACAAAAGCATGTTTGAGTTTAAAAACAGTTTTCAGTATATTGCCAGTTCAAAATCTTTTGTCTCTCACTCCCATTTCCTCTTTTTCCGTTCAGAAGCTCTACTCAGAACCTTCTTGAGATCCAACAGTGCAAAATGCAAATTCTTGTAAATTTTTTAACTGGTCTTAAGATTTTCATCAGGAGAGTACGTTGTCATGTATGTCGTCTTGAGCTTATTATCAGGTTTAACTTTTTAAGTCCAAATGTCAGTCATTGAGAAAGTGAAGTTGTTTTTCCCTCCTGTCACCCAGGATTGCTGAGGGTAAAACCTTTACACTGTAAATTTGATAAAAGGGCACACAGTCGAGCATTCAGAGCTGTTCTGTTATTAAGCTTTAAATCTTCGGCTCTGTCAGAGGCGGCTCCCAAACACCACTCATCTTCTGTCCAACTCTTTGATGCCAGAGGCTCACTGACTCGCTGCTGTCCTCCACAGGTCACAGGCGTCATCCTGCTGGCTGTCGGGGTGTGGGGGAAGGTGAGCCTGGAGGCCTATTTCTCCCTGTCGGACGACGAGAGCACCACCAATGCACCATATGTCCTCATCGGGACCGGAGCCACCATCGTTATTTTCGGCCTGTTCGGCTGCTTCGCCACATGCCGGGGCAGCCCATGGATGCTCAAACTGGTGAGTGAGGCTACAGTGAGGTCTCATAAATCCATTTTCAAGGTGCCTCTGTATAACCTCTTTCATTTGGTTACTTCCTTCAGTATGCCATGTTTTTGACCCTGGTGTTCCTGGCTGAGCTTGTGGCTGGCATATCAGGCTTTATCTTCAGACATGAGGTGAGTTACTTGTCTAAGACAATGTTGTGAAACAGTGGTTTTGAACTAGTGAATGGGGTCCTATATGTGGGTCATGAAGCTGTGACCAAAAAAAATCTATAACGTGTTGAAGCCCTAAGGAAACATCCTGTACATTCAGATATTTTGCTGTGATAAAGTAATTTTTGGGTGCTCCCTCAAGATTCTGAGATATTTTTTTGGTATAACAACCTTATTTTTCATTTGTGTTTATCCCCAGTGTCCCCAGAAAACAACAAATGTTTTGAAACGAGTACAGCAAATGGAGAAAAATAAAATGTTTGCATGCCTCTTTCCAGGGTTAGGGTTTGGGTAATGAACCTCTTAAACATGTATGTTTTCTCCTATGTCCTTGTTCAGTCAATGCTGTTGGGTCCTGAGGCTAGCTAAGTTAAATCCACTGCTGTACAAAAATGAAAAGAAATTCAGCTGACTAAAACATGCCATCTGCTTTTGTTTTAAATTCAACAGATCAAGTTGAAGTTAGACATTGCCTACAAACATGCTGTGAAGTCCTACAACAGCACAGACAGCAGCAGCGGTGCAGTCGATGCCATCCAGAGGACTGTGAGTGGGAGATTATTCAGTAAACTACATTTCAGTTTAATATGACTTCATTTGTGCATCACTTTGAGAACCAGATAACTCCAGTCTATATAAAAGCACTTTGAAATAAAAAATTGAATTATTTTCTCTGCTGGTTTAAAATCACGGTCATATAGCTCTCGTGTGCAGAAACAGATGTTTTCATAGAAGATGATCTAGAACATCTGCAGTGGCTTCACTTCTAGTGAAAGCTGTATCTGACTCTGTTTTTGTCCAGTGGAGGTTAACGCCTCGGTTTCATTGCTGTCTTTTTCTCATACAGTTGCATTGCTGTGGAGTGACAAATTACACTGACTGGAGTGACACACGTTACTTTAAAGAGAAGGGAATCCCAGTCAGCTGCTGCAAAGAAAACGCCAACTGCACAGCAGCCATCCTGAAGGACATCAACAAGGCTAAGACGGAAGTGTACTCCACTGTGAGTTCTCTGGCGTCACCACAAACTTACATTAAATAAATAGCTTTATGTTCTCATTAAATAAGAGAACGACCTGTAGAGAGCTCTTGAACAACTCTAAAAATGTTCTTTTTGTTGTGTTAGGGCTGCTTTTCACTGATGACTGGTGTGATGGAGGCCAACCTGGGCATCATTGCTGGGATCTCTTTTGGAATAGCATTCTTCCAGGTACATCCCATGATGATCGCTCTTCTTCTACACTTTTCTCCACATTGAATCTTGATCTTAAGACACAATATGTGAAGTGTTTGCACTGAAATATTTACATGAGATTGAAGGCTACAAGAGCTGACATAATACTTGAAAATACAGTAACGTTCTTTAATAACTTGTTTTTGAAAAGGAAAGAAAATGTCTTTTTAATTAAGTGGATTAATCTGATGTACTAAACTTGAATTTTGACCTGTTTTGACAAATCTTTATTGTTTTCATATCAGCTCATTGGGATTTTCCTGTCCTGCTGCTTGTCTCGATACATAACCAACAACCAGTATGAGATGGTCTAACGGCAACACTTCATAGGTGAGCAGTTAATCCAGTTATTTAATATGTTATGAATCTTATATGTCATAAAAATAATCTAATGAGTTCTTTATCTCTGCAGGTTACTGATGGGCAGCTCCAGATGCAAACTGAGTTAAAAGAATCTCCTGTGATTTTTAAATGTTGTGTGTACGTGTAGGTGTTTTATTTTAGAGAGGGGAAAGCACCCACTGCTGCTGCTTTTATTCAGTGTCACCAATGAGAAATGAGCAGAAAGGAATCGAGTAAAAGGGACATTGTCTTCTGTGTAGTTTGACCAAAAATTGAAAAAAGAAGAGGGACCTGGACATTTCAAATTAGGACATTTCAGGGAACAAAAAGAGGGATTTAGCATAGATTTGATTTTTATATAATTAACTCTCAAATTTTCGAGTTTGATGTCGATGTTAGGAGCCTTATTTTGTTCTTAAATAGTCTATAGTTGTGCAGATAAAATTCATAGGATAAGCTTATTACTGTTGAACTTCTTAACACTAAGTGAATTCTGTGTGAAAACCATAAAAGCCTTAAAGACAGACAAGAGATAAAGAAAGGGATTTACAGTAAAAAAAGAGCTTTACTGACTCTGTAGGCCAGTATTGTAGAAAATGTGTTCAGTGTGTGCCAAGTACAGTCTGCCAGCCAACTTTATATCCTGTTCTCAGTGTTCAATTGTCATTTTTTTGTGGATGCATGTGAAATACTTGAAAAAAAAAATAAAGATAATATTAAATATCTTTAACAATTTGAGTGTGGCTCATAATGTGGCTCAGAATTTTAATGCAAGTTAATGCATTTGTTACAAATTACTGGATTTTTGAAAGGTTGGGGAGAGTCTAGTGAAGAATCCATTAAATATGAAACATGTAATAGGTAGCAGTTTTTAGTGCTGAGCCGTAATTTTAACGTTTGCATTTTTTTCATAAAACAAGTAATTTTTGGAAATTATGACGCTTTGTCTTGTTGACAAAATACCTTCAGCATCAAGTTTTAACTGAGTGAACAACTTTTTAACTAAATGAATGATATTTTTGTGAAAGCTTTACATACATTATTGCCTAAATTCTCTAATTCACCTTTTAAAAGAAAAAAAAAAAAATTCTGTTCATATTATTTTCTTGATTGACTCAAGGCCTAGTTGTCTGGTCTGTTATAAAAAGACATCTTTCTTTATATAAAGAGAGCTGTATTAAAACATCTCTGAAATATGACAGTAACTGTCAAGCCAAGCTGGTCTTAAAAGATTCAGATTGTATATATATTTTACATGTTATTCCTGTGCCCTGGAGCATGACAGTATCCTGTTTCTGTCACTGAATTCAAACCAGAACATTAAGGCTGGATGTTGTTACTTTGAAAACCCACGCCTAGCACTCTGAATCATGTTGATATCATTATTAGTGAGACAGTTATTGAGCAAAAATGATTGTTCACTGATGGTTGTTATCTGGATCACCACCAAAATCTAATCATTTTGAAGTTGGACCATTACCAACATGTCCTGAAAGTTTCAGCAAAATCTGTCCAGTAGTTTTTTGTGTAATGTTGCTAACAAACAAACATACCCTGGGAAAAACATAACCTCCTTGGCAGAGGAAACAAATTTGAGATGGAAGTGATACAAAGGAGTTTGATGTAACGTTTGACCAAAGCTTGGTGGGATCATCCCTTATCTAATATATCCACCCCATCCAATATCAATACTCCCATATCTATATCCCTTTGGTGCTGGAACCTGTCCAGGCTGATGCTGGACAGCAGCAGGATGGAAAATTTGTATCAAACAAAATGATATGCTGTTAAAGGAGTTAAGCTCTACCACACGGATCATCAACTGTTTGACCAGTTTTTTCTTGACCCAGGCTGTGGGGGCCAGGGTTTAAAACAAAGTGAAAGAAGTTGTCTAATTAACAATTTATTGTGTCAATATTTTTATTTTAACCATAAATATCTTAGACTTAGACTTTTAAAGTGAGATCTGTTCTTATGATCCATACTGTTAACGGCCACATGGGGGCAAAGATATTTTGGCATCCTATCTCTGGGATATCACATTGTCCATGTCTGGGATGGACACTAATATACTTGCACAATCACAATTTGAAGATGGACAAAAGGTGATTGACAGGAGAATTTTTGTATAACTGATCAAACAAGAAGTTATAACTGTTTAAACCGTTGAATCTCATTTGTTCATGATGTTGCTTTAACAGCTGTAGGGATTTAGCAAAACAAAAGATACTCTCAGAACCAAAACACAACGTCCCTCCTGACATTTTCTTAATATTATAACATTCTTGAGCCAGATGGGAAGCTGTGGGGGGCCTGATGAGGCCCATGGCCTCCAGTTGATAATAACTGCATTACCAGTTTTAGTAACCAATGGTTAGAATTTTTTTTTTTTTACATCAATCATATGGATTTGTGTTTCAGTCACCTATAGCCTGGACTGTCATAAAATTGTAAGAGACTTTGTTGTAGATAATGGGGACTTAAGTGATATCAAAACACCAATATACTGAGATAGTTTACTGTGCAACACTATTGATGTTTTATGGCACAGCATTATACGTTATTGGTTAATCATTTATTGAAGCCAGAAGGTTTGTTTGTGATGTGATTCAGCCTCTGGGCCCTCGTTGCCCTCAAACATTCAGCTATATACCTCTCTGTCTCTCTGTTAAACTAATTAACAATACTTCTGTTGCAGTAAAAAATCAAATTTATTCATGTTGAACGGATTGTGCTTTTTATAAATTTATTTATTTATTTTGAAGTTCTTTATACTACAAATAATAATCAAAAAGGAGGCTATTTAGATAAAACTTTAAATGCATCATCCTGCCTATGGAATCACAACAAATAACAAAATATAATCTCATCCCGGCATATAAAATATGAACAGTTATTAAAAACCATACTTTTAAGTGTATTTTGGGATTGTAAATACTATTTTTAAAAAAAATGAAACGGTTGACTACATAGAAAAAAATAATGATACATCATCTTGCATAAAGTATCTCAATATATCACAAGATATAATGTCATCCTGGCATATAAAATATAAATAACTAATTTAGACTGTGCTTTCAGCATATGTAGCAATTCTTAATACTATAACAAAATCAAAAAGTAGACAATTTAGCTATGAATATTAATATATTACCCTTTTTACTGCATATATAGATATCAATAACAGTGATTAAAAACTATTTTCTGTGTATTATGGAGTTCTTAATACTTTAACAAAAATAAAAAAGCAGACTGTTTAAATAGGAATTATGGATGCATCATCCTGCTTATAGTTTTGCAATTCATCACAATATATATATAGTCACCCCATCATGTTTAAATTTTGAAAAGCTGTGATTAAAAACTGTATTTTCAGCATTGTTTGGATTCTTGATACCAAAAAGAATCAGAATGTAGACAATTAGAAATGATTGATATATCATCCTGCACATAGTATGACAGTATATCACAATATTTACTGTCACTGTGGCATATAAAAATGTAAATAACAGTAGAGAAAACATATAGGGTTAAGTGCTACACTGGGTCAAGGCGTGTGATGACCAAAAAATAGATCTGGGTGCTCTTCAAGGATCCAAGGATGGTGGTACATTTGTAGAAAACAGAAACTGAAAAATGTATTGCTCAGATGTGTTTTGCGATTTTCAATACTTTAAAAAAAATCAAAAAAGAGAGTTTAGCTAAAAATATTAATACATTATCCTGTAAATGGTATTGCAGTTTTTCTTCTCAGCATATAGATGTAAATAACAGTGATTAATTTTTTATCCCAATTTATTACAATATTATCATCGTTGCATACAAAGGTATAATTTTCAGTGATTACAAACTGCATTTTCAGTGTATTTTTGGGTTCTTAATGCTAAAATAAAAAAATAGACTATTCAGATATAATTATTGATAAATTACTCTGTGAACAGTATGGCAATATATCACAATATTATCATCCTGTAATATTTAAATGTAAATCACAGTGATGGAAAAACTATATTTTTCAGCATATTCTGGGGTTGTTACTACTAAAAATCATAAATCAAAAGTGAGTATTTGGATTAGTTCTCTAATAGTTCCACAATATATCACATCATTATCATCCTGGTATATTTAACAATGAATAATATTGTTTAAACGTGTCCCTTTGTTGTATTTTGGGGTTATTTATACTAAAATAATATTTTAAAAAGTAAGATATTTAGATAAAATTATTGACGAATCAGTTCATTAATAGTTTCACAATATATCACATCATTATCATCCTGGCATATTCAACAATGAATAATATTGTTTAAAAAGTGTCCCTTTGTTGTATTTTGGGGTTAAAATACTAAAATAATATTTTAAAAAGTAGGGTATTTAGATTATTGTACTGTAATACATCGTAATATTATTTACTCTGCATTGCAGTACATATCATACTCCTGTTAAAACACAGCCCTGGTAAATGAAGCTTCACTGCCACAAACTCGCAGCTGAAACGTGTAACATCATGAGTGACGCAGCAGGAGGCGTCCTCATTAATCAGCGCTATTAAACACACCTGAGCGGAGGCTGCAGGGCATATCAGACGTGCTGCGTCCACTGACCCCCGTGACAAAGAGGAGCTATCAAATACGTCTGGTAAGAACAAGAACTATGAATAATTCAGGGCTGTGTTGAAGCTAATGTGCAGTATTTGAAAAAGAAGCAGAAATGTGGTCAACAGAGTTGTATGAATGACCACCAGGTGGCAGCGCTGAGGTTAAATAGACAATACAGGAGGCAGAGGGAACGCAAGCGAAACAGAAACATGTCAGAAATATGTACATTTGAATAATATTGGGAAAAATGAAAATTGCCCCTTCCACGTAAGGTACCGGTGTGAAAATATACATCACTGTTACCCTGAGGCTGCAAACAGCCGGCTCATAAATGTGAAACTGTGCGGTTAACAATAGGCAAATACTGTTGACAGACAGCTGTGAGGTGGATCCTCATTGGTTAGTTTGGATCAGATGCTGTTAAAATCCGCCCTCATCCCCAGGCTGTCCAACTGGCTCGCTTTACAAATACATTGAGGGCGGGATTTATGTATATTTTTCAGTCCTAGCCGGCTTATGGGTTATAAAGGCAGGGAGCAGCTGCCGCTCGCTTGAGGAAATCATCACTTTCCTTCACTGCAGGTGGTGCGCAGACCGAAAGATTTGGTTTATGTAAGCAGCGCGCCAAGAAGCTTTTCCTCAGGTTACATCGTGCTTCAGGTCAGTCTGCATCCTTTTATTTTTAATACACAGGCCTTCTGAATGTTGTTTCCTGTAGGGTTTAATACCAGGAAGTCAAGGTCATTGATGTGGTGTTTGCATTGTTTTAAGATGATTTATGGAGTCGGGATGTTTTGGTTTGTTTTTGTTAAAATTCAAGTTCTATACTTCTGCTCAAATGAAACAAGCTGCATCTGTTACATCAGATTTCCTGCAGCCTAGCTGTACTCCAGTGTGTGTGTGTGTGTGTGTATGTACTTGTGTAGCCATCTTTATGGAGACCAGTGACTTTTCAACCTTTTTAGTAGTGGGGACCTTTTTGAAAAGTGGGGATTTTTAAATTAAGTTATGCCTAGCTTTGGTCAATGCATGTATGATAATGCATTTACAGGTGTAGAAGTAACAAAAGCCCTTTTGCTTTGGTGGCCTTGCTTTATATTTCAAAAGTCTACACAGCCTTGTTTATCATGTTTTTCTTTTTTAGATCTTTTGGTAGCACTTTGCTGCATCCTCATGCTGTCTCTCTCTTCCTGACAGATCAGCCTGCCTTAGACTTAAAACACCCCGCCTTTCAGCTTCACCCTGAAACCTAAAGCCTTCAAAATGATGCAGATAAGCAACGACTCAGCTTGCAACAAGCACTCTCTCATCAACGTCATGCACCGCTTCATAGCAGCAGCCAACAACATGGACGAGACCATCATGGTGCCGAGCTTGCTGCGAGATGTGCCTCTGGAGGATCACACCATAGCCCAGGTGGAGCCCAACAACAATGAATCCCCATGTCCTAACAAACAAAGGGACATGTATGAGCACTACCTCCTCTTAAAGTCTATCAAGAACGATATGGAGTGGGGTCTTCTGAAGAGGGAAATGAGCAGCGGCGCCAGCTTCTTGGAGATGGCAGTGAAACAGGAAGAGCAGCAGCCAGTCACTGGGAACCTAACCATAGATGACAACTCTGACCTGGAGCATCAGTTTCACTATCACCTCAGGGGATTGTTCGGTGTTCTGTCCAAGCTCACGCTGCAGGCTGACCACCTCACCAACAGATACAAGAGGGAAATTGGGGGTGGAAACTTCATGAGATAGAAGTGGCTTCCTGCTCTGTTCCTTTGACCTTGTTCCTGTCCTTTTCCTGCTTGACTTGCACATGGGATGTGTAGAGAAGGGCCCAACATTTCTATAAAATAGATCTTGATGGACAGCAAACTGACCAGGGGAACCACTTGGACTTCTCTCACTCCCGAGTCGCGACACTCCAACTTCCCTCTAGACCCCCAAACTTACCTGGAGCCAGTGACGCCCGCAGAGGTCCCTCTGCCCATCCCAGAGCAGAGGCCGACTCTTTGTGCTTGGTGGAGGTTTATATAATCTTTACCCTGTCCAGATGAAGCACAGGCCTGTTGTATGCAGAAACGTGTCCCCCACTTTGTCTTTTTGGTCTATCATTTCCAAGTTGGAGCAAAAATTTGTCACCAGATTGTGAATAAAAGGTTTCTGACTGTAGGAGAAATTGAATGCTGGTTATTCGTCCCTCCTGTATATTTTATTTCAACTGCTGAGCTGAAAGGCATGAACCTGCAGAAGTTTTAAATCTTTCCCTTAGTATTACTGTAACATGGCGTGCCTTGACTTTTATATTCCCTGATGCCCTGTTCAGTTACCCTGCCCAATGTCTGACTGCTTTCTTCAAGGTGTTCAAGATGAAATGATGCATTTCTTTGTCCCAGGGTATTTCAAAACCAATTTTATATTAAATGGAATAAATAATTTTACTCTTTCTGTTGTCTTGTTTTTGTTTTTAAGCATGTATACATGGGCTGGAGCATATGTGTGAAGGTCTGTTTGACCTGCATTAAACCAAAGCTGCCTTGTTCCTTTATGTAGCTGAGCAGCTTTATGTAACAACGTTGTCCTAGGATTTAAAGTGCTTTACGAAGGATTTACCTAAAGGAGAACATGTAAAGCAGTGTTACAAAACTGGCCATGGCTCTGAAGCTGAATTTGTCATCTGAAATGCCTTTTGATATCCCTTTGTTATGCAAATATGCAGTTTTGCTAGAAGGGAAATTACCGTCAATGTGTCTGCAGCACTTGATAAAATATCCTAGAGCTTATTTCCCTCTTATAGGTGCAGGGAGTCTATTACAGTATCTTTCTCTTAAAGGGTCTTGTTCACATTTGTGTGTTTCTGGTGTTGCACATTCATTGTTTGCAATGCTTTAAAAATATCATAGAAATTTAACACTTTGCCGAAGTACAGTGCTTGCACTGAACCCATGTCGGCATTTATTTATACAGTATATAATTGTTTTTTTTTCCTTTCACCCCTTGTCTTTTCCATCCTCTTAAGCTTGTTCTGAAGTAACAATTCAGAACAAGTGTACTAGGCAGCATCAGGGTGCAATAAAACGCTTGAAATTGAGACACTTAAAAGGTTGAAAAATGTCTGTGCACGTGTGCTTTTAGCGAAGTTGGTTTATGTGGTAAAAAGACTTGGACAAATTTCAGTTTTTAACAAGTATAGATCTCAGGAGTTGTACCAACTGTCAAACTTTGATCTACTTGTAATACAAGAGAGCTCAAGAGCACAAACTTCTGCTGACGCATTTCCAACCTGTTCAATTATTGTCAGACCTGGAAAACTGCTAAATCTTGCACCATTTAACAAATCCTTGAAAAAATTCCTGGATCCACATTCAAATTTGGATCACCACCAATATCTAATCGCTCCTCCCTTTTGCCATAAATAACATTCTCGGAAAATGTCATCAAAATCCATTGAACTTATAGTTATTGAGGCAGTTTTCAACATTTAACTGTCTCGCAATATTAACAAATTCTTGACAAAAAAAAAAAAACTTACTGAGGTATTCTGTTAAGAGTCTAACAAACAAACACTGGCAAACCAAACCCTCTGAGGTAATTAGCACCAGCTTTGTTACTACAGCAGCTATAAAATAAAAGTGCAGTGCATCCAAAATTTTGATAATTTATTTTAATTTCTTGTCTGAAATGGAGGATTTTTCTTACATCTGAGAAAACAAATGCTTTGAATACTGGGGCTTATAAATGCAGCTATAGTATTGCAGGTCAATCAGTTACGTAGACTACTTTTCATTAACCCCTGGAAACAGTAAACACTGACAAAAAACTGACCATCTGTGCATGGTTAACTTTTACAAGGCAAATTCCTTCCTCTATTTGAACATGAAATCATGCCTCTATATAGTCACATGTTACATCACAGGCTTTAACAAGCCCCCTTCAGCTATCAACCTACTTTTGTGACTGCTTTTTATCTTAGTCAAATCCCTCTGACATTTACAGTCAATTAAATCATCCTCTAGAATTGCCTTGATATGAGAGCTATAAAGTGTACAGGCCCATCAGAGGTGATAACACTATGTTCAATCAAGACAATAAACTTGTTGGAAAAATAAATAGCACCTTGTGGCACTCAGAACATGAGCTTTGATGTAGATTTCAAGGGTTTTAGTTGCATAGCTCTTCATGTTGTCATATTGAACATGATGTGGAAGTGAAACATTGAAATGATGAACATGTTCCTCAAACTGGTTGCCTCCCAGCTGCATATCAATCCATCACCCAATGAAACCCGCCCCTTAGCAACAGTTCAGTCACAGCAACCAATCAGGCTGCAAACATTTTTTTTCTCCTCTCCAAGGAATAGCAGTGATAAAGAGATTGTAGTGTGATGAGGGGCATCCAGGAAGCGAGAGGAGGGCAGGCAAAACAATGCTCCTCTGACCAGCAGCAGCATTTCTTGAGGGTCTAAGAGTTTGCATAAAACGTGCTGCATGAGCCCTGTGAGCCCTGCGGTGTGCAGAGCTGCAGCCTTTTTCTAGTCACAATGGCCCTGTACAAATGGCTGCAGAACAAAATGGCTGTGCTGGTCAGTGTGCCTCAGCCCACTAAGATTAAGTGGGTCAACTGAACGGGTGACAGCTGGCCTGACACTGTTAGTGAATAGAGAGGGGATTTCTAGTTTCCAAAGATTTTCAATTTGACTATTCAGATCTTAAATATGTATAAAAATAAATTATTTATGTCTAAATGTGGTTAAATATTCAAATCAAATAATGGTATGTGCAGAGCTTTGTCTTAAACAAGTTAAAAGAACAATAGCATTAATAAAATGGAAAAGCAAAAGTAGACCAAGTGTCAAATTGCAGTTTAATGAAATATATATTCTGTATTAGGGATTCAAGATATTATCAAAACAATAATGGTATCAGCAGATATCAGTATTTACAGCAGATACTTTGGCTGTACATATTGGTCATATATTTAAAAAAAACACAAAATTATTATTTACTAGATTATAAGATGTTGTTTTGCCTTGCCTCGTCTTTCTTTACATCTGTTTTTAAATAGACTGTCGCCATGTAAGGAAAAGGACAGTTTTGTCAGTTTTAGGTGGAGGATTTTTACGTATTTATAGATGTCAGTGTAGGTAACAGTGACAATGACCTCATAATTATCAGCATATCAGATATTTGCAAACGTCCAATATCACAAAGCAAAGACTATTTTACAGTATGTGGATCCATTTAATCACTTTGTCGTGGATATGAATGTCTCTTACATGGTGGCATAATTTGGAGAGCAATAACTATATCTGTATTAGTGGTCATTTTACAAATAGCTGTTTTGATTATTATTTCCAAATATTTTTCTCTTACTCTTTTTCTCCCTTTTTATTTTAAATACCTAATTATTATATATGCCTTTTCCGGTTAAATTCATTGTAATGTATTGTAACATGTAAGGACAATCTTAGGTTATGTAGAGGCTTTATGTGTGTGTCTGCATGAAAAATGCAAGTATATAGCTTTTCGACATAAGTGTCTTTTTTATCAACTCTCACTTTGGTTTTGTTTTATTTTGCTGATTTTCATTTTTACTCTTTATAATGTATTCCTGAAAATTATAATTTGTGATTTATATTGTTTATGAAACCTCTTAAATTTGGGGTTGAGGCCTGAGTGAGAGTATCAAAAGTTCATGTGCTGTCTTTCAGAGGGTAGAGAAGACTGATGCCTCTGATTTTAATCTGTTATGAAGCTTATCCTAATATATCCTAGCTTAGTTTACCAAGCATTCTACAGCTAACCCATTAAAAAGCAAAAAAATATTTAATAAGTGTTTAAAACAAAGTTTAACAATAAACAGGTATTGATCTGCAGGCTCTTGGTAGCGGCAACAGCTGCCTGAAACATCCTCCTCACCCCTGTTGTTGTTTGTCATCAGTTTATGTGGTGGCATGCCCAGTGCTTTAGTATGATTGTGAAGTTGTTGACAATATGTCACTGAGCAGCATGTGTAAATGATGTGTTACCATAAAGTAACATGTAAACCAATCAGAGTGGACTAGGCCCATGTGGGGGAAGGGGTCTTTAAGGGGCAGGAGCTCCAACAGAGCTTCTCAGGCAGACTGAGAACACAACACTGTCTGAGGAACTCTGCATATGGAAAGTAGATGGAAAACAAACATTAGTGACTGCAAAAAAAATGAATTTATGAACCTTATTTTAGGCAAAAAAATGACCACTTTTAATCATGGTTAGTCTGGCCAGTAACCCAATTGTATAAAGGAAATACTGAATTGTATAACAGGGTTTGGTTTAGCTAATGTTAGTCTGACACTGACTTAAATACAATGTGAAATTCATCAAAGGCAAGAAAATTAGATTTTTAGCAGGTTATTGCGTCATGTTGTGTTGTATTTTCATTTTCATGTCTTCACTAGGTGAACATGAAAGGGCTTGAACCTTGACATTGATATTTCTTGATACTACTGCTTGGTCTGCTAGTTTGCACAAGTTATGTCAGGCATGTCAGTGTCTTGAGTGACCAGAGGTCAAGTATTTGCAACCATGCAGAACATTTCAGACATGAAACATCTTTAGAGTTTTGAGGATGAGCTGCTTTATTACACACTTCAGATGGTTAAGGGTACAAATTCCAAATTTTAATTGTTTTATTGACATTTTATATTCAGCAGGCCATATGCAGTACATGGAGGAGTTCATAAAAACAGAGTCCTTGAGAAAGAACTTTTTGAATGTGTGATTCTTTTTGTCTGGGTGTTCGTGTTGCAAGAGGTTTTGGATTTAAATTAACATGACGTCTTAGGATGTGGGAGACTTTTGGTGTCTTGTATTCCTGCAGGGTTTGCCAGTCTTTGTCCCAACCCGTCTGCCTGCACGGTTAGGCTACGTGATCATACACTCTTGGCAGACAATGGCAGGGCCTGCCTGCGCTGGCTTTACTCTCTTACCCTGACTGTAAAAAAGGCTTTGAAACTCCTGTCAGGTAGAAACCACCATAAACACCATGCACAGCTGACAGTATTACTTTATGAGTGGGTCAATCTGACACAGGAGCTGCAGGATGACTAATAAGGTTGATAAAACATTTCTAAAACAAGGTTTGTAGGTAATTACTAAAGTCATAATATGGTGCCTGGCCTCACGTACACCCTGTTTGCTCTTATCTCCTGGTCACCTCTCTGTGGTCACAGTGCTGCTCCCTGAGTAAACATCAGTTCATTCAATGTTATATTTACTTTAATACCAACACAGGTTTTGGTTAACCTTTGAGTTACCTGTAATATCAAACAGAAAGGAAAAATGTGAGTGAACTTGGAACTTAATGTGCATCTAGAGAAGAGGAAACAGTTAAAGCTTTCCATTTTAATAGAACATCAAAGTTATATATGTAAATCAGTATTCTTGAAAATTAAAAGAGAAAAAACATCTGTAAGTTTTAGAAAACCTTGTTCAAAAGAAGCTTATTTTACAGTTAAGATGATTGCTCAGGATTGTTTGGGTGTGGTTGCTAAGGCTTTGACATGAAGAGGCCGATTGGGCGGGAGTAAAGTAGTTTTCTTGCCTTTGAGTGGGCAGGACTTGGTGGTTTTTTTATCGGCCGAGTTATTTATAAGGTAAAAATGATTGTCTAAAGCCCATCCAGTTTCTGAGCTCCTTCAAAAACCTAACCACTGATTTTAATATATGATCAAAAATATCATATAAAGAAAATTTTTGTTGTTTGTGTTCCCAAGGGCTTTAGAGGTAATATTTGTTGAGTTTTCACAATGAAATTTCAAAATTAGTTGAATGAATTGGAATGATAAAAACCTTCAGTTCAATCCTTGTTTCAAATATTTCCAGCAGTTGTTAGAGTCCGTTGTGGTTAACAAATGAAGGAGTTAAGCATAATTAAAATTTGTCACACTGATATATTTCTTATCATAGTATTGCTTGATCAGTTGCAATGAGCCTGTTCGAGTTTGATATGGCCTTTAGTGTGTTTTCAGTGTTTCCTCTATGCACAAAACAAAAAGTATGCGGAACCAAGACTTTCTCCCTCTTCCCTGTTTGCACTGCCAGTGGCCACCTTAAACCGCTCATTCCCCAGACCTCTCCCAATAAACGTACCAGTATGACGCCCTACCATTGTTTCATCAGCCTTATTAGTTTGCAGTAATGAGGCCAGTGCAAAGCAGGGACTGTAGAAGGTATGAAAAGTTGTTAACAACATGCTGTCGCGTAGCAAACCAACCAACCAGAGGGGACTGGGCTTTAAATCTGCAGGAGCTCCAACAGAGTGTCTGAGACAGAGTGGCCCTGAATGTCCACATGGCCCGTCTGCGTAGTGTCCCATCCACGATGTTCCCTTGCTAAGACGCATATCCTCTTCTGCTGGAAGCTGAATAAAGTGCTGCACAGCGAAGCACAGCCCGAAAAAAACTTAAAAAACAAGATCTTAAGATCATGAGAAAACCACAACTTTACAAGGTAATAGTGAGGTCATGAGATAACAGGAGGAGACATTTATTTGCATTTATATTACTTCCACTTATCTGCTGTTTTTTTAAAATTCCTTTAGCTCTGAGTGCTTGTTTTCCTGTTTCTGGTTGATCTGCTTCTAGGAAGTTGACTCGGCTTGAAGGCACGTATTTCCAGTGACCCAGGACAGAGGTACACTGCTAGCATGCGCAGAAGATGGATTAAGGCACAGGCCGTGGAAACAGACTGAATGAGGAAACTGGGAGTGATTTTCTTCAGCATTTACGGTGCAGGGGAATACTACACAGTTGGATTATGTTGAAATTGGGGGTGATGATAGAGGTTGAACAGAGGTACTCAGTATGTGAAAACTACAATGGATTTTGAACATCAGCGATAGTGAACATATTCTAGCAGTCATCAAAACTAAACATATCAGCCTGCATTAAGGCAAACTATGGGCTCTTAAAGAGGGTTTAACATTTTATCAACTCATTACAGTGTGCGTGTTTTATCTTTCATATCCTGCTAAAAATGAACAGTATCTAAAATTCTTCATTTTAAATTTTGTCCAAGTAAAGAATAAAAAGTAAAACATATTCACTACTAGTATTCAAGAAACTGCTGTTGTATTTGAGGAAATGTAAACAGAATTCTATTACCTAACCATGAATCGGACGTCAAGTATTTGTTTGACCTCCTGTCAGAGTGAGTGTGTGTTTTTTGAGAGGAAAACAAGTTTGTTGTGTAATTTGCTGAACATTGCCCACATGCACAAAAGTTAGTGTTGCTTAGCATCACATAGTTTCAAATCCTCTCACGTGAGAGACAGTGAAGCTCACATCATTGTGTGTGGGATAGGCTCACAATATGCTGCCTTGTGTATCAGGAAGTAATGAGAACCAGCACGCTCACTGATGACATTAGGATTATTGTGTACTGAAGTTGCATGGCTGCAGAAAAGTGAAGAATGGGGAAAACAAATCTCCTGAGAACGTTTTTCTGTAAGATTTCCTCACTAGTCTATATTCCAACATTAAACAGTTTGATCTGAGTCATGTTGATTTAAAGTATGGCAAAAAAATTAACCTTGGGCAAAGACATGACATCCTTTGAACTGTTTTTGTTTAACTTCAGTAACCAGTTTAGCTGCAACAGAGCTGTTTGATTCAGGTCTAAACTTATGATCTAGCTTATAAAGGTGACTTTTTTAATGAGGCACTGAAACTATATAGAGGCATTCTTATACAGTACAGTGGCTGGTTTAGATATCTTTAGAAAGGTCAAGAGGGGACCCAATTCTTACATTTCTGAAGGTGAAAAAAAACTAGTATCAGGCTGAAGTTGTCATAGATGGTTTTCACACCCATAGCTCAGTTGATTTGGTGTAATTCAAACAAAAAAGGGACAAATTAGCATTTTTCATTTGTATTATTTTATGTTCACATGGCAGTATTTGTAGCATGTCGAGTCCAGGCTAGGTCTCAAAAAATGTCTTAGCTGCCCTCATGTCATTACACCACAGCCAGCATTTTTATGACTACAAGTTGAGCTGTGTATTATGGGAAAAAAGCCAGCGGGCTTAGCTACCGACAAAACAACTCACTGATTAATAGGGGAAGTTAAACGTCCTAGGTAATAATACACAGATGAGTGTTTATCATTGTGTGACATTCCTTACGATATAAGTGTAAACAAATTCTGCAAGAAGAAGAGGAGCTTTTAATGCTAGCCAGTGTCTACAGCTGACTATAGTGGACACCAGATAGCATGGTAACTTAATACAATGTAACATCTGTGGAAGTGTCTGCATGGAAACTGTCCCAGATGCAAAGGAGTAGAGAGCATCTATTTAAAAGATGAATTCTCCTGCTTAAATAAGCTGGACCAAATTTTGTGAACTAAACAAGTCTTTGAATCAGCCTTTGTTGTTGAGTTCTGTGATTATCAGCTGTAGAAATATAGAGTAATGCTAACTTGTTGCAGTTTTCATGGCATGTTGTGCTTGTGCACAGAAAGGGATTCTGTGGGATCCAAACATAATTAATAAGTAGTACTTGACATCATTGTTGCCTGGTAGCTGGAATTTGATGATTATCACTACTACTGTTGCTTATACTACTACAGCAGTGTGTCGCATTAACTCATCACTTTGTCTCAGTTGCTGGGTCGATTGTGTCCTCACTGCAAAGGGTCCACTCTGAGTGGACTGGACCCATGTGGGAAAGGGGCCTTAAAGCCCCATTTCCACCAAGTGGTCCGGTATGGATTGGCACAGTTTGGCTCAGGCCAGATCGGTAAAGCCTGATTCTGGTTGCGTTTCCACAGCCAGCCGTACCTACTTGGTAGGCAGCGTCTAAGCCGGATGCCGATAGCAGGACGTCATAGCAGTGTGACACAGTGTACCCGGCTATTAAATACAATGAAGAAGAAAACGTGACACAGTAAACAAAGAGCAACGATTCTCTTCACCGAGAATACTGAGGAAGGTCTGCACCTCCACAGTAGACCATGGGACGCCCGATCTTGATGCCATTTTCCAAACAAAAAAGCCTTGGGAGTTATCTTCATGAAGATGAGTGGAGATTTAAACATGGCAGGGCTGTGTTGTTCTTTATTACCGCTGTCGCACAGGAAGTGACGTCTCCTTTGACCAATCAACGGGCTGCAGTGTTTCTAGCTCCACCTTCTGGGGTCAGATCGGTATGCTTGGTGGCCCAACAGAAGGGTCCCAAAAAGTAGGATGGTACGGTTCGCTTATAAGGGGTCTTGTCCCGGTTTTAGGCTATGGAAACGCCACAAAAAGCGAGCCGTACCGAGATGAACCGAACTGAACCCTCTGGTGGAAACGGGCCTTAAGGCTGCAGAAGCACCAATGGAGCGTCTCAGGTAGAGTAAGAATAGAGTTGATTAGGTGTACTTAGTATGAGAATACTAAAAGTATTTCTCAAAATTAGTGATAGTGAGAATATTCTTGAAGTCATCAAAATAGAAAATACGAACCCCAGTTAGGGCAGAATATGCACTCTTTAAAATACCCATTGATGGCATCAGCCGGCCTTGTGGGTCCAGTGTTTGAGTTTGTTAACAGCACATGGTATATTGAAAACAATAGATGAAACTAGATTTACATTGAAGATGTTGTGCTTGATAATTCCAATAAGTTCACACTGTTGGACAAAAGAGAAAATTAAATCAAGTTGCTCATATACACATATGGGCCTACCACCCTGAGCCACAATGATAACAATGGTATGAAGTCACAGTGGCAGTTCTATTTGATGCAGGCAGTTACTGTTGCTGTATATACATATGCATATATATGTAGTAATTTTCTTAATAATTCATATTTAATTATTCTTCCCTATATGTATATAGACATAGATTCAACAAGGTACTAGAAAAACTCTTCAGAAATTTTGGTCCATGTACATTGACATGATAGCATCACACAGAAACTGTGTTGAGTTACACTCTAAAAACTACACAACTTCAGCAGCAAGTGAACACATTCAACAGATAAATGGGGACATCTAAAAAACTTGACCATTGCACTGGCCACACCTCATTTTGCAAAACAACATCACATTGTTTACTAGCTGATGCTGTGTTTTCTTGATAAAAATGAGTGAATAATTATCCTACTTTCAGACAGATTTGGACTCATCTACTTGGGAATGTCCCTCGTCAAAGTATGGTCTACTCGACTGTTAAGCTGGGAGTTAAAGACCTAATTTTGAAGAACTACTTTGACGTAAAAACCCATATTGAATAGAGTACTGTGTAATCAAGGTGCGAGGTGTTGCCCTAGATAAGATTAGGTTAGTGGAGAGAGATAATGCTGATGTGTTTATCCTGCTGTGATGTAATACATATTAACTTGAGTGCTGAACCAGGGTACACTCTGAGATACAGAAACTTTCATTCAGATCTTCCCTTTTCTCTTCTACTGTACCTTGTAAGAGAAAATTATGGGTCTTTCATAACACTGCATTCATCTGACAACTAGAATTATGTTGTTTTACAAATTATGTTTTTTTTTTTTCAAATTGTAGTTTTTGCATCAATTAAACTAACACATTTATAGAGTAGGTCCAATGGGTTTAATAGCTTTGCATTGAAATGCAGTTATATTAATTCTCTGGTCGCAAACATCAATAAACATTTAAAAGATAAAAAAAAGTAAAAATCAAATACTTAAAATGAAGTTTTACTGGATTGTTGGAGTCGATCTGAATGACTCAAACTGCTACAATTACAAATATTCAGCTGGTAACTTATTTCTCCAACTAATTTTAACATAAACTATTCCTCAAAAAACATGGTTGTTCCTGAAAATAACAGATAAATTACTGCTATCATAAGTTCCATCCCTCACAGTATGCTGTGGATCTGCCTTATTCATCATTATTTTAACTATTACAGTTTAATTAAAGGCTATTTATCTTTGAATTCTGTCCTCTCCTTCATAACTATTATTCTTGTTCATTTCATTGGAACCATCTGTCCTTGGATGGTTGTTGCCGCTCTTACAACACATAATCCTAGAATCTTTACTATATAAAGGAAAACATGATAAATTCATGGCCTGGCATAGACCGTTAAATGAAATGAAAGTAATAATTAAAAATGAAGGGTAGAGTTAGAGTTACCATTTAATATGAATTTGGCACCAAACAATTAAAGATAGATTGACTGACTGATTGATTAATAGATAACATTTCTATTTATTTTTTAAAGAATTGTTAATAAAAAACCTATTTATGAGGAAGTATGAAGGTTTCCCACAATTACATTGAAGTAACTAATATGCTTATATATTTACTATATCCTGAACAATTTTCTGCATTTGTTTCTACTGTAGCACTAAAACTTTGCTTAAGGCATTTGTATGATCTTTAAACATGGTTCAAAAAGACAGAAACTCTAAATCTTGTGTCTTGATGGACTGGTTATTGCCCTCTATTTACTCTTAAATCAGCCCAGGGTCCTTTGTCTTGTCAGGATGGAGCTGCAGATGTGAAGCCGGGAACACCATGTTCTTTTTCAGGCTTTCCCACTGAACCCCCACAATACGGAGAGGAGACCCCACCCACTCCTCACTCCCTGCTTCTTCCCCTCTTAGGCTTTGATAATAAGACTGAGATGTTTCTGCTTTTAGGAATTTAAATCAATCAGTGAGCTGTTTTGGCTTCCTTACCAGGGTAACTCGTTCCTTTGAGACAATGAGCTTGTTTTTTCCCACAGAACAAACCCAGTCAACCCACAGAGGAACACTCTGCCATCACTGGTGAACACCACGCCACAGTCAGTGTGAGAGCTCCCCAGTGTAGGGGAGGAATGCACGAGGTTATGTAAGAGAGGAGGGCGTGGAGTCCAGCTGGAGCAGCCTGACACAGACTGTCTCTGGGAGCCCGGCCCCGTCTGCTGCTCTCACCAGCCTGTGTGCTGATAATATGGGTCAATAAGGGCTGCTCCCTGCACAAAATGTACACACGCACACAGAGTCAGGATCAAGTTAGAGATACTGTACATGCTCCATTTATAACCTCTGGGAGCATTCTGTGGCACTGATAAAACCTTCAGAGCTTTTTAAGAGACAAGCTACTGAAAACAGTTTGCACAAAGATTTTTTTCTTATTAAATAAAATTGCACAGAATGGCATCTCACAGGATTGAAAGCTAAAGCATTGATGAGGCAAATTGGTGTTTTTTGGGGCAACAAGCTCATATTTCTGACTTAAAGGTTGCAAAGACAATGAAGACAAACATTCTGCTACAGCTAAAGGTTACGCAATTAAACACAAAGACAATATAAACAGTTTAACCATTCACTCCAGGTCAATGACCCGCTCGTCTTCCGTGCGTGCATACCATCAGGTACACATGGTTTTTTATAGATTCCCGCCCTCAAACGTTGCACACTGTTATTTGCTGATGGCTGCACACCCATCATCTGAAGGCTGACGCCCAGAAACGTCCCGCACTTACAAAAATATTTGAATACTGATAGACCGAAGATAGGGATACAGTTACATACTATAAGCAGGTTCTACAGGAGTTTATTAAAGTGTCTATTACACAATAAATAACAAAAACAACCCATACAAATAAAAACAACCAAAGATGCAGAAATCACCTGTATAATAATAAGAATATTAGATTTTATATCAGGAATATTAACATTGTAAACATCATAATAGGGCTGCTGCTGACCTACTGAAGTGCCTTTTTTTTGTTACTTTTTTTGTTATTGGTGCACATGTGAATTTTCTCATTTGTTATGGGCTTGGATCAAAGCTTGGAAACTACTGAGCATGCAAAAACACAGGGCCCACTCCTGTTCAAGACTGCAAGTGGTTTAATTTGTAGATTGTCATCTTCACAGCTGTGAAAGGGGAAGGATCCTACTACAGAAAAGAATGTAGTATACCTGAAGTGATGGTAGGCATAGACCTCGCTGTAGTAGATGATACAAAAAATATCTCACGAACTGTAAAAGGATCCTAACAGCCTAAAACTGTGGTTTATATTAATATGTCTGTTTCCTGTGCTTCATAGGACTTTAATAAGTTTTGTCATGTAGAAATGAAAATTAAAAGCTTGCGCTGCAGCTCAACTTGCATTCAGAAGTGTGTTTAGTCAAAAGAAGGGGTGGTCAGATGCAAATTTAGTGTTTTCATATCTTGTGAATGCACAAAACGATTGCACCTTAGACTCCCTATAACCTGGTCTAAAGTCTAAGGTCTGTAGAGCAGATAAAAATGATAAAAATAAAAAACAGACATACATTTGCCCAAAATGAAAGGGGGGTGGGGGGAGAGTTAGTAATTAAAGGCATGAATTAGTAATATCATGAAAGTACAGACAAAATACAAAAAGATGTAAAAAATGGGTTTAGAACAAAATATATTGGAAAAAGCAGATGATCTAAAAAAGAAAAAAATGTGTTTTTTTGTCTTTGTATGAGTGTTTGTGTTTTGTGTGTGCATCTGTATCCCTGTGTGCATGTTTATGTGTAAATATATGTGCTGTGGTTACGCATGTTCAAGTTCCACTGGTTGTCCTCAGGTCCTCACACACTTCGATAAATTTGGCTCCAATAATCTCACAGTTTTGTGTGTAATTTGGAGAATTAATTCCTCTATCACAGCCTGATATTTAGAGTAGGATGTGAGGAAGTGTACCTCTGTCTCTACCTGTTCGGTGTCACAGTCGGGGTAGAGTCTGTCCTCCTCTGGGCTAATCTGTGGTCACTGAGTCTGTATCATGTCAGGGTTTTGTTTACAGAGCTCGGGTAGTCTGCCAGTTTGTATTCTCTGTTTAGGCCTAAATAACATTGTAATTTTTTTATGCTTCCTCCCAGTATGCCATATAAATTTCTTTTTGTTTATTGATATCTTGATTTTGTGTAATTCAAAGAGTGTTGGGGTCTTGAGTCAGTACAGTATGAGATTTCACCAGGGGCTTTATAAGGAAATAAGAGCTGAACCTCTGATTGGTTTGATTCATGTCACATCTAAAACACACTGATGTATAATCTGTGCCGATAATAAATTTTCTTTGCTCTCTGCTTGGCTTTGTGCTTGGACTGTGCACTGTCAAGACATCTGAATACACACAGAAACCCTAAAAGTGCCACATGCCTCAGGCTTTTGGACAACACACCCCACATCGTCAAAATAGGGAATTAAGTCTCTTCCTGTCCCATTTTTTTTCCTTTTGTGTAATGATTGTCGTAATATCACTTGCTGCTTATTATTAATCAGCTCCAACTCCAAAATAATATTCTTGGTTGTCATGACTTACTGTTAACTAATAAGCAGAAAACATGGTGGGACCAAAGCATTGTGATATACAGCACATACCTAGCATAGAAATTTTGGTGAGGTATTGCATCGCAACCGAGACACACTGACACACAAGAATAAATGTTTATGTTGGCTTTGTCATTGAAGTACACCTTACATGTTTGGATGCATTTAAATGTCAAGATTTGATCAAACTAACACGTTGATTGTTCTTTTCTAAGCAGCTTCTGTTCGTTCCGTGTATGTTAAAGTTTGTGTTACTGGCTGATCTGGCAGCTTTAGTTAGAAGCTTATTTGTATTGAATTTCTTAAATATGTTTGCATCTGTGTCCCAACATCAACTCACACTGACTTCTTGCACAGTATTTTTTGGAGTTGGGCAGGAGAAAAATCTGGAAAAGGTCAGGGTAAAAATGTTGCCATTGTGTTCATGTAGCTCTCATGGACAATTTGGGTGACATTTCCAGAGTGTAGTACATGGGCGGGGATAAAATATGAGGTAGAATAAATATATTAAAGTCTAAATATTGATTTGCACCATAAGCAGTTGTATAAGGTGTTTTCCTCCACTCTTTTATACCGCAGTAGCACAGTGGTATGTCCTCAGTTGACTGTAATGATCAGGTACCGAGGTGATAAGAATCGGGGTCGTCCCTCTCTTTGTCTCTGTCAGCAGGCCGCACACAGAGACAAAGAGACGAGTTTTCTGCAGGTCAGCACCTGTGAGCTGCTCTGACCGGCTGCTTTGTTTAATCTGATCTGCAAGACAAGAGAGGCGAGACAAAGGCATGGCTGTGTGTGTGTTTGAGTGTGGGTATATGAGAGAGAGTGTGTGTTCACTGTGAAGCCCGCCATTGTGTGTGCAGCTATTGGAAACAAGAAAACCTCAGAGAAAAACACAGTGATCAGATTTCAGACATCACAGCGTTGTATTTGTACTACTTTGGTGGTTCTAAGAAGTTCATCTATCAATTATTATAATCAAGTTTTTTATGGATCTTAAACAATAAATATATGAGAAGGATGAGTTATATGTCTTTTTATTAACTCCACCAAGGAGGCTATGTTTTTGCCGGTGTTTGTTAGTTCGGTCACAGAGTAACTCAAAAACTTACAAACAGAACTTGATGAAATTGGCAGGATAGGCCACAGGAAGTAAATTGGACAATTACTCTGCCAATCGCATTTATTATAGACCAATCAGATAATGCAGTGGACAGGTGCAAGTTAAAACTCTACCATGCAAAGCCAAATATAAAAAGTACAGGGGTGTGTTCATGCCCATGGCATGGGTACTTGAACATCTGTGAAATCACCATGACATCCCCTGCTTATTTCAGAAAGACAATGCCAAGCCAGATTCTGCACTTGTTACAACAGCTTAGCATCATACTAAAAGAATGAGGCTCTATAGTGGCCTGCCTGCAGTCCAGACCTGTCTACAATTCAAAAAGCGTGGCAAATTTTGAAGTGCAAGATACAACAGCAGAGACCCCAGGCTGTATAACTGAGGTCATGCATCAAGAAAGAATGGGACAGAATTCCACCTGCAAAACTTCAACAATTAGTGTTCTGAGTTTCCAAAGTCTAATGGAAATGTGATGTAACACAGTGGTAGACATGCCCCTGTGCTAGCTGTTTTGGATTGTGTTGAAGACATCAAATTATCAATAAATGACAGTGAATCTTCCGGTCTTTGATTGGCCCTTTGGTCGTTGATGGCCTTTAATGTTTGGCCTTTTGATGTTGAATTCTGGAAATGCACCCTCACGATTTCCGTGGAAATTGTCTAGTTATCTCTGCAATGTTAAGAATCCTTTAAAGAAGTCCTGTATCTGGATGGTGATCCGAATCAGTCCCAAAATCTAATCATTTCTTCCTTATCCCATTCCACACATTTCCTGAGAATTTCATCTAAATCCGTCCATAACTTTTCAAGTTATCTTGAACACAAACAGGCACCCAAACAGACAAACTAACGCCGGCAAAAACATAACCTCCTTGGCGGTGGTAAAAATAGAGCTGTTAGACGGCAGATCTCCCCTCATTGACTCTGTCTGCAGCGGACCCCGGCTTTAATCCTGCAGTTGTTCCCCTGATTGAACACAAACACATCCTTCATTGGTGCATTCATCAAAACATACATTCCTTAAGATGATTGATCTATAGATATCCCCAAAGTCTAATTAACTGACCTGACTAGGGCCCTACATACCCAGTTCTTGTTGGTGTTAATGGAAGAAAATGGAAAATGGACTTAAAAAATATCCATGGGATGTATATGAAACAAAAGAAATGTCTTCGTAAGAAGGGCAGAAAGGTCAAAAAGATAGGCAAAGGCTAAAAACTGTACAAAATTGTTTAAAAATTGGAGCAAAAACTAAAAAACGAGCTAAAAAAAATGGAGAGCTATTGGAGAGGCAGTCGTTAACATCCAGCGCCATGGCAGCTAACTATAAACTTCTGGGATATTTCTAAAGATTTTACTGAAAATTCAAAGAATTTTCTTCCAAATTCGAGATTTTTTTGGGAAACTCATTAAAAAGCTACTAAAATTAGGCATTGTGTTAAATGTTTAGGACATGCCGGCCATTTTGTTTATTTTCAAAATGAAAGGCATCTCTGAGTTATTCCGTGTTTCCATGGAAACAGTGATGACATCACCAATGGAATTAAACACATCAAAGGATCAGAGAGCTACCATTAGTATAAATAGCAGAGCTGGTCTAAACCTCACATTTTCAGAAGTCCGCTGTAGCAGAGCACAGAATTGACCCTGAACGTTTTTTGTCATCGAGACACATCGTAGCAGAAGTTTACAACCAACTACGGATCAAAAACAATCAGCTATGAGCCGAAACTGCAACCGCAAACATACTGTGGATGAACCGAACTACTCGGTCCACAGGACCAACAGCAGGAGCCGCCAGTTTGACAGCAGGCAGCATCCTGACCAGTCAGGTCCCTCGACTTACGGAGGACAGAGGGAGTATTCCCATGGCGATCACCATCAGTCCTATCAGGATGCACCCCATCAGCAGAACAAAAGCCCCTTGAAGAAAAACAGAATCGAGGAGCTGGAGGACATGTTGAAGGAGGAGCAGGAGAAGAGACTGAAGAGTGAGGAGGTGGTCGAACAACTGAAAGATCTCCTTGGTAGGCATGTCAGAGAGCTGACCTGCAGGGACACTGCACTCTCCTGGGCTGAGATGATGGCAGATGAGGACCTGCAGGAATCTCTGGATGCAACTGTTGTTGACGACCTTGAGGAGAGGCTAAAGGAGGAGGCACAGAACTTAAAGAACATGTTAAGGGAGGAGCAGGAGAAGAGACTGAAGAGTGAGGAGGTGGTCGAACAACTGAAAGATCTCTTTGGAAGGCATATCAGAGAGCTGACCTGCAGGGACACTGCACTCTCCTGGGCTGAGATGATGGCAGATGAGGACCTGCAGGAATCTCTGGATGCAAGTCTTGTTGATGACCTCGAGGAGAAGCTAAAGGAGGAAGCACAGAACTTAAAGAATATGTTAAGGGAGGAGCAGGAGAAGAGACTGAAGAGTGAGGAGGAGGTCGAGCAGCTGAAAGAGGAGCTCAAACTCCAAAGCACAGCCTCAATTGACCCAATAATTGAGGAAACCCTGAGGGCTGAAAACAGAGCCCTGGAGGAGAAAATAGAGGCCTTGCAGAGCGGTGAGCTGCCACCAACTGAGCAGAAATCGCCTGCAGAGAAGAAGAAGAAGAAGAGAAGCCGGGAGCATTTCTACAAGGTAGAGGCTCTGGAGCAAGATATTGAGGCTCTGAATCTGAAGCTGGAGGAGGTGAAATTGGAAAGGGACCATCAGATGTCCAGGGCTGAAGACCTCCAGAAACAGCTGGAGGAGAAGGCTGGAGAGGACGAGACCCTGCAGAGGCCACCTCTTAACAATGAGACCTCTGCAGAGGAGTTCTCCAGCAGTGCACTGCAGATGGATGGTTTGGAGGAAGGGCTTGAAGCAGCCAAACAGAGCAGCCTATGTATGGCCTCCAAACTCAAAACTGCAGAGGAGGCCAATCTGGCACTCGAGAAGGCACTGACTGACTCCAGAAAGGAACGTGAAGAGCTGGTTTTGAAGCTAAAAAGCCTTGAGCAGGAGATAACGGACAAAATCCGCCTGGGTCTGACGCTGACCGACGAGTTTACAGCAGAAAACTTCACCCTGCGTCTGGAGGTGGAGGCCCTCAAGGATGAGGCCTCTAACAGAGAGGATCTCCTTGGTAGGCAGATTAAAGAGCTGACCTGCAGGGATGCTGAGCTTTCTTCTAAGCTCAGGGCCGAGATCAGGGCACATCAGGACCTGCTGACAGCTTTGGATGCCACCAAAGAAGAGAGGGTTGTCCTGCTGGGGACGCTTGACAACCTTGAGGACAAACTAACGGAGGAAGCTGGAATGAAAACAATGGTTATCCAGGAGCTGAAGAGATCTAACGAGAATGAAAATATCCAGAGAGAGCAGCTGAACACCCTTAAGGTGGAGCTGGAGGTCCAGAAGGACAGTGGCCTTCTCCTCACGTCCAAATTAACAGTCCAGGAGGTGATCTGCAAGGCTGTGCAGGAAACTGCGAATGAGGAGATAGACCATCAGACATTGAGGGCTGACGACTTCCAGAAAAAACTAGAGGGGGTCGAACAACTGTTCCAAGAAAGTGAGGAGGTCACTGTGTGGAGGAAGGCCAAAAAACTTGTAACACCAAAATGCAGGCGACAGTACAAGCTGCAGACCCGGCTGACCCAGCTGGAGCAGCAGTAACTGTCCCTGCCCCCCTCAAAAAAAACAGGCAGTGCAGTGGATCCATCAGAGTCCTGATAAGTTGAAGCCAGCTTGTTTCAGTTTGTCAGGCCTCTTTCATGATCTACTGTCTGCGTGTTTTTCTCCACGAAATAATCTGGTTTCTTCCACAATCAAACTTTGGCCCCCCCCTCAAAAAAAAAAGAATTGAATAAAATATATATACATATATATATATATATATATATATATATATGTATATAAAAACTAAAAAAAACATGAGGTAGTCTGTAAAATTTGTTCAGATATTCTTTCTGTTCTTGCAAAGTGATGTATTTGTGTGTATTGAGAGTACTACAGTGTGACTGAGTCTCATCATTTCAGAGTTCAACAAGAAAAAGTCCAAGCGATGAAATGTGTTAAAACAAAGTCCAGGATGCATCGAAAGGTTTTTAAGTGTGTGACCATGTTTCATTCACTCAGTGAAGAATTACACATTTACAACAAATGTAAATCTATTTCCTTCATGCAAAATAAGGTGGTAATATTTAAAAAATGAGAGGTATCAATAAAGTGGAAACAAGAGAGCAAAGAGACTTTATCAGAGGCTGCATGAGTTAAAAATTAATTGAAATTTTAACTTCTCAAATGTACTTAATAGAAGGATTGTGCACGTCATAGTATGCCAACACAGAAAAATTGAGAAAACAAAATGCTGTGCAGGTGGTGAAGCTAGGGGGGGAAATATTCCCTCTTACATTCAATTAAATGTTATTTAATTCAAAACATAAAGTGCATCTTAGAGACACAAGGTTTTATGACTATAAATGTAACTGTAGCTGTGATTACCCTGCATCAGCGGATACATATTACTATACAGTCTTAATAATATTCAATCGGTAGCACTTAATAAGCCGTCGATCATGAAGCTGTCACAACACACAAAACACTTCAGTAACTTTTTTTTTTATCAGACTCAAGCCTATCTATCAGTAAAGGCACAAAAAGTCCAACAAATAATCTTAAACAAATAAAACCAACATGTAGCTTTAGCTGAGTACCTACTTACTGAATGTAAAACTACCACCTTTCTATTAAAACATGGTAATTAGCAATACACGGTATTGTTGTCAACTTTTGTTAAGGAGTATGAATAGACGGCACTCCACTCTGTAGAAAATCCCCTTCAAAATAAAAGCACAGGTTTTTTTTTCCTAACATTTGCAAAAGCTTGTGACCCACTGAATAAGGGTCCATGACCCACTAGTTGAGAATCACTGTACTCAAGCATCATACGAAAGAGTGGGAACACTGTTATATCATAAGATTTGTTTGTGGTCCCAAGACGAAGAAGTAAATCTTGCTGATCCATGTAACATTTGTGGCAGTCAGCTGGTGGTATATATATTGTTGGACTGAGAAGAACAGATTTATTGTCTCCTAGGGAAAACTTACCTTGTACTCCTGCACACAATTTACCTGCATCTACAGTCAATTCATTGTGCCTTACACAGCAGCTGAATCCACCTGATTCAGTGTCTTCAATGCCAAAATTACAGCCAACAGTGATTACGCTCGTCCCACAGTAGCACAGCCCAGTTAGACTTCTTTGAAGCAGAGAGAGGGAACTACGAGCGTGACGACAAGCAGGAAGTTACTGCTCGTTCGGAGATTAGCATAGATGCTAACAGCTTCAGTTGTAGTTTTATCAGATCTGGACCACATTCTTTATTAAATAAAAAATAAGCATTATCACTGAAAGCACTTCTCAATAGAAAGCATGTTTTGGCAAGAGTTTGTTCTATGAAGTGGCTCATGTTTTGTATTTTACCCGCCTACTTCATTATCTGATTTCTTTCCTAACATTTGTTTTGCCCAGGCAAAAACTCCCAACTCACTGAAAGAGGGTCCACAACCCACCAGTTGAGAATCACTCAGACATGGTTCATCCTAAATTCAGACTATGATTCACTATTATTCAAATGAAAAAGCCTAAAATGCTTTGGGAATTATAAGCTTTTCCATTGGGCGTTCTGAGTACAATGCAAAGTCTGGGCTTCTCAACTACCCATTTTATTTATTACATATATCATATCTATATCAATATCTATTTGGGTCTAGAGGATACAAAGTTGAGTATATTCAGAATATTCAAAAATGTTCCATATTTTAACCCATTAACTGCCAGTTTGAATACATGTTGGTACTTGTTTTACTAGAAAAGCACTCAGAGAGCGCAGACCTCTGCCAAGCAGCTTCAGTCCACCCCTAACACACATGCATACATGTATTAGACAGATACATGGCGCACATGTCTGTATTCCCTGCTTTGGAAATCCCCCAATCTACAGTTACTATGAAAACGGAGCACTTTCTCTCCCTTGAAGTTTCACACAAAGGTGTACCAGTCTTTGATTGGTCATTTGGTGTTTGGCCGTTTGATTGTGAATTCTGGAAATGCCCGGCAATTTCCGTGGAAATTGTCTTGTTACCTCCGCAATGTTAAGAATCCTTTAAAGAAGTCCTGTATCTGGATGGTGATCCGGATCAGTCCCAAAATCTAATCATTTCTTCCTTATCCCATTCCACACATTTCCTGAAAATTTCATCCAAATCCGTCCATAACTTTTCAAGTTATCTTGAACACAAACAGACAGACAGACAGACAAACAAACGCCAATGAAAACATAACCTCCTTGGCGGTGGTAAGAATAGAGCTGTTAGACGGCAGATCTCCCCTCATTGACTCTGTCTGCAGCGGACCCCGGCTTTAATCCTGCAGTTGTTCCCCTGATTGAACACAAACACATCCTTCATTGGTGCATTCATCAAAACATACATTCCTTAAAATGATTGATCTATAGATATCCCCAAAGTCTAATTAACTGACCTGACTAGGGCCCTACATACCCAGTTCTTGTTGGTGTTAATGGAAGAAAATTGAAAATGGTCTTAAAAAATATCCATGGGATGTATATGAAACAAAAGAAATGTCTTCGTAAGAAGGGCAGAAAGGTCAAAAAGATAGGCAAAGGCTAAAAACTGTACAAATTTGTTTAAAAATTGGAGCAGAAACTAAAAAACGAGCTAAAAAAAATGGAGAGCTATTGGAGAGGCAGTCGTTAACATCCAGCGCCATGGCAGCTAACTATAAACTTCTGGGATATTTCTAAAGATTTTACTGAAAATTCAAAGAATTTTCTTCCAAATTCGAGATTTTTTTGGGAAACTCATTAAAAAGCTAATAAAATTAGGCATTGTGTTAAATGTTTAGGACATGCCAGCCATTTTGTTTATTTTCAAAATGAAAGGCATCTCTGAGTTATTCCGTGTTTCCATGGAAACAGTGATGACATCACCAATGGAATTAAACACATCAAAGGATCAGAGAGCTACCATTAGTATAAATAGCAGAGCTGGTCTAAACCTCACATTTTCAGAAGTCCGCTGTAGCAGAGCACAGAATTGACCCTGAACGTTTTTTGTCATCGAGACACATCGTAGCAGAAGTTTACAACCAACTACGGATCAAAAACAATCAGCTATGAGCCGAAACTGCAACCGCAAACATACCGTGGATGAACCGAACTACTCGGTCCACAGGACCAAAAGCAGGAGCCGCCAGTTTGACAGCAGGCAGCATCCTGACCAGTCAGGTCCCTCGACTTACGGAGGACAGAGGGAGTATTCCCATGGCGATCACCATCAGTCCTATCAGGATGCACCCCATCAGCAGAACAAAAGCCCCTTGAAGAAGAACAGAATCGAGGAGCTGGAGGACATGTTGAAGGAGGAGCAGGAGAAGAGACTGAAGAGTGAGGAGGTGGTCGAACAACTGAAAGATCTCCTTGGTAGGCATATCAGAGAGCTGACCTGCAGGGACACTGCACTCTCCTGGGCTGAGATGATGGCAGATGAGGACCTGCAGGAATCTCTGGATGCAAGTCTTGTTGATGACCTCGAGGAGAAGCTAAAGGAGGAAGCACAGAACTTAAAGAATATGTTAAGGGAGGAGCAGGAGAAGAGACTGAAGAGTGAGGAGGAGGTCGAGCAGCTGAAAGAGGAGCTCAAACTCCAAAGCACAGCCTCAATTGACCCAATAATTGAGGAAACCCTGAGGGCTGAAAACAGAGCCCTGGAGGAGAAAATAGAGGCCTTGCAGAGCGGTGAGCTGCCACCAACTGAGCAGAAATCGCCTGCAGAGAAGAAGAAGAAGAAGAGAAGCCGGGAGCATTTCTACAAGGTAGAGGCTCTGGAGCAAGATATTGAGGCTCTGAATCTGAAGCTGGAGGAGGTGAAATTGGAAAGGGACCATCAGATGTCCAGGGCTGAAGACCTCCAGAAACAGCTGGAGGAGAAGGCTGGAGAGGACGAGACCCTGCAGAGGCCACCTCTTAACAATGAGACCTCTGCAGAGGAGTTCTCCAGCAGTGCACTGCAGATGGATGGTTTGGAGGAAGGGCTTGAAGCAGCCAAACAGAGCAGCCTATGTATGGCCTCCAAACTCAAAACTGCAGAGGAGGCCAATCTGGCACTCGAGAAGGCACTGACTGACTCCAGAAAGGAACGTGAAGAGCTGGTTTTGAAGCTAAAAAGCCTTGAGCAGGAGATAACGGACAAAATCCGCCTGGGTCTGACGCTGACCGACGAGTTTACAGCAGAAAACTTCACCCTGCGTCTGGAGGTGGAGGCCCTCAAGGATGAGGCCTCTAACAGAGAGGATCTCCTTGGTAGGCAGATTAAAGAGCTGACCTGCAGGGATGCTGAGCTTTCTTCTAAGCTCAGGGCCGAGATCAGGGCACATCAGGACCTGCTGACAGCTTTGGATGCCACCAAAGAAGAGAGGGTTGTCCTGCTGGGGACGCTTGACAACCTTGAGGACAAACTAACGGAGGAAGCTGGAATGAAAACAATGGTTATCCAGGAGCTGAAGAGATCTAACGAGAATGAAAATATCCAGAGAGAGCAGCTGAACACCCTTAAGGTGGAGCTGGAGGTCCAGAAGGACAGTGGCCTTCTCCTCACGTCCAAATTAACAGTCCAGGAGGTGATCTGCAAGGCTGTGCAGGAAACTGCGAATGAGGAGATAGACCATCAGACATTGAGGGCTGATGACTTCCAGAAAAAACTAGAGGGGGTCGAACAACTGTTCCAAGAAAGTGAGGAGGTCACTGTGTGGAGGAAGGCCAAAAAACTTGTAACACCAAAATGCAGGCGACAGTACAAGCTGCAGACCCGGCTGACCCAGCTGGAGCAGCAGTAACTGTCCCTGCCCCCCTCAAAAAAAACAGGCAGTGCAGTGGATCCATCAGAGTCCTGATAAGTTGAAGCCAGCTTGTTTCAGTTTGTCAGGCCTCTTTCATGATCTACTGTCTGCGTGTTTTTCTCCACGAAATAATCTGGTTTCTTCCACAATCAAACTTTGGCCCCCCCCCTCAAAAAAAAAAGAATTGAATAAAATATATATACATATATATATATATATATATATATCTATGTATATAAAAACTAAAAAAATCATGAGGTAGTCTGTAAAATTTGTTCAGATATTCTTTCTGTTCTTGCAAAGTGATGTATTTGTGTGTATTGAGAGTACTACAGTGTGACTGAGTCTCATCATTTCAGAGTTCAACAAGAAAAAGTCCAAGCGATGAAATGTGTTAAAACAAAGTCCAGGATGCATCGAAAGGTTTTTAAGTGTGTGACCATGTTTCATTCACTCAGTGAAGAATTACACATTTACAACAAATGTAAATCTATTTCCTTCATGCAAAATAAGGTGGTAATATTTAAAAAATGAGAGGTATCAATAAAGTGGAAACAAGAGAGCAAAGAGACTTTATCAGAGGCTGCATGAGTTAAAAATTAATTGAAATTTTAACTTCTCAAATGTACTTAATAGAAGGATTGTGCACGTCATAGTATGCCAACACAGAAAAATTGAGAAAACAAAATGCTGTGCAGGTGGTGAAGCTAGGGGGGGAAATATTCCCTCTTACATTCAATTAAATGTTATTTAATTCAAAACATAAAGTGCATCTTAGAGACACAAGGTTTTATGACTATAAATGTAACTGTAGCTGTGATTACCCTGCATCAGCGGATACATATTACTATACAGTCTTAATAATATTCAATCGGTAGCACTTAATAAGCCGTCGATCATGAAGCTGTCACAACACACAAAACACTTCAGTAACTTTTTTTTTTATCAGACTCAAGCCTATCTATCAGTAAAGGCACAAAAAGTCCAACAAATAATCTTAAACAAATAAAACCAACATGTAGCTTTAGCTGAGTACCTACTTACTGAATGTAAAACTACCACCTTTCTATTAAAACATGGTAATTAGCAATACACGGTATTGTTGTCAACTTTTGTTAAGGAGTATGAATAGATGGCACTCCACTCTGTAGAAAATCCCCTTCAAAATAAAAGCACAGGTTTTTTTTTCCTAACATTTGCAAAAGCTTGTGACCCACTGAATAAGGGTCCATGACCCACCAGTTGAGAATCACTGTACTCAAGCATCATACGAAAGAGTGGGAACACTGTTATATCATAAGATTTGTTTGTGGTCCCAAGACGAAGAAGTAAATCTTGCTGATCCATGTAACATTTGTGGCAGTCAGCTGGTGGTATATATATTGTTGGACTGAGAAGAACAGATTTATTGTCTCCTAGGGAAAACTTACCTTGTACTCCTGCACACAATTTACCTGCATCTACAGTCAATTCATTGTGCCTTACACAGCAGCTGAATCCACCTGATTCAGTGTCTTCAATGCCAAAATTACAGCCAACAGTGATTACGCTCGTCCCACAGTAGCACAGCCCAGTTAGACTTCTTTGAAGCAGAGAGAGGGAACTACGAGCGTGACGACAAGCAGGAAGTTACTGCTCGTTCGGAGATTAGCATAGATGCTAACAGCTTCAGTTGTAGTTTTATCAGATCTGGACCACATTCTTTATTAAATAAAAAACAAGCATTATCACTGAAAGCACTTCTCAATAGAAAGCATGTTTTGGCAAGAGTTTGTTCTATGAAGTGGCTCATGTTTTGTATTTTACCCGCCTACTTCATTATCTGATTTCTTTCCTAACATTTGTTTTGCCCAGGCAAAAACTCCCAACTCACTGAAAGAGGGTCCACAACCCACCAGTTGAGAATCACTCAGACATGGTTCATCCTAAATTCAGACTATGATTCACTATTATTCAAATGAAAAAGCCTAAAATGCTTTGGGAATTATAAGGCTTTTCCATTGGGCGTTCTGAGTACAATGCAAAGTCTGGGCTTCTCAACTACCCATTTTATTTATTACATATATCATATCTATATCAATATCTATTTGGGTCTAGAGGATACAAAGTTGAGTATATTCAGAATATTCAAAAATGTTCCATATTTTAACCCATTAACTGCCAGTTTGAATACATGTTGGTACTTGTTTTACTAGAAAAGCACTCAGAGAGCGCAGACCTCTGCCAAGCAGCTTCAGTCCACCCCTAACACACATGCATACATGTATTAGACAGATACATGGCGCACATGTCTGTATTCCCTGCTTTGGAAATCCCCCAATCTACAGTTACTATGAAAACGGAGCACTTTCTCTCCCTTGAAGTTTCACACAAAGGTGTACCAGTCTTTGATTGGTCATTTGGTGTTTGGCCGTTTGATTGTGAATTCTGGAAATGCCCGGCAATTTCCGTGGAAATTGTCTAGTTACCTCCGCAATGTTAAGAATCCTTTAAAGAAGTCCTGTATCTGGTTGGTGATCCGGATCAGTCCCAAAATCTAATCATTTCTTCCTTATACCATTCCACACATTTCCTGAAAATTTCATCCAAATCCGTCCATAACTTTTCAAGTTATCTTAACGCAAACAGACAGACAGACAAACAGACAAACCAATAAGTCTTGTGCTGTGCCAGTACAATGAAAGTGTGTTCTGATCACAGGTTGTCAATAAAGATCCATTGTTAATGCAAAGAGTAAATGTACATACCGAAGACGATTCAACTGGTATCTGTTAACCCAGCATAGATGTTACTACAAGGCAATGTGAAATGTAAGCAGGGTCAAAGACTTGTTCAGACCAGCTGAAACATTGTTTTCATTCATGCAGCACTCACTGTTATGTAAAGACAGAAAAAGCAGCTTCCGTCACCTCCATCACTTCTGCAGTCTGAGTCTATCATTGTTGTGTTTGTGTTTGGACAATCAAATCAGTTCAAGTCAAAGTCTAGTTAATGGTATCACTAATTAGATTAAGGCCCTGAGAATCCAAATCATTCATGTGTGGTGAGAAAGAGGAGGAACAGCGTAGGAGAATAAACATGGTTGTAAACAACAGAGGTCACTGATAAAACTTCAAATGTTTAACCAGGAAGGAAACAAGAAATCAATGTGACCCAGAGGATTTACACAGTGCAGAATATGGAGACACTCAAAGTCTTTTGTAACATATTTGTTTACATCTGACCCGAGTCAAAGCTCTCATGCGTAAACATGCCTGGCTTGACCTCACACACATTCCTGATCCCAACTCCGTTTCAACTTGAACTTCTTTAACCCAAGGGGATATTTAGGTGGAGTTATATCAGAAACATGTCAGTAATATACCAGCAACTGCAACGGCCATCTGCTCTGCCCCTGTGAGGCAGAAGCTGGACTATATATTACTGTAGACAGGTCCAGAGCTCTACGTGGTCAAGCAAATATTTGTAGAAAACAAACCAGCAAACAATCTCAGAAAAACTGAACGTTATGCAGAAATATTGAAAAATCTTACTTCTTCACTTTTCTGACAGTTTTGGTCTGGCCTCGCTGCAAAGTTTTTGTGCTCCTCTGCCTGGAAGTAAAACCAAAACATTCAGAACTCTCCATCGATCGCTGTGTGCAGTGAAACTTACAGACCCTGCCTCCTCCATGTTAACAGACTGAGTAAGGGTCAAACCATGAAATCAAAAAACACAGCAAAGCTTTTTTTCTTAACTCTGAATGATGCTGTGATAGTTTAAATCACACCTGTTTCATTGTTTACATTTTAAGGAGTTTAGTTTTGAGTACTTATTTGATGCACTATAATAAAGTGTAATGATGTGAGATTGTGACACGACAATATCGTTGACTGATGTGACTCCTGCAAAAAGCAATATAAATACATGAACTCAAGAAAACCAAATTCCATTAGATGTCTTGATTAAACTGCAGTTTTAGTGCATGTAAAAATGTTAGTTCAATAATCATCATACAAATAAGCATTTTCACGTTGGATGTAGATGTTATCTGAGCACATACTCTCTGCATATAGATTCCCTTCAATCAGACCAGACTGGACTCAACGTTCTGCACATGCTCGACATCAGGGGTCACCAACCTGCAGATTGTGATGTACTGGTAGATCTTTTTAAAAAAATTTGAGCAGATCTTTAACAAAAGATGCAAATCAGGTCTAAGTTGACTTTACTTTCTTAGTTTCAGTTATATTACACTAAAATAATGTTTTAAACTTGCAGTTTGAACTTTAATTGACTTTTGTTTCTTCCTCGGCTATGTTGTGAAACACAATGTGATTTATATTTTTTATATTTTTCAAAAAGCACAGAATTGAAAAACAGAATTTAACGAGAAACCATGTGAAATCTAGCAGCTTAAATAGGATTAATATGACATTTTATCAACAAATGTAAATTGTCTTCTCTGAGAGACTTTGAGAGGGTAGATCTAGCTTTCACCATAAACAAAACATCGGTGGCCACTGCTCTTGCTAAAAAATTATCAGTATCCATGTGGAAGTCAAACATAATGCTAACACTAGCCTAAATGCTAAGCATTAGTGCATCTGTCTACATGCTAATCATTGGTTGAAGTAACCGTTTTGTCTTCCTTTAGTCATAAAATGTAATAAAGTCCTGGTTCACACTCAACTCCCTCAAACTAAACAGTGATAAAACTGAATTGTTACTAATTGGCTCTAAATCCACTCTCAACAAATCGAACAGTTTCACCATTCCATTTGACCACTCCTTCATCTCCCCTTCCCCTCAGGTAAAGAGTCTGGGTGTCATCCTCGACAGCACACTCTCCTTCACCTCTCACATCAACAGCATAACCCGGTCGGCCTACTTCCACCTCCGTAATATCAACCGCCTCCGCCCCTCCCTCACCCCTCACACCACCGCCATTCTGGTCCACAACTTAGTCACCTCCCGACTCGATTACTACAACTCCCTTCTGTTTGGTCTCCCTCAGAAAAACCTCCATAAACTTCAACTGGTCCAGAACTCAGCAGCTCGAATCATTTCCAGGACTCCATCCACTCACCACATCACGCCCATCCTGCAGCAGCTCCACTGGCTCCCCATCACATACCGCATTCAATACAAAATCCTGCTCCACACCTACAAAGCCATCCACAGCCTCGCCCCTCCATACCTCTCTGACCTCATTAACATTACTGTACCTGCCCGTCCCCTCCGATCCTCTTCATCTGTCCATCTGTCTGTCCCCTCTGCTCGCCTTGTCACCATGGGGGGCCGAGCATTCAGCCACTCAGCTCCCCAGATATGGAACTCACTCCCTCCTGATCTCCTCAACACTGAGTCCTTACCCCTCTTTAAAACAAGACTCAAAACTCATCTGTTCAGACTCCTCTGATCGTTGGCACTGTCTGTTGTATTGTATTGCTTGTTTTTACACCTGTTTTTATGCCTGTTTTTACGCTTGTCTTAATGCACTTTTTATTTGTACTTTTGTAAGGTGACCTTGAGTGCCGTGAAAGGTGCCCTTAAATAAAATGTATTATTATTATAATTATTATTCTTATAACAAACAAAATTATAATGTTAATAATTTTTTAACCAAAACATATAAGACATAGTTTACGTGAAATCTGCAGAACTGTATATCTGTTTATATTTGCAACATACAACCAGGTAACTACTAGCGTACTTGATGGTCCACGTTACTCCAAATTGCAACAGAGGAAGACATATTTTTGTTATTTTGACTCATTTTTGCTGATGTATGTATGTAGGAGAGGACAATGCTACATTTAAACTGCCTCATCAAGATATTACCATAGCTTGATTTAACTGTGCATGTAAACTCACTTAATCACTACATTACATCTGAAATAGTTTTGATTAGTTTGACTAAGGCTGTACTCTGAAAATACATATAAACAAGTTAGTCCAATTGGAAATATACTAAACCTCTCTTGGTTAAACAAACACACCTGGATAATAAAGTGGAAGTTGGATTCACTCTTGCATGTTTACACTTCAAATGAACCCAAACGATGTGCTCCGCTAATACCTCACTGTGTTCAGGTTTTAATCATAAGTCAAACAGAGCAGGTACGTTGTTCAAGCTTTCACTATATGATTCACAATCAGTTTGCTGCTTACTTGTTAGCAAGAACAACTGAAATGGGCCCCAAAGTGACCAGCTGACGTGGATCATACTGACAGCCTTCACATGACAACACAGGGAGGGCACCCCTTTTGGGCAAAATAAAAAAGCTTTCCTTTGCTTTACTGGGGAGAAGTTAATAGTATCAGTTACCTTTACAAGTTTTAAGTAGGTTAATTTTTATTTTATAAACGTAAGACAGTCATTTTTCAATTGGATGCCCTAACCAATGAGGAGACAATCCCAAACTGAACTTCCACAGAGCCTATGAGAGAAAACCCAAAGAGGATCCAATAGCAGCTTAATGTTGTCAGACGCTCCATTGTGTCTGTTAGCTACAAAGTCAGTAAAGATAAACAGACTTCTCCTAATACTAACATAAATTTGTTTGTTAACTTGATCAGAATATTGCAGCCCCAAAACACTGACTGAAAGTGACGGCTCATAGTGGTTTTGATACCATTAATACATAACATTGAAACACTATTGGTATTATCACTAGTGGATGTTTTAAAGAGATCCTGTCATGCTTTTAAAGTTTTATATGCCCTTTTGTGTTTTTAATGTCTCCTTAGCGTGATAGCCCACTATGAACAATGTAAAACGTCTGTGGGATTAGGACTGTGCCAACAGCTGCCTAAAACATGCTGCAGTGAACTTTTTTTAATATACAAGAGGACCAAAGAATCTGTTCAATGCACAGACCTGAAGGACCTCTGATCTGGATTTTTTATTCATTATGAACCTTATATGTTTTTTAATTAGAAGAAGGGGCAAGGCATCATGACCATGTCTTCACCCATTTATCTCTACTACATAGACTTAGATGGATAGATAGAGAGATACATTCTTAATTAACCCCAAATTACATCAAAGATTCATATTTTCATTGTATATAGGCAAGATTTAACCTAAGGGAACAGCAATAAATAGTAATGGGCAGATAAAGAAAAAATAAGGTAGGGTATTGTGGCAGAAAAACACAAACATACATAAACATAATCTAATATCATGTTTAAATGGAACTAAATCTGTATGTGAATGGAGAATGAGCAGGCTTGCTCCAAGTGGTTACAATAATTGGCTACATTTTGGTACAAAGGAGGGAAATATAGACACGTCGTCTGTTCATGTACAGTCAACAACCATTGGTCTGAACCAGATTCCATTTCCCTGTCTGCATGACTACATTTCTTGGAGGCACGAAGGTTGCTGCATGAAGTGTTCTCTGCATACTGAAGCTCACTCAGATGACTGTACGAGGTCAACCTCTTGGGCATTTCATGACAGCGTTATTTTCCACGGGTTATATTTAGAGCTTTTGAGGTGAGACCATTAAAACAAAGTTCCTTGACTCGACCATGGAGCAATGGTTCCCAGCTGGGTAAGCTTAAGAACCCACCTCCCATTTAATGAGGAGCAACCAAAATTTCTAAAACGTTTTAAACCAATCAACTTTACTCACATAATTACACCAACACCACTGGCCTGAAACACTGATACAAGGCTGGAGGTCAATAAAGTCTGAGACACTGCAGTCCCTGCAAACAGCACACATATATTAGCATGGCCTTGACAAACAATCGTGAATGACCTGCTGCCGTGGACATGCTCGACTCCAAGTGCTTTATCCTACATTAACCATCAGCAGAGATGACATCATTTAACATAAATTCATACTTTTAGACCAATTAAACCCATTTTAATGACAGGTCTGGTAGATGCTGCTATATCAATAAACATAATTCCTCTCCAGTTATGATCATTATAGATGTTCATGTTAGAATGACCTCTCTGTCCATAGTTGTTATTGATTATTACTCCATAATAAATATCTTTATAGCCATATAGACAAGAAGACCCTCTTGAAAATGAGATGCCACATCTCAAGGGGCTAACTTTGAATAAATCTATATTCAGCAGAGACAAATGTGATATGAGGACAGATTTATGATCTGGGCACCCATGGGTTTGTCACAATCATAAATTCTACTTTTTAGTCCCTTTGTCTCTGCCTGGATAGATACATCTCTGGATACATGTATATGTATATACAATGTGTATATATGTAATTTATATATGTACTGTATTTGTATATATGCATATATGTGTATCTAGGAAATTAAGAGTATGGCTTCAGCCTGCTCTTGTGTAAAGTGCCTTGAGATAACACTTGTTGTGAATTGGTGCCATACAAATAAAGATTGATTGATTGTTTTCAATAAACAACAATTCATACACCACTGCCACCACCATAAGCACAACACTTTCAGAGGAAATTCTGAAAGAAGAGGTTACAATGTGGCGTCATATGTGGAAGCTGCTTCTAAGTCAAACTGCCAAGTCGCAGTTCCTTAAAATGTTATGTTATGTTTGAGTCTAAAAACTTATGAAAGTAAGTTTGATGATGGAAATTATCATGATTGAAAAAAGACTGATGATCACCACAGACCTTATTATCTGTTATCTATTATCTTACTATCAGCAATGATCCAAGAACACAGTGAAAAGTCCCACCAGCTTAAAGGCGAGAGAACTGGTGCAATGCTGCTGTCCTGGTAACTTCCTTCCCCCATCAATATGCAATCCCTACACCACTCTATACTCTACAGCAGTGAGAGTGTAATGCTGCATGTAGGTAGATGTGACCTGCAGTGTGAAAACACTTCATAAATCTAAAATTTTAATGTTTTTTTTCAGTGACAAATGACCAAAGGTCATACAATAGCATGATATTCTGCATGAAAAATGCCTAAAAAGTCATAAATTAGCATGTTGTTTTTGTCAAAAAAAAATATTTTAAAGTAGGCATGTTAGCATTTCATTTTTTTTTTAATGATTGATCAAAAGGTGAATTAGTAATATGTTAGATTTTAAGTGACCAATGACCAAAAATTACGTATTAGCATGTTATTTTTTGTTATGAAAACTGACCAAGGATATATGTCATTATGTTCTTTTTCTAAAAATAGACCAAAAGGTAAAATGTTAAGTAACAAATTACAGAAAATCATGTACCAACGTACATATTTGGTATGAAAAATGTCGAAAAACTCACAAACTATCATGCTGTTTTTCTATTGAAATCCGACCAAAAGGTCACATGCTAAAATGTCTTTTTTTGTGCAAAAATCAACCAAAAGGTGAGACCTTAATAATTAAAGGTCATGTACGTGCATGATTTTCTGCATGAAAATGCTTCATTACAGTGGGCGATGATGTTTTTGAAAAACTGTCTTGTGGATGGAAGCATTTCTAAGTTGGAGGAAAACTTTTATCTTAAGAAATACAAATCCACACATGGACAAAGCTTCACAAGATCCCCCGAACAACATGAATGCAGCAATACCATGTACTCAGTGTCCAGAAATAATATATGTAAATTCTTGTTGTTTTCCACAGAATCTAACACATCACTGAAACTCATATTTTTACAAAGATAATAAGTAAATCAAGATCTTGAGATTGAAAACTCAAGTGAACTTGTTTTAACATAACAACAGAGAGAAATAAAATACTTTGAAAATACTTAGATGTATGTCTGCTGGGAGATTCTGTACATGGGGTGTTGGAGGCTTAGGCTGCTCCACCATCTAAAGAAAGGCTGAAGGTTCAAGCCCAGCCCTGGCTGTAACATGATGATGTGTCCTTGAGCAAGACACTTCACCTCATATGTAAGAAGTGTGTAAATGGTTGTGAAAATGTGAGGATGTGTTAGCAAAAATAACGATGGACAATTTGATGGAACCACCAGTGTATGAGGAGTGAATGAGTGTGAATGGGTACGGTTGGCCTGTGGTGTGAAAGAACTTTGACAAGAATGGAAAGACTAGAAAAGTGCTCAAGCTCAGGTCGTTTTATCATTTAAATATTCATCATAGAGCTTTGTGCTATCACTTTTAACAGGCTCACATCCTTGACCCTCCAACAAAGAAACTCTATAATGAGACCTGTGAGACCAGGTTAACAGGAACAAATGTAATTATACAGCACACGGTATGCTGTTCTAAAATATTATGATTTTTAAGACCATTTCAGTACAAAGTGACATTGAACAGACTGCTGCAGATGTCCCTAAAAAAGAACACATCTGTCTGAATGGAGCTGATAGGAACAGGAAAGGCTCTGTTTAGTTTCAGGAGATGAAGCAGCTTTAATCTGTCTCTAACACTTACTCTCTCCTTAAACAACAGTTTACAACTTTAATGACCGTTCATTTCAGATGCATGTCAGCCCTCTGCATGGTGAGCTGTTTTCAAGAAAATGACTCTTCTGGGCATCAGATACGAAGGAAGGAAGCAGGACTTCCCTCTTCTGTGTTTTTTTTTCCTTTTCAAAGAGGACAGTTACATAACCTTATGCAAGCACATTACCAACAGTCAACAGAGGAAACTTAAGAGGCAATTAGAGGAGCTAATTCTCATCACAAATAAAATACAGATGGTCACAAAATAATCAGTAATAGCTACAGAAGCCTGATGAAGCCCCCCTGAGGTTTGGTTTAGACTTAAAAGACAGGGTTCGATAGGACAGTGTGAGGTGTTTGGATGCGATAAAGCAAAGAGCAGACTCCCGTCCAGCTTAAACCAACACAAATCTGATGTTTATATAATGTGTTGTTTGATATGTTGTTTTCCCTTCACGTCCCGTTGTCGCCAGATCAGACCAGACCACTCTTCCTCTTTCCATGTCAGTCAGTCAGTAGGTCTTGTCCAGACTTGCCCTCATTCTTAACCAATCACGTCCTCTTGCCCTACTCCAGGCCAGCCAATCAGCTGTGAGGTATGGCAGGGGCTCGTTGAATGGGGCGGCCTCTGCAGCCTCTGCTCCCTGTATGTGTGATGCAATATGGCTTAATTTATAGGCACAGTCAAAATTTCCCAAGACGTCCCCTTTGGAAACTTGATCACTGCACTCAGCCCAGCTGAAGCCGTCTGGACAAAGTGTCCCGCATAAATACAAGAGAAAAAAGTCTTCCTGACAAACATTGAACTCCAGTCTTCTCTGGTGTTTTAAAAACTTCTTCGGGGTCTCTGTGCAGACAGAGGTCTGGTCAGTGAATGAGCCTGATAGAAAAGTGTAGGTCTCATAGATGACACATGTTACCAGAGCAGGGAGGGGACGCCCAGCAGCAGCAGCTCAGAATGAACTCCAGTAACCTCACAGGTTTCACTGTGTTAGTACCATCTGTACGGTGAGGCCCTGCAGAGGGGCCCCGGCTGCCCTGTCACGTCCCCACACAATGCAAACATCTCATGGCTTCAAGACCACACCGAGGCATCAAGCAGAGACACATATGCTCTGAGTAAATGTTGAATTGGAAATAATTAAGCAGAGATGTAATCACATTTTGCTTTTTCATAAATTGTTCCACTCTTCTCGTCTATTATCGAAACTGAATATTATTCAGAGGTAAAATACTAAAGAGTCCCATTTCTCTTTTCCTCTAATAAGAACTCATGAGGTGCCATGACTTATTATCAAATACATTCCACCAATTGTCCCATTATTAAATACTTCAACCGTTTGAACGATTAATGGACTATATTGGACAGGGATGGGCAACTTTGCTCACTTATCAAAATACTTTTAACTTTCCAGTTTCTAATTACAATTTAACAGAAGAAAAAAATGAAAAGCTAAGAGATCAATACAATAACATTTACATATTTAACCCCAGGGCAACTAGAAATACATAATCTTTTCAGCTAAATAGAATTCAATATAGCCTTTTTTAAGACAACTTATTGAACAAAATTAAATTATACTTAAATGTGTTTCCATATATTATTCCAAATGCATTAAAATGAGTTAAATGGAAACAGTTAAATTCTGTTATTCTTCATCTTTTTAGGCAGAGTTTCTGTATTTCTAATATGTGTAGATTTTTCCCTGATATTTATGACTGACTGATGGGTAGGGATGGGAACTGATAAAGTTCATTGATACCAATGCCATTAGCGATTCGATTCTTTAAGAATTCCCTTGTTGATCCTGGGGATTTTTGTTTTGGGAAAAGATGGTACATACGTTTTCAGAGGCAACAATGTCAAACACATCACTCCTGTTATTCAGTGCAGTGCTGCGTGGATGAATACTTCTGCAAGTGTTTTCATCAAAAATTAAACCACAATTTTGACCTCTTCTTTCCACGGTCTGCCATGAATACATTTCTGACTTCTTTGTTGTCATTTCTGCTGACTGCCTCTGATGAGAGCATGATGTCCTTGATTTGCTAGTAATGCAGAAAAAGTGACAGGTATTGATGAGGAAATCGATAAGCAAAAAGTAGAATAATGTCAGTTTCTTGAGGGAGTTGTTGATTCCCAACTGAAATTGGTTTTTGATTCCCATCCCCCCGGTCCCCAGTTGCCCATCCCTTATATGGAGGCATGTAAAATCACATTTTTGCATCTTATAGAATAGATTTTAAGGTTCTTTCATTAATTTTTAAATCTCTTAATGGTCTTGGTCCAGGCTATTTATCCAGTTTGCTTTTACCATATGAACCCAATGGAGCCTTCAGGTCTTCAGGTAGTGGTTTTTTAATGGTAGCCAAAGTTAGATCGAAAACATAAACCATTGTGAACCATTGTTAATATTTTGGCCCTCGTACGTGGAACAGTCTACTTGAAGATCTTAGGGTTGCACCTACTGTTTATATTTTAAAAAGCAAACTCAAGACCCACCTTTTCAGTCCAGCTTTTAGCTGATTATATTTATTATTATTATTAAACCTATGTATTTATTTTAATCCTCTTAATCTGTTTTCTTCTTCATTTCAGTTCAGGTTTATTGTTTTAGAATTTTATTCTCTGTTTATCGATTTTCTTTTCATTATCCTACATTAGCAGATTTTATTATGCTTTTGGTGTTTGGCTATCTCATTTTACCATATTACTATTTTAAATTTTATTTTATTTATTTATTTATTCATTTTGCCTGTAGTATCTTTTTTTAATCTCATTCTTATCAGAATTTTATTTATTTATTTTGTTATGTAATTGTAGTCTTAGCTCTTGTGTTTCTTCATTTTTAATTCAAGATAGCATTTCCTCAGTCTTCTGATTCTGTTTTGTCTTAGAATCTGTTCTTAATGTCTTTTTGTGAGTGTGTGTACTGTATGTGGATAGTGAGAGTAGGTAGGTTCTTGTATTTTCACTGTATTCAGTCTTTATTTTTATTTTATTTTATTTTCATTTTTTAATTTCTTCTTTATGTAAAGCAATTTGTGCTACAAGATTTTGTATGAAAAGTACTATACAAATAAAGTTTGATTTAATGATTGATTTATGTGACAAAATTTAGATTTTATGAGACAATATCTGCATTTAGAAATTGTTGCATTACAGAATACTGAGCATCTTTTTTTATCTATTTAAATTGAATCCCTGTTAGTTGTCACTGTGGTATAAACTATCTTCCTGGGGTCCATACAGAAAAACACATAACAGAAATTAAGCCCACTTTGTTTTTTGTAATAAAAAATCAGACTTTGTAATTTTCAATCAACAACAAGTGATTTTAGCCATTACAAGTGTGACTGTCACAATGGAAAATATGTGCTGTTGAATTATTAGTACATTTTTAAATTAAAAATCATAACAACTGTAAGAAAAATCAATAATAATGCATACTCCAGCATTCTTATCATAAAATGTTGACTGTTCACTTTTTAATGATTTTTTTTTTTAATTACAAAACGGTATATTTCTTATTTTAGATAACTCTGAAAGTATGAGGAGTTTAATCCATGGATAAAGCCACCATGTCTCATCATCATGGGTTAAAACCAAGACGTAACTCTTTTTCAGTAGAGGAAACTGACGTCCAGTTAAAAAAAAAAAAAGTAATTTGTGTTTTAACACTGATTTTGCTCTTTGAAGGGTTTTCTCCCTGAGAGCAGACTTTTCCCAACGTGAACAGCTGCAGCGTGCAGGACAGAAGCACTGAGATGTCTCACATGGTGCCTCCTTCTGCTGTTGCCTCTGTTATGTAACAGCATGAGGCTGTCATGCAATCATCATGCCATTGAATGTCACTTTTTTGATATAATGTGTCTTCTGTGCTCTGGTTTGAGGCCTCTTTTACATGTTGTGGTACTTTATGCATCTTTTTCTTAAAAAAAAAGTATAATAATAATAATAATAATTACAAAAAAAAAAAAAAAAAAAATATATATATATATATATATATATATATATATATATATATATATATATATATATATATATATACATATATATACATATCAAATTTGCATGACTTAGCTTATTCTTTAAAGCGGGCTGAATAGAGCTGAGATGAGTTATTTTCATGGTTTATAGATTGACTAAAAAAAAAACAGATTAAAAAAGTTTGTTGGAACTCAGACGACACTGCTTTGTTTTAGGATACTCTGACAGGGTTGATGCTGAGTTTTCTGTGATTTTTATGTCTAGATTTGTTCAAAATAACTTAAACATTTGATGTATAATGAAAATCCAAGTGGATGAATAAAAGCTCACTGAGATTAGATGCAGTAACAGAAGCAGGGTTCATGTCTGAACATAGAGTCGCTGTCATTGGTTCCCTCTAGTGGATAAAATAAAGTCTGTCTTTTAATAATTGTGAAAACCTCCATCAAGTCTCTCTCAAGCTAAAATTAATACACTGTAAAAGATTGTCAAAGAGTGATTTGAATGGAGAAGTTACGTGTGCGAAGATTATATTTCAACTAGGAACACGTTTGTATTTGAGAAGCTTTCTCACTTGAAGGTGTATCAGTAGATCATTTCAACGTCCAACACTACAGAGCACAAACCTCCGCCACTGGAGCTCGGGTATTGCTGTTACACCTATAAGAAATTATTCTGTGATGAAGAAACCTTGATAATCTCATTCCTTGACCCTAAAAACCCACCCTAGCACTTGAAATCATGTTCTTATCATTCTTAGTTTGACAATTATTCAGTGACAATGATCATCCACTAATGGCTGCCATCTGGATCACCACCAAAATCCAATCCCTTGTGCCATGACCAGCATTCCCTGAAAATGTCATCCAAATCTGTAGAGAACTTATTGAATTATTAGCAAAACTGTGGAAAACTGCACTGTCTCGCACTGTTAACAAATATTTTTTCAAATATTCCTGGATCCACATCCAGATCCGGATCACCATTTCAAGTTGGGCCGTTACCGACAACTCCTGAAAACTACAGCAAAATCCGTCCAGCAGTTTTTGCATAATCTGTCTAAAAACAGACAAACAGACAAACCCAGGCAAAAACATAAACTCTTTGGTAATTTCTGCTCAGAATTCTGTAATACAACAATATCTCAATGCATATTTCTGATATTATCTCTTTAAATATAAATTTTGTCACACTGCCAGAGAGGGAAAGAACAGAGCAGGAGTCACTACCATTTATGGATCTGGTGAATACAGCTGCTTTGCAAGATTAACTGACTTCACTTCACCCCATGAGTTTTAGTTACCAGCAGAATATTCAGTCCATTAAAATGTGTCATAAGCTTACATTTTTCCAGTCTTTAACTCTTAAAGTTGTGGTTTTTGCTCTGCACTTGCTGTACATGTAGGAGTCTCTTGTGCTTCAGCCACTCCACAGATGGAGGTCGGTGCTCTCAGAACAGGACCAAAGCAAACAACAACAACAACAACAACAACAAAACACTTCAAGGGAAGGGCATTGTCCTTCATTTTGGAAATCCACTGAAGGGACTTCAGATTGACTAATTATGTATTTTTTTTAGAAGATTGTATTTGCCTTAATGGGGGATTGTTTCATTGGGGACATTCTTGTAAAGTTTGACAGAAATCCTGAGGTGGACTTGTTGACTTATAAACTTCAGAGGCAAGGCATGATCATGAAACCCAAAGATATTTGACCTCATCCCCCCAGATCTAACTGGATCGTCATTAATTTAGGGAGGACATCTGTAGAAGATTGGAAATCCTTGGAAAGCCTTTTCTGAGATTTTGCATTCATAAGCAGGAGGTGATCATAATGCCTGATCACCTTTGATCTCTGACCTCCTAAACCTAATCAGTGAAAGATGACAAGTGTGCAAAGTTTGACAGAAAGCCCCTCTTAAGATGTTGCATTTACAAGCAAAGATTGACAAGAAAATTCCATGACCTTGACATTGACCTATGACCGCAGAATGTTGTCATCATGTTGGATATTTGAGTGAAGTTTAAAAGAAAATGTGCAAAGCATTTTTGTGGTATCAGGCTTTACATGTTGGTATTCACAGCAAAGTATGATCAAGGAAATCCATGACCTTGACCTTCGACCCATGGTTTTGATAATCCGCTTAAGTCATGCTTTAGTTAGCGTGGGCATTGGTGCCTGACGAAGGCCTTTGGAGAAAAGCACTAAAAAAGGATCTTTTGCAAGAACACAGTGAAAAATCCCATGGGCTTTTTGTGGAGAGAACTAGCATATTGCTAGCTTCTTTGCTTCACTGCACCACCCGCAGTGTTGTGATATATTGTAGAACATCATCACCTCTGTATCACAGTATGTACCGACTCACCAGATCCTGCCAACACACCTCTAGTTTTTAGGTATCTTCAAAACTGAGTGGGCAGAAATTACATAAGGCGGAAAAATGAAGCCAGAGCAGGAGTGCCAAAAAGTCCTTGGGTGTCTGTTTGAGGCTAGATGCAAGAGACACTGCAGTTTTCTGATTGTGTGGAGAACAGACTCTTCCTACAGACAAAATAAATATTCACAGCCTAGTTCTACAAATATTTGATTTACCCAAGTGCTTCCACTGTACAGGGAAGTGACATTTTTTAATATCATGCTCATTCTTATTTTTTGAGGATTTCCAATTTTGGTGAATGAGGGGCTTGATTGACATGCCTACAGGGCAGCATGTGGTGACGACCTGTCAGCTCCACCTGAGCCCCGCCTCTACACAGCCTCTCTGTCTGTAAGTAGGTTGATCTTAATTTTTTTTTAGAATGCCTGTAAAGTATGGCAGCATCCACCTTAACACTACTCCAGAAAATCCTCAGATACTCAAATGACCGATGTCACATGGCTTTGTCCAGTTTTCTCTATGGGAGTTCCCCAAGGCTCCATCATTAGACCTCTTCTGTTTAGGATGTAAATACTTCTGCTTGGTCTTTCTTTGCACTCATTTGTTTTTTTTTTGTTTTTTTTTTTAAATAATAGTAGGGTTTATTGAATGTTTTAACAACTTTCAAAATGTTGACTTCAAATGTATGCATGATGTTTTAATATCAACACTTTCAGTTGTTGTGTTGTAGAAATAAGTTGACAAATAAACTTTGCCATTTAATTTATATTTATATTAATTAAGATTAAACTGGATAAAAAACATCCATCAGACTCTCAAAATCAATGGTATGACAACACAAAGACACACTAACTATGATCCACAATCATGCTTTATTCTTGTTGATTTCTTAAAAAAGAATCAAATAAAAGTCTGTTCAGGACCTCACACACTGCTCAGTCTTTCAGTCTGGCTGTATCCCGTTTTCTTTAACTAAACTATACTTCTCTTTACACCTTTAGTCTCTTCATCTTAAATATCTTTTATTAGTTTGTGACTTCAAACCAAAGCATTATTGATTGTCAACACAAAACTCTGTTGTAGCACCAGTACAATAAAACTGTACTTTAGCTGTTTTGAAATACTGTTTTTTGAACAAGGGAGCAAAATCTCAGAATAAAGGGATCCTAATAATAAGCACATTTCCAAAATGAAGCACCAACCATACAAAGCATCTTCTTCTCATAGATAGGCTGTCAGATACACAAGAGGTCAAATATATTAATGACTATTAAATTAAGCACAACAAACAGTGTACAGAAAACACTGCAACACAAAGCACTCTGGGAGTTTGTAACACCGTATCGGGACGTAAGGAGGGGAGTTGTGGCTGCAGTTTAGAGGGCATTTTTTTTCTCCTCAGACGCAGGATGGGACTGCATGTCCTCAGAGAGAGATCCACAGGAGTCTGTGTCAGCTCTGGAGGAATGCATTCTGGGAATTGGAGGCTTTACAATCTGTAAACAAACTGTCAATGTCATGGTCAAACACAACATAATCGTATCCTTTGACTTTGAAACGTGGAGGAGAATCATGAACAGAAGCTATTAGGTCCATCGAGTTAATGATGTGAAAATGTAAATGAGTCTCTGAGCTGTCCGCTGATTCTTTGTGAACATTATGTGCCATGGTCTCCTCGCCGAAGGTCTCCATATCTCCCAGGTTGACTGAGAAACCATCCGGGCTGGTGGCTTCCCTGACATAAGCGTCTTATATTCACGCAAGAGTTCCCCGAGAAAAAAGCCCCGGATTATCTCCCGTTAGAAAAAAAACTGCTCTCCCTCAGAAACAAAACAAAAAGTCCTGGACATAATCCGTCCTCTGCCACAAGAATACTTTTATAGAACCAAATGTGTTAACCCTGATGGCAAGATTTACATTTACACTACCATGTACAGACATTATCCATAAAAAAGGTTTGTTCGATAGTTCTCCTGTATTCAAATATACCTATAGAGAGGAACCTGAAAGCTGCTTCCAGCACCGACGTCCCGTGAGCAGGTCCTTGTGATCACTTAATCACCTTCTGTCTGAGGTTAAAAGTGGAGTGTCGAGTCATTGCTGGAGTTAAAACCCTCGTAAGTTGGACGGAGAGGTTTCCTTTCAGCTGCTGCTTGCAGGGAAGGTCTCAGGATGAAAGACGAGGTTAAAAAGGGGCTATCGGCCGCGAGCCTTTCCTGTGTTCTTCACAGTCTCCTCCTCCTCCTCCTCCTCCTCCTCCTCCTGTAAAATATGGATGGAAGAGCCAAGTAGTCTCTGGAGCTCTGGTACACATCGCACCAGGTCCACAAGTCCGTTCTCATTCTCGTCCTCCTCCTCGTCTGTCTCTGCTTTTTTCTTGCCTTTATGGGTCGAAGGCAGAGCCGCGCTCACCTGGCTGATGGACACCTGCTTCCCAAGCTCAGTGTGTGACAAACTCACCACCTCTAGGTGTGGGTAACGCGCCCTGAAGATCCGCTCTGACATTTTCAGGCGCTTCAGGACGTCGGTCAAGAGGAACCAGTTACAAAAGCTGCAAGAGAGAAAATATCAGTTATTAGCTGCAGACGAGAGTTTAGCCCAACTCATACATGAAGGTTTTAAATCTTAAAGGGCCCATGCTTTGCCTTAAATCAGGTTCATAAGTTTATTATCAATGACGGTCACAGTCACTAACGTTTAAAGAAAATCTAGTTTTCATACACAGAGTCCCTCTGCTTATTTTTCGAAAACAGAAAAGTTTGTGCAATAGTGTGATGCTCACCATCTCATTTTAAATGCTAAAAAAAACTCAGGAAATTGTCTTAGACCCTAGATCTTAGGGGACCATAGCCCTGTCGTCATGCACAGCTTACCCACTGAGCAGGTAAGCTCATACAAGTATCTTGGAGTTTTCTTAGATGACACTTTTAGCTGGAATGTGCATGTTGAACGTCTGTGTTCTCGTTAACAACAAAGAATGTATTTTCTGTGCAGACTGTGAGCGTTTGGGGCAGACAAAAGCATCATGGTTTTATTCTTCCAGGCATTACTAGAGAGCTCAGTCAGATATGGGATGTCATCCTGGTATGGCAGCCTCACAAAACTAAAAACTAAACTGGCTCGCCTGGTGCACACAGCCATGAAGGTGATGGGGAAAGTGAGCCTGTGACCTTGCAGTCTATTTATGAACAAACCGTTCTTAGGCAAGCTCAGAGGATAGTGACCAATTCATCCCACGTTCTTCACTCAGAATATGACCTCCTGCCCTCGGGAGACCATACAGAGTCCCTCACTGCAAACTTAACCATGTCAAGAATTCATTCATTCCAGCCTCCATCAAACTCCTAAACGATGCTACCTGTGGCCAAAGATTGTGCAATATGCATAGTGTTTTTATCATGGTGATCTTTTAGAATGCATTATGTCTGAGCTATACTGTTGTGTGATTGCTGGTGTTAGCGTGCCTGATGATGTGTTGTTGTGTCTATGTGGCTGTGGGGGCATTTGTGGCCCAACTCTTGAGCGTAGGACAAATTTCCCTGAGTGGGATAATAAAGTATATTTGATTGACTGAGTATCCCTGACAGTGCTGTATTCTATATGTCTGAGACACCCTGTTAGAGCTTCTGCCTCTTTAAGTCTTCCTTCCCCTCGGGGGCCCAGTCCGTTCTGATTGGTTTATGGGTCGGTTCTTTGGTAATTGGTCAGTTCAGTGCTGCTCAGTGCCATGTTGTCAAAACCTCAAAATCTGCAATGAAATTGCTACCCCGAGCCAAAAAGCTTAAACTGATGACACAGCAATGAAGGGAGGTCACACTGATGGGTCTATTGGGGGGCTGAGGGAACGAGACATTTTAGGCAGCTGCTGGCACTGCAGAGGGGGAGAGGGAGAGGTCTTAATGCCACTGACTCTTTGTCTTGTTCATAGAGGGGCTCCATCACCCAAAGTAAACATGTTGAACACATTGAAAGGCATAAAAAAACTCAAATAGCATAACAGGGCTCTTTACACAATGTTTATAAATGTTAGAAACATCGTACATGATGACAAATAATAAAATCAGATCAGTCCTGGTTGTTCTTGGAGTGTGTGTACAGAACAACAAGTTGACCAAAACAGTGAATCACACACCAAAAGATTGTATTTATTAAGCTTGACTTCCAGTTGGCCATCACTTCATTCAATTAAAATCAATATCCAGTCTGACTGGATTTCCTCAGGGTATCCCTGAACAGAATATGAGATTTGATGAACAGATCTTCTTCTAAGCAGACTGGTGTAAAAACATGCACTCTAAAAACTCCTAAAACCTCAATAAAATATGGCTGATTAATCCTTGTGACTCTGCTAAGTTTAATTAGATGGGAGGAACCAGTTTCATGATGAAGAGTTCTACAAATGATCTTTTAGTAGCTGCTTTAATCTTTGTGTACTCACCCCTGTGCTAATGACACCTGAACATGATAGCAGGGTAAGAGCGGCTCTGAGGAGAACTCAAACAGAAGGAAGTCTTTGTCAGTGTCCGACTCGGTCTTCACTGTTACGTCCTCCTCCAGATCCTGATTCTGCTCTGACAGCAAGTAGTCCCAGCACGGCTCCTGCTCTGTTTCTGTGGAGGAGAGTTGAACGAGGTCAGAGAGGGATGGTCTGGTGGGTTCATTATTGAGGGTTTGGACGCCCTCTAGTGGACAGTCACTTCACACCAACTAAAAATCAAACCCTTCGTGACTAAAAGACGTGTTTGACTCATTTAATTCTGTTTCAACATCTGAACAAAGCATTCAGTGGGTTTCAAAGGCATGTGCCATAAATTTTTTTATGTTTTTCTTGTATATTACTTTGGGCTGGAGTTAGGATTTGTTTTATTTTAATTCAACTTAGTTAATATTTCTAGACTGTACTGTAGGACTGGGATATCTATCAAGTTTTTGCAATGGTCGACCACTGAAATAATCTAAACTAAACCAAAGCAAACGATACTATGTTTTTAACACAAAATAGTGCAACTAAAAGGATAGTCTAAATGAAATCATTTTATTTATTTATTTATTTTATCACATTCAAGGAGCATTTTACAAATATTTAATAATAGTGAAACAGATACTTACTTGATATTACAAAAATATCCTAAATCCAGGGGTCCTGAACATTCAATATTTGAAAATTTCATGTTTCACAAAGTGATTACCAAAATCTTAAGATAAATTCCTGCACACTGTCTACATGTTCATAAATTCAGAGTAGGGGCTTCCCTCGATGTTCTCCTTTGGGTTAGAACGGAAAAAAAACTTTTTTTATTTTATTTTTAACCTTCAAAACCCTGATACCATACTAGTGATTTTGTCATTTTGAAACACATAGTTCTCAAGAGTGTTTGAGAAGTAGGAAACCTCAAAACAGGACAATGTTACCAATGCCTTTAAAAGAATTTTGGAGTCTCAGCTGCAGGAACTAAAAACTAAATATTGCCTAATAAAAGGCTGATTTCAAGTTCTGTTGCAATGTTATCCAACAGGTAACATTTTTAGTTAATTTTACAAAAATCAAATCAAGGATTATAATTTCAGTATTTTGACAATCATTTCCTCACAGAAAAAAAAAAGATTTATTTATCTCCATTTGGCTTAAAATTGTAGAGGAAAGTTGTTGGACCATAACCCCCAAAGGAAACAGTTAAATATGACTGCTCATGCGTAGAAACTGTAAAATTAAAAAATACTATTATTTCTTGTGTATGTCATTTTTTTTTCAAAAGTCAAATACAAGCACTTTTCAAGCCATTTCACCTTATATTTTAAAACTTTTCCAGCACTGTACAGCTGTTGTATATTTAGAATTTATAAAATTAAATATATACTCAAGATGATTATTTCAGTTCTTCACCAAATCAAAGCAGATGAGATTTTTCTCTAAACATTAAATGTGTGTTCATTTTACAAATTTTGTCACCTGTATGAGACTTTGCACTTAACTCTCTAAACTGGTGGAAACCATCTAAGACACTAATCCAACAGGCTTTTGATACTGTTTCAGTCTTGATTTAATTTTTAAGCTCTTCGTCAAAAATCCCAGCACTCTTCAAACTAGGGCTGAACGATTTACCGTTTTCGGATGGAAATCACAATTTTAGACAACACAATCATGTGATCGCAAAAGCTGCAGTGTTTTGCAGTGCTCCTGACTGACCCAGGATCTGTTGTGTCAACTATTTCACACAAACTGTTTAACAAATTTTCAGGCAATTTGCATTTACCGAAGTGCTGGTAAGCAGGTCAACAACACAAAGCCTCTGTTTAGGAATAGAAGTTGGGGTACCCCTCAAATAATGAAAACAGATCATTTATCATCAATATTAGATGACGAATAATGTGTCATGTGCTTTTGATCCTTGATTTCCTTACTATTGTCTATACTGTAAACATAATGAATATTGCACTGAAGCTTGATTTGAAGAAAACTGTGAATCAAATTGAAATCACAATATCTGTCAGAAAAATCGCAATTAGATCTTTTCCTAAAATCATTCAGCCCTACTTCAAACCTTAAAATTTCAACTTTAAAACTGAAGCTTAAATGATTTGAAGCACTTGTACAAACTCTGAGTGTATTTATCAGACAATAATAAAATCAAAACAGCCAGATTGGAAAACCCTATTTAGGGATGAACAGATGGTGTAAACTGAAGAATGCTATCAAATGAACAAAGCTTTTTTGGAAACTTGGTCCTCTTTCCTTCATTATTTTCAATATATTGTAGTTTTTAGATTTCCTCTTTAAGATTAGAGTTGAAGAGGGAGGAAAAGGAGATCTTGAACAATGATATTTGTCCTCAAAAGGAGAAAAATGAAAGCTTATTATGAAGTTAATCATTAACAACATTTGCAGCCTCTACAGTCTACCCTGAAAACTGCTGTCCACTTCCTGTTTAGTCTCCCTCAGTTCTTCTTCTGAAGTCTTAATCCTGCTCTTCCTCTGCTGGATAACTGGCTCCCTGTGGCTGTTTACAACACAGCACTGATGCTGGTACACAGGCCTAACACTCCTCAGTGTCCCAACATTAAAGCCTGAGCTCGGCCAACAAACTGGAGTGATTTCCCAGCGGCCACCTGGTTGTTTGTCCAACAAGTCTCAACTCGACTTCCTCACAGCCAGCAGAGGAATGAGTTTTAAAGCACTAATGTTTACAAACTGAGATAACATGTTTGATTGATCAGAGGCCTGATGGATTGGCAGTCAAGAAGAAGCAGACACAGGTGTTATTCCAAGTTTTCTTACCAAACAGGGAGCTGCTGTAGAAATCCCAGGGTAAACTAGGATCCTGATCTTTGCGGCCTTCCAGATCCGTGAAGTATTCTGTAAAAAAAGAGAACACAGCATCTTGTTTAATGCGTCTTAATACATTTTGGTCAAAATCACTGCTTTATGTGCTGATCTTTGAGAATATGAAAACACTTGGCTTAAAACCATTGTCCAAATTACATAACACAATAAATGTTTGAGTTTAAATCGGAGTTTGTCCTTCTGGTAGAGCCCATTAAGCAGCTCTCTGTTGACTTCTGAATCACAAAAAAAAAGCTGGGCATTGTTTCTGTTTTATCCTCTGAGCCATCATCTCTGTGTTTACCTGAGATTCAATGTGTTAAACTAACACACTCAAGTAAACACAGGCACTGCAGCCAAGATGATAATGGAAAAGAAACAGCAGCAGCAGTAAATTGTTAGCTGATGTTTCCTCCCTTTATAAAACCTGAACAAACCTGAACAAGTGGTGCAGATGTCGATCACTACACCTGGCCAACACTACAGTACTGACAGCGGTGTGAAAATGAGGTAGAAAACTAAAGACGGTGTGAACAAACAACAATTATTTAAGATTTCCTTCTTGTTCAGTATGAAGAGCAAAAAGGATATGTGTAGGGCTGGGCCATATGGCCTAAAAATAAAATTTCTGATTTCTTTCCACAACACTCGATTTACGACTTTGATTTTTTTCTCTCCAAAAAAAAAACAAAAACAAAAAAAACCTCAAATGACACAAAAATGACATATCAATTTTTGCCTTTATGTCGTCAAAATATGTTCCCAAAATTTCCCTCTTAAAGTTTAAGCTTGTGTCATAAAATGTTGATTATGTAGTTCAAACGTAGGCTGGTTTGTCACATACACACTTAAGACTGAAGTAATATCACAGTATATTAAAATAACACTGTCTGATCATAATTTAATTTCATTTAAAAAACAAATACATGCCCATTAAAAGTGCTTCTGCAAAACCTAACGAGGCCTAACATCATGAAAACTGTACATTTTCAGTACATATATTTTCAAACATTGCAACAACTTATGATTGGAGTAAGTCAAGACAAAAAATCTTGATTTTTAGTTTATCAGTCTTCTGCAATAAATAAAAGAATTCAAATGAATTGATTTAATCGATATATTGCCCCGCTCTAGATATGTGTCAAAGGAATACAGTAAGTATTCACTTCTTTTGGTTTAGTTAAACCCAAAAGTGAATATTGAGGGAAGCCCCTGCTCCTTGTCAACTTTTCCGAATGTAAGAACATGCAGACAGTATGCAGGAATTTATCTTGAGATTTTGGTACTCACTTTGTAAAACATGAAATTATCCAATATTGGATTTTCAGGACTCCTGTGTATAGGACCATTGTTGTAATATCAAGTAATTATCTGTTTCACTTCACATTAAATATTGATAAAAATGCTCCTTGAATATGATTAAATAAATAAAATGATGATTTCCCATTTTGATCAGTCATTTCAGTTAGACTATGTTGTGATTAAAAAAAATCATAGTAATGTTTGGTGATCTTTAGATTCTTTCAGTCACTTCCTAAATCTTATCACCTCTTCCCTGTGCCTTGACTGACATTCTCTGACAGTATCAGGAAAATCCGTTGAGAACTTACTGAGTTTAAGGGGAAAAATGTGGAAAACTGCTCTGTCTCGCACTGTTGACAAAATCCTTGAAAAAAAACTGAATTCGCATCTGATTCAGATCACCACCAAATTCTATTCACATCTTCCTCGTGCCATGACATCTATTTCCTGTTCATGTTTGATTTCATCAAATTTGTTCATAACTGTTTGAGTTATCCTGATTGCAAATTAACAAACAAACGCCAGCAAAAACATCATCTCCTTTGCAGAGGTTATTTGTTACAGGGGCATAAATACCCTTTCTTGAAATGGCTGTGTAAAAAGGGGCTAATGAAAGCTTCATTTAACTGTCATGTTGTTTTGGCACCACAGCAATCTCCTGTCAGGACTCACTGAGTTTTATTTAGTAACATGAGCATATCGGCGTGGTCATGACTCATCCTCTCCATCTCCCTGCTCTAACTTTTTTCTGATATAAATTCAGCCGTCTTTCTATAAAAAAGAGTACATCTGCAACAAAGAAATGATAACAGACCAGAAACACTGCATCAAAGCCGACTTGCCGTTATAGTGCTGTTGTCATGCATAACACATGTCTGTCCTAAAACTGCATGAAAACTCAAAATTAATCAGAGAGATTAAACTCAAAAATACACTGAAGTGATGCTCCAAACCTTTTAGAAACCATTTCCAGTTTTGGAAAACAACATTCAAGCTTTAGTTGATGGAACAATCTGAGTCAGAGCAATGTTTCTGCATTTAGGCTTCATGCAAAGTGTGTTGTTTATCACTGACAAAGCCAAATGTGATGTGGTGGGAGTGAGAGCATATTAGTGTGTTGACACACCATTTAACAGGTGAAAGTTCCAAATATGTTTTTCTTTGTTTGTAGCATTTCAGCTGATTTTTAATGAGTTTTGTTTGTTGCTGAACATGAATTACCAAGTGTATGTTGATGTATTTAACCTGCATGTTAATGAAAAATTAGACCAATAGCAGAGTGTTGCTTACCTGTGAGGAAGGTCTTCATACTTGTACTATGTGCCAATTTGACTGGTGTGTGTCCAGAGTATGTGGCCAGCGTTGGGTCTGCACCGTGGTTCAGAAGTAACCACACTATTGAAATGTTATCGCTTGCTACCGCATCATGAAGTGGCCTAAAGAACAATGAACAAAACACAAATTCCCATTAGACTTTTAACAAACTCTGAGTTTGTTTTCACACTTGTTATACATCAAATCTTGGATTTGTGGAACAGAATACACAAAAAGGAGCTTGAAGTCAAGAACACATAAACACTCTCCTGTAACCACTCTTGTGTATGTCTGCTGGTATGAAAAATGGAAAGAAGAGAATAATCACTGAATAAACTAACACAAACATAATCCCTTTAATAACTTTACATCGTCATAAATACCTGAAAATGATCTACAGTATATGCAATTTTATTTATTGTTAATAGAAAGTGTGCTTGTTCAGATATATTTCAATCTTATGTAAAAAAGAAGACACTTCATGACTTAAAGTCTCAACTCTGGTGTAAGAAATATTTTAAGGATCTTTACAAACCCAAATTAAACTGAGAATGCTTTGCAAGCTGTATAAAAGGTCAATAAATAGCCAGCATAATCAAATCTTACACTAAAATCACACCCTTTGATAGAACTTGAGTGAGAAACAGTTGTTCTTTTCATTACATCTACTAATTTCACCATGGCTCTAAAACATGCATCCCTAAAGTCTCACCGTGTTCCATCCTGAGCGCTGCAGTTGACGTCAGCTCCGTATTTCAGCAACATCTGGACAATTTGTGTCCAGCCTCGAGAGGACGCTTCATGGAGAGCAGTGTACCCAGCATTATCACGCCTGTTGACCTCCCTGATGTCCTTCTCAAGACAGTACTGAACTACATCCTGTGGAGATGAGGCAGGAGAAAAAGACTGTCAAATTAACAGCAAAAAACAGTATATAATCTATTTAACCCTTAGGTGCTCCAGGGATTGGATGCTACACTCCTGTATAAGTTTTTTAAAACTGAACTGCAATTGAATCCTTGTGCAGTTATATATAGTTGTCATTTTATTTGTCAATATCCACTTGTATACAGTGATATTGTTTGGTCCACACCAAGATAATTTATATCTGAGTAATATTTTAGATTCTATTTTTAACATTTGAAAATATCCCAAAAAAGTGCAAAGTATCAGAAAACTACCCACATGTGCTGTATGTGTGAGTGGCTTTTTAAGTGTAACTTTAGTCGATGACAAATTGCTACAGGGGTGGTCACACAGCTCCTCAGAGAAGTACGGGAGAACAAGGGAGATCTGGTGGTGCTCTGGTTGGATCTTGCAAATGCCTACAGCTCAGTCCCTCAAGAGGTATTGGAAACATTGGAGATGCACAATGTTCCATCCTCAGTGTGAGACCTCATTCTGGATTATTTCAGTGAGTCTCATCGGGGTCAGTAACATCTGAGTTGCACAGACTGGAGGGGGGAATCATCACAGGCTGAACCATCTCTGTGATCCTGTTTGTTCTTGCGATGAACATGCTGGTAAAATCAGCTGAACCAAAATGCAGAGGCCTGAAGTCCTAGTCAGGAATCTGGCAACCACCAATCAGTGCCTTAATGGATGAACTCACAGTAACCAGAGAGTCACTGCCTGGAGGTAGATGGATCCTGAGTGGGTTAGAGGCTGATAAAATGGGCCAGGGTGCCATTCAAGCCATCAAAGTCATGATCCCTGGTCTTGGAAAAGGGCATAGTGGTCAACAAGTTCCATTTCTCCATCTCTGGAACACCAATCCCTACCATCTTCAAGAAGCCAGTGAAGAGCCTGAGGAAGCTGTTAAACAGCAGCCTCAGGGATACAGCCTCCATCAAAACACCTGCGACGACCTTGAGGGGTGGATGAAGAGTGTGGACAAGACAGGCCTACCAAGGAAATTCAAGATGTGGACCTATCAGCATGGAGTTCTGCCGAGGATACTGTGGCCACTGCTCTTCTATGAATTCCCACCTGAGGCGAAGGTTGGGACTACCGTGGAGCTTGAGCAACATCACCCTCTATGGCAACACCTGCAAGCTGACATTCCTCCTGAAATCCACTGAGGAGGAGTTCAAGGTTGTGTGAGCTAGAGAGGTGCTGCAACTCCAGGACTCAACAGACCCGAAAGTCTCAGGGGCAGGAGTGGCTGTCAAGACCGGCAGGAAGTGTAAAGCAGAGGTGGCAGTTCAGCAAGCAGTCCCGCCTACATGATGGAGTCCTGGTGGGAACTGTGTCCCCGTCACAACAAAGCGCAGGGGAAGGAGTGGAGGCAACTAGTCCAGAAGGAGGTGAGGGCAGCTGTGGAGGAAGAGAGGTCACGCAAAGCACTGGGGATAAGACGGCAAGGTGCCCAGATGAGAGTGGGAGCAAGTTGCAGAGAGGAAGATCATGAGGACTGACCTCTGACAGGCAGAGGTACACTGCATCAAGTTACTTGTCCAGGCTTTCTATGATGGTCTCCCTAGCCCATCTAACCTGTACTGCTGGGGTTTGATGATTCACCATCATGCCCCCTCTGCAACAGGATAGGAACCCTGGTGCACAGACTGAGCTGCAGCCCAAAAGCTTTGGGGGATAGCTGGTACCAGAGGCGACACGACCAAGTGCTTAAGACCATCACAGAGTGCATAAAGAGAGCTATCGCTACCTGTCAAAGGTCCAAACCAATGAAGCAAACCATCTGCTTCATCAAGGCTGGTGAGAAGCCAAGAGCATTGAAAGGAACATTAGGGCTTCTTGACACTGCTGAGGACGAGCAGCTTACAGTGAACCTAGGCAGGAAAGTCAAGATACCCCAGCACATCGCCAACACCACCCTCAGACCTCACATCATTCTTGTGTCTGAGGCAACAAAGAATGTGGTCATGCTGACACTCATGGTGCCTTGGGAAGAGCCGATGGAGCAGGCCTTTGAAAGGAAAAGGGAATAATACCAAGACCTTCTAAATGACTGCCACAGACAAGGCTGGAAGAAACGTGCTTGCCTGTGGAGGTAGGGTGCAGAGGATTTGCAGGACAGTCCCTCTGCTGGGCCTAAACTGCATCTCGGCATCACAGGCGAAAAGAGGAGGGCGGCCATCTTCAACAGCTTAGAGGCTGCAGAGAAAGCCTTGAGGTGGCTCTGGATAAAGGGAGCAGATCCATGGGAGTGTGCTGCCAGGGCACAAGCTGATGCTTGATCAGCCTCAGAGAGAGGGTGCCTGATGTTCAAGGAACCCGAAACACCCAGTGATTGCAGGAAACATCACTGATAATGTGCCCTGGCTTTGTATCAGAAGATGTATCACTACAGCAGTACATTTAAAATATATCTGAAATAATCTTCAATGGTCCCCCGAGAATTACACTGTACTCAGCCAGAAGGGGTGAAAGGAGGGGTGGGGTCCTACTTATGCATGTGTTTATACTCTTTGATTGTATTTATCAGCTGTATGCTCTATAAAGAGGTTCATATGACATAGCCTGCATTTGACATGCTATTATAGGCTACTTTGCAGTCTGTAATCACACCAGGTATGCTGTGGTTGTTGAGGCTTTTTGCTCATGAGATCACAGGTGTCAACAATAATCTTGGAGTGCTGGAGAGCAGGATAGTGATGGCTCAAACAGCTGCAGGAATAAAATAAACAACACAAGGATATTCATTTTCAAATTTAAAATTTTGAGGCATCAAGTTGGTGCTTTTACTGTAACAAAATACTAGCGGATGTCTCTCTTGCCTGAACAGTGTTTGAGCCTGAATTTCTTTCAAACAAAAAAATGTTAAGAAAATATACACAGGAGGCTAAACATACCCAATACCAAAGAATTATCTGTGTATTATCTGCCTTAGATAACAGTCTTAGTGATATATGTTATAATATGATATAGTAATAGTATAAAAAAACCTCAGGTTTAACATATGTGTGTGCCTGCTCTACCTTTGTTTTCTCTCAGTCTGGGATGCTCTATTCCCTTTCACCCCTGCCAGACTGCCCAGGTGTGTCCAGTCTGTTCTGATTGGTTGACCAGTCTGCTTTGTGATATGTGGCTAGTTCAGTGCCGTGTTTTTCGGCAGCTCTGACTTCTCTCCACAGTCTATGCTCAGCACTGGACTTTTCACCCCAAACCAATGGGCTTTGACTGCTGATAAAACAGTGGTAGGACGTCACATTGATACATTAATAGGAGTGAGTCTTTTCAGGCAGCTCCTGCCACTGTTTACACGAGGAGAGAAGTCCTGATTCCACAGACATTTTTGTCCTGAGCATTTAGGTACACTACCACATGGAGGAAACATGTAAAACAAACTTAAGGGTGTGTAAAATTAAGAAGCCCGGTTTGAACTCATTGATTAGGTAGAAGATTTGATAACAGTTTTTTAAAGAGATATCAAAAAGATTTTTGAGGAATAACTTGAACATAATGCAAACTACCAAGACACTGAAATAAAACAACCTCACAAAGCTATTTTGGCTCACTTATGCCTCTAAGGGTTAAAATTACAGGGCCTTACCTGATAGCCTAGACGTGCAGCACGTTGAAGCAAGGTCTCCCCAGCATTTTTATTGACAATCAGCCTGCGAACCTCTGGAGGAATGGGTCTTTTTGGTGGAGACTCTAAGCTGTTGCTTTTTCCTGATGAGGCTTTCTTATTGGGTGGAGCTGATGGGGCCCTTTCTGGAGCAGGTGGAGGGCTGTCTGATCTTTTTACCTCTTCACCCTCATCATCCAGAGGAAGTGAGGCCGCACGCTTCCCCGAACAGCTGCGTTTGATCTTTGCCTGAGATACAGATTTATGGTTAAGAGCTCTGTGTGAATGGTGAATCTCCAATAATACATTGCAAAGTAAGAGCAACGGCCTCCACTTATCAAAGCTCTGAGCAGTATAAAACTAGCTGCCCTCATAAATGTGACTTACACAGCATTTATCTAGCCACAGGGGGGCACTGTGAGCTAATATATTCATGGCCCTTTGTGCTTCTCTCCTATCATCCTTGAATGGTTTAAAATATACTGCCAGGCTGCAGCAGCATCAGCCAGTGACTTACCTTCTGCTCTTCACTGTCACATAAGTGCTTGCTTTTGAACTTCCTCTTCCCTGAAGGCTTATCGTTGCTCTCAGGCGACAGATCGCTGTCGTGGTAACGGACTGACCCAGAGCGGGTGAAAGAGGGTCTCCGTGGAGGAGGCTCTGGACTGGAGGCAGCAGGACTTGGACACTGATCTTCCTGTGGATCTGAAATGACAAATTGCATCTGAGGTTAAGAGGAGTGACAGGAAGCAGGGCAACACTGTATAAAATTCTGTCGCAGTCTTAAAATTTTTCTAAATTATCTGTGATGTAATAATGCTGCTCATTCTCAGCCAAACATAGGACAGGAGATGTTCTGGGTACCTTAAAAACGACCCAGATAAATCAGACAGAGAAGTACTTTATAAAACACTGACTTTAGACCTACCCAGACTATATGCCACTAAAGACCAGTAGCTTTTATTCTCCTTTATAATTATGACTTCACATAAATATCCTTTGATAGCAGTCATGTCCATGTCAGAGGATTTTCATTTGGTTAGAGGCATACACAAAATGAAAAAAACTGTCAATGGATCTTAAAGTTTTAGGACTATTTTTGTATAAGCAGTACAGATGGTGGAGGAATTCTCTGATCAGTTCTTCAGTCTATCATTGAAATTCATGAAATCAACTACAGTCTGGTTTCTCAATTACAAATACACATAGTAAGAGCTTCAGATACTCAAGATCCCTCTGCAGGTAAAATGTACATAGAATGTTAGTGTTAAATGGCCCTGCAGCTTACATACTATTATTTCATTATTCCTTTTTATTGAGATTTGTAGATTAACAAAGCAGGAGCCTCAGGTGTTTCAAAATAATGCCGATGAAATTGGTTTTAAAAAAATCTGTAGTTCTCTGAGCGTCCACTCGAGGCTGGCTATAGAAGCTGAGGAATTCAGATGAGATATCATCTTCAGATGTACATACTTAAAGCAAAACAAGCTTGCAGTCAGGTATAAAAACAGTTCTGGTCTCAAAAGGTCATCTTTTCATGGCTAAAAACTCTACCAGGTTAGTTTTTTAAAGACATCAATTCAAATATAATAACAGCTATGAGTTTTGATAAAATTTACATAATAAGATTGAGTCGTGTGCCACTGTAGGTTTCCAATGAAGGTGAATGCTTTGTTCAGATCCAGTTTTGTCTGTTTGATGAAACTGAATAAAAACTAAGTAGAGATGGCTTGTCCACCACTGTAATGGTGACAGTTTAGCTGCAAAATGTCTATTTAGAAACAACTGCAGTGTCACTGAATATACATTTATATTTTATACAGTACATCATCAAAATCTGGGGTCACATGTTGTCCTTCACATGTTTTTTAAATCTCAAGAAAAAAAATATGATTTTTGGTCCATACATCCAAGGGACAGCAAACATGGCAAACTAGTTTATGGGTTGGGAGGTGATGATTGACGAGTGGTTATGTCCGCACATTTTCATGTATTGAGGCTCTTGCACCATGTGGGCAGTCTGGGTTCAATGACCACCTGCAGCCTATTTCCTGGGTGCCCTTGTCCCCTTTCCAACCCTTTTCAGTGTTGCTCCACAATCAATTAAGGCTTAGGCCAAAAATAACATTGAAAATTCTGAGGTAGAGTATTTGTATTTCTCGTGTCACTTTAGCACTGAATCCTCAAAGGATTTTGCTCAAATCATACGCTGGTTCAAAAATGCCAAAAAAGATTGGAAGCAGAGTGCTTTTTGCTCCTATCACTTTTCACCAATAATAAATATGAAAAACTCGCATAAGAAACAGAATAAATGCATAAATAAAATGAAAAACATCTGTTACTGTCTGTGGTACTGACACCACTGGACTTTTACGTGAATGATTCACTCTACATAAATCACCTGGTAGTAAAACATAATTATCATTCTACTGCCAATAATCATTAAAAAGCTTTTTCTAGACTTACTCTATGTGACTTTAAGCACGGACTATGGAATGCAAAAACAGCCTGACACCAATTATTCATTTCTTTTTAAAACAATTTTTTTCCTGGATGATAAAAAGCAAATCATTAGCAAACAAATAAAAATTTTAAAGTCTGTTATTCTGTATAAACTTTCTGCTGCATGATATTTCATTGATTGATAGTTTTATTGATTTAAACGTTGTGGATTATTCAATCTCAGAGTGATGACAGTGATTTTTACATGAAATATCAAATTCACACAGCAAGTTTTCTAATATGTCTTGCATTTGTAGTTTATAACAATAAACTGTTGGAGAAAAAGATTTAATGCAGAGGGCATCAAATGTATGAAATGCATGGAAACTTGTGCACGTAAAGTACATAAAGCTGTTTGGATAGGACAACATCAATGTGTTAACAAAAGAAACATTCTACTGATGATAGTTCACACATTTTACCAGTCATCTGAGTGATATTGGACAGATTCTGTTTTAATTTTACCTCTGCTTATGTGCAGTGGTCACGCTGTGTGTATAAGTGTTTTTAGTCTACTCTCTGTCATGCTTTTGAGCTCTCTCCTCTTTCTCGCACCCCACTAGAGTCAACCCCAGTGTAGGCAATATGTCAAGGCAAGTCTGTGTGGTCACCAAAAACATTAGAGCACAGCATTGGTAACTATAGCCACATCCAGTTCCTGAGAGGAGCTCGGTCAGACTCAACTAATGAGGATTTAAAGCCACAGATATGAGAACAGTCTATTCTAAGCAAGGCTGAAACAGAGGGCTTTGTAGGCATGCACAACATTCCCTATCTGAAAAGATTTCTAGGCAGGAAACTTCAAAAGTATATTCTGGGGGCATGTGACCTTCGAGCCCTAGTAATATTTCTCCTTTAAAATTAAAAGGATCCACAAAGTTGTTTTAAAAAGGTATATGTGTTTTAGAAACAATCTCCTTAAAACATTGGTGACATTGGTCTGTCAATTTTCCAGTGAATGTCGAGTGAAATTAGCCAGTATCAGGTGGACTTAGAGGATTAAATTAAGACGTGATACTCTGTCTCCCTTCTTTGTTTCTCTCTTTTAGTCCTTCTTCAATTTGAGCTTGTACTCGCCTCTGGTTTATTTTTTGTAGGCTGCTCTCGATCGTTGAGGCCTGCTAGCTTCAACTACTACAATTGCTGATATCTGGCCTTTAATATCCCTTCTCCATTATCATTACAGAGCCTTTTTTAAATTCTGAGTGATCAGTCTATTAAAATGCATGGTAATTCCTGCAAATATCATCAAATACTATTGTAACCATAACAGCCAACATCAGTCTTCTCCACTTCATAATCAATCTAGCTGGTACTGATCCATGGCTGTTGTTACGAACAACATCATTATAACTTCCTTTCCAACTGCATAGGGAGGAGGACCCTCTTGAAAATGAGATGCTGGATCCTAAAGGGCTTGTCCACTGATAAATTTATATTTAACACGGACACATAATTAGTACAAATTTATGGTCTGGGCATCCACACGTTTATCACTTTCCTGAATTCTCATTTCAGTCCCTTTGTCCCTGCCAGCCACTCTGTCTTTCAACATTTCTCTAATAAAATAAAAAATAAATTATATACATATAATACCAAATTTAAACAAAGAATAGTATTGCATTGACCTACTCGTTTAAAAAATGCCTTGAGATAACATTTGTAATGATTTGGCACTACACAAATAAAGTTGGATTGATTGATTGATACTATGGCTTTTCAGGAGAGACATGACTTTTAAGTTTTAAAGTCATCGCTGCATTAATATTACAAAGACAAGAGCAAGGACAAAATTGTTGTGAGTCAGGGATGATCCATCAAAATCTTCAGAAATAACATCCATTCTTCAATGCTAATCATAAAAAATAAGTTTGTCAAGGGTCAATTATTTGTCACTTGATCTGGTCAGCAGCCAAGAAGGATTAATAAATAGTATTACAGAAAAAAATGGCTAATTTGTGAGGTTTTTTAACTAATGATTAGTGGTTAATAGCCCTCAGTTTGTTTTGCCTAACTGTCATTTCTTAAACATGAATTCTAAATGCTATGAATTCTAAAATTTTGACTATAATCAGAAGACTTGATCATTGTCACATTTTAAATATAAAATCTTCTGATTATAGTAAAAATTTCTGAAGTCATGATTTTATATACTGACTTAAATGTAAAGAAATTCTATCTTTATCCACTTTTATTAATGCTGTTTTCAATAGGAGCTGAAACTGTAAATGTATTTTTGTCTGAAGATCAATAAACCAAAGACATTCAGCTGACAAACATATAAATCCTACCACTGACAAAATTATATTGTATGTTTGCCTTTTTGAGAGAAAAAAATCCCCCAATAAACATGACTCTAACCTGGAATATCCCCTCTTAACTTTATAATCCTTTCTACTGTATACCATCTTCTGTATGTAACTCAAAGCTGTAATGCTGATGAACATTTACATCAGTGATCACCAACTGATGGCTTGGGGTCCAAATCAGGCCCTCCACAGCTTTCCATCCAGTCCCATGAATACAAGAATGTTGACAAATTCAGAATATGTGAGAGGGAAGAATATGTTGTGGTTATCAATGTATATTTTGGTTGTTAAATGCTAATAACTATTGATGCAACCACTGAAACAAGGGAGATTATAACATTTTTATCGGGGATGACTTTATATTTCATCTATTATACAGAAATCCATCTGTCAGACATTTTAACCAACATTTAACCAGGAAAACCAGTTTATAAGCATCAAACCCAGGAACGGAAACCAGGATAGCCCCTGAGAAGTGACCAAGATTATAAAAACACCGCCAGTTGCAGGCAATAGTATGTGCGACAGAGACTTATCTCACTTTCAAAGGCTTATGCCAGGGTCAGACCACGCGATTTATACACAAATGACAGTTGTAGGGGTTCAGAACCTGTCAGCCATTAAAATTGGTTGTTCTGTCTTGTGTAGTGTGTCACAATGGCCGACAACAACAGATCAGTCTGAGACGATTCACAACTCTGCGACTGAAAGTCTAGCAGATTTGACTTTTGACCTGTCTCTTACAATCTGTTCCTCCACGTCAGAGACATTGACCAACGAGAGCACAGGGAGATGCATGTGAAAACAAACTGAGGTTTGTGCATTAAGAGCTACAAGACAGAGAATAAGTTTGCAAAGCTCTGAAAAACAGCATCCCTGTCCTTATGATGTGTTGTAGAGGAGGTACCACAGACTGTCAAGGGAGAAATGATGGAGAGAAACAGCAGAGGAACACGCTGAGTGACTGCTTACAATTATCAGAAAACTCTCATTGAACATAACCTTTGTAGATACAAAATAAAGTACTGTACTCTAAATACAGTGTGTTTGTTTGTGGTCCTCGGTTAAGCCCCTCCCCCTTCCACCATCATCACATCACTTGTTGCCTGCAGTCGGTTTCAGTCGTGTAGTCTGTCATGCGCATGTCACTGCACAAATTTATGGTTCTGTGGTCGCCTAGTCTGACATACTGATCGTTGTTACTGATGAAAAAATTGTGCAGTCTGACCTCAGACATACTAGACATACAGTTTGGAGGAAACAAAGATATTGGACTTTCGATATTAATTGAACTGAAATATTAAAATATTTTTAAGAATAATTTTTCAAATTTGGCCCCCATGGCGTATGTCAAGATAAAAGCTGGCTCTGGGACAAATGTTGTTGATGATCGCAGCTTCACATTTTAATCAAAATCCTGATTAACTTCAGAGAGAGAAACTTCCCACCTGCTTTACTTCCGCTGTCTTCAATCGTGGGGCCCTCAGACTCCTCATGGTGTCCTCCGTCCTCCAGCTTGTCCCTCTCAGTGATGTAATCTCCAGTCTGGTACTTTTTACTACTACATCTTCGCCGTTTCTTATTATTGGGTGTCTCACTCTCTGCACCGCCACTCCTGCTCTTTCCCTGATGTGCTCGCTCTAGCCTAGGGTTAGAGCGGGGCCTCCCTCTTGGACGGCGGATAGTTTGGGTGGGAGACTGAGGGGGTGACAGGGAAGCTGGGGGAGGAGGCATTGGTGGGGGTGGAGGGGAGGGCGTTGCAAAGCCCCACAGGTCAAGTCGGGCCTCATCTGTTCGCCGTCTTCCTCTCCTCAGTCTGGGGAAGGAGTCCTCTGTAGATTCAGCCTCCTTGTTAGATGTGGCTGAGCTGTTTAGCGACGCTGGAGTCACCACACTCTGAGGGCTGCTGTCGCTATCTGGAACTGATTACATCACATATAGCTGTTATAGGAACACCTGTGTCTACGCAGAGATGTAAGACTGAGACATCAAAAAATGCCGTGGAGACAATATGTGTGACATTCTCTGTCTGCTTTAAACACAATCTACAGTACTTCTGAGGCTGTCTGCAGGCTATTTATCTAACAAACTAAAGCTGTGAGATCTCACAGTAATCCATCTGTAAGCACAATAAAAGACTTCTTATCCGACACAACTAAAAGCGTAACTGAGTTTGATGTCACAAATGCACCACGTGGAAATAATAGTTTAAATCACAGAAAAAAAATAACATAAACACACTTCACCTAGTTTCTTAGGGCCTGGTTTATCCACCTTGTTGGGTCTGATTTTGTCTTTTTCAGTCGGCTCTTTACTCTGTGGAGAGAGTTTTCCCATGGATAGACTCTGCTCCAGCACAGGTGCACATTGTTTCTTCTGCTGGAATACACAGGGGAGATGAAGTGAGCACGCTGAATTGGGAGTTATTGATCACAATGCTTTCACGGATGGAGGGCATGTTACAGACTCACAGTAAGTCCTTGGAAATCTAATCCAATAATCAAAATTACAGAGTATGAATAAACTTTGTGACCAGCTCATCAGTTATACATGAAAAATGTAAGAATTAAGAAAAATTAAAATATTGTAGGGCTGGGAAATACACCTAAATTTAACTACAAATCAACATGTTTCAGTGAGATGAAGGGCTAGACAATACCCTTTTAATGGATGTTGATATAAAAAAACTACAGGTGCTAAGCCGACTTGTGAGTAAAAAGATTAACAATAAGCAAACATGAATGAATGAATGTGCTTTTCAGTTGCCTTATGTCAGGTGACACTAGTGAAGCTCAATTGTCAGATGGGGGGTAGGAAGTGAAACACGTGAACTAGGAATCAATAGTTAAGGAGGAAAGTGAGAGCTACTACTCTACCTACTCGCAGCAGACATCATCCAAAACTATAAGATCCACTTAATATTATCCTTGCAAATTACAGAAAAGGGATTTTTCCCAGGGACTGAACGATCAAGGCGCCAAATGACACATTTTACTCAGTCCTGCATATTAGACTGGGTAAACAGAGTCTTGAGACCAGCAATTTTTTTCTTTGTGGTCAACCTCTTGGGATCAACAGCAGCACTGAAAGTCGGCCATCTTGTTTTTGCTCAAAGTGCATGAGAATTACAATGTCTATATTGTTATTTAACTCAAATTACCCAACTGCATAAAACGACAAGCAGAATGACTCAATTCTGAGTGATATTTGATTTTCTGAAAAATATTACTTCTATTGTATTAATTTCTTTGGATCATAGCCAGATATAAAATTATGATTAAAGCCTTACCTTTGACAAAGTCATGAGGCAGGGCTGTCTGACTCTGCATAAATGCAGACGCAGATAAGAGTTTAAATCCATGTCTGCTGCCATTTTATATGATGTTTTTGATTTTAACTGTCTTTATTTGTCACTATTGAAGGACTTAAAAGTAAATAATATTTCTCTTTTGTAAATTCACCTAATTTGCAAGGTGTAACAAACACAAAGTGTGGCATTTAAAAAAATCTCCATGCAGTAATTCTTCCTGTCCTCATTTTGAGGGTCTCCTCAATGATGTGACATAATCTGAAAGCAATCTACTCAGCACACATCATCTTTTTTAATTCAGTCTAAGTGGAGAATTTTTTGAATTACTTTTTAGATTTAGAGGTATTTATGTTTGAAATAAAAATAAAAAGATATTGATACCTGTTTGATACCACAGAATCAAAAATGCCTATTTATTGTTATTAATATTAGGAAATAGCAAACAAAATTGGCCGTCTAAATTGCACAGATTTGTTTGCAATATTTGGAAACAGGATGAAATCTTTCCATAAGTTGCCAACCAATTTGTACAATCTCTTTTAGTCAGTAAAATGACTGAAGATCTATAGTTTTCTGTACTTTTTCATACAAGCAATGACTGATATATTAACTTTTGATCATATTAGTACTTAATATTATAGACAATTTTAAACAACTTCAAAATATGATAATATCATCAGTGTTTTTATGCTGTTAGGACAGCGTAAGAGTTTGCATTTAGGAAAAAAGAAATATTGACTTATTAGATGTCTTGGACTTCAAATATTGTTGCTGTGGTATTTAACAGGTATCAGTAATGTTCATTTAAACAAGGATCATCAAAATTTAAAACCCTGGTATTATGAACTTCTGTTCGTTTTTACATAAAGAAATATTAGGATATAAATCAGGGTTCCAACAGATGTATTAAAAATCCAATTCAGTACCTTTAAGGAAAATAAATAGATCCAAAATTAGTAAATCAATACATGATTTGCACAGCAAAACAAATGTCAATGACACAACTGTGGGTTTTTTAACTTTGATTTTCTATTTCTACTGTGCTCTAAAATACTGATCTATTTAAGTAAGATGTTAATCCAATAACTGGATATAAAGCCACAATATTAGAAAGCACGCACAAATATGTGGATGGCAACCTTATTCATGCTAACTTGACAAGCAACTTGTTTCTTCCAACATGTTTTGACAATGTTTTTACAGTGTTTTCTTACACAGACTTTCAAATAGACTAAAATAAGGTTTGATAAATATGGGCTTGGTCAACATGACATTAAATGTAAAGACATCTTACATCAAACCCAAAACCTTTAAAGACATTTCTGCAGGAACCCTGATGTAATGTGTTTATCTACTAAGGTAAAATGTATCATTTGTTGTTTGGCGCATATCACCCAGCCCTACAATATACAATGATTATTTACCTTCTTCTGAGGAGACACTTTGGTGGGAGGTTTTTCTGCGCCTTGCTTCTTCTTCCCCGTACTCTTCTTTGTTGGTCCTGTTGGTGACTTCTCCTTCGCTGGCTTCTTCGGGCTGCTTTTCTTCTGTTTAACGGCAGCTTTTGCTTTGGTTGGCGACTCCTTTTTGGTTTCATTTGTCTTCTTCTCAAACTTGCAGCCTCCTGCTCCCTCACGCTGGCCTGCAAGAATGGATGAGACTGCACCTTCCAATGTGTCACTGGATGGAGTGTCTGATGCACCGCCTTCTCTTTTGGATATCTCCCCCTCTAACACTTGGGCCAGCTTGCTCTCCATCCTATTCCCATTTGTTGATGCATTGATCTCCTGAAGAGATGAGACTGGCCAGCAGGCTTTGAGCAGCCCTGTTTGTTTCAGTCCCTTGTGATCTCCGTCTGTAGTGTTTAACTCAGTGTTATTCTCCAGTGGCTCAGGCTCGTGCCTCTTCAAAGCTTGGGTTGGGTCTGGTTTTGATGAACACCAGCCCATTTTTCCCAGTGTGAGGGGGTATTCAAAAGAAGAAGCAGTGCTTAGATTCTTGCTCCCACTTAGCGGGCTTAGAGCATCAACTTTCCTGGATCCACCAGGTGAGGCTTGAGGATTACTCTCACCTGTCAGGACTGTTGATTCAAAGGCTTGCTGCTTCACAATGGACGCAAGATTAGACAAGGGAGACTTTATTCTATCCCACTTATCATCCTCGGGTTTGGACAGGCTTGTGATGTCCACACTGAAACCTAGATCCTTCAGTAACCGTGGCTCCCTTAGTTTTTGGAATTCCTTGTGAGGGTTTCCTCTGAGAAGATGAGGTTTGGTGCTGCAGCTGGGACGGCTGTTGCCAAGCTGGATTGACCACTGAGTTGGAGTACGGCACTGCTGTTTTACCATGTCCAGTTATCTGATTAATCTGCGCGTTGGTAGAGGCTGACAGGGCTGTTGTTAGAGCTCCTTTGGGGGGACAGTTCTTAGTTATGGCTGTGCTGGTGTTTTTAACAGGCTTGGCCAGGTGAGTGTGTTGGTTGCCCTTCATCAGACAGGATGGCTTCCTTCCCCCTGAGGCCAGATGTTCTCCTTGATCAATTATAGATATGAACTCCTGCTTCGCAAAACTCTGAAATTCATCAGCAAATGTCCCTGTTCCATCTTTGCCCCGCAAAGTAGAAGCCAAGATGGGGCTCGCCACGCCAACATAAGTTCCAGGGATGTTTTTGATGTCTTGAGAAGGTCCCTTTCCCCAGGTTGATTTGGGCTCTAACCCCTGGTGATTCTGAGGCCTTTTTAATTGTTTTTGATGAGAGCCATTTCGATGGGTGTTAGGTAGGATAGGGTATTGCACAGATGGACTATATGTAGTAGGATGAGTCCTCTTTGAGTTCAAGAAATCCCTCTGATTTGACTCATTATTATGAGACTCAGTTGGTGTGAGCATCGGGTCATTTAGGCATTTTGGACGTTTTGATTTAGCAGATAAATCAAGAGGTACATCTCTTGATTCCACAGAGCAATGAGTACTCTCATCTGAAGCGTTGGGATATGCTTTGAGAGATCCAATGGTGGCTTTGTCGATGTTGTTTCCTTTTTCGACATGGTTCAGCAGTCTACTTTGAGAGGTGATGCTGGCCAGTGCAGAGCCACAGCAAATGGCAGCAGTAGGCGACAGTGTGTAGCAGGTGGGTGCAGCAGAAGTTAATGATGGGTGCTGCAATGGTAGGGCAATAGCTGGTGCAGCTACCACTGATGCTAAAGACTTATGTTCTGCCATTGGTTTGGCACTCTTACTAGATGAGTGGTTTGGTTTAAGTTTGGATGTACCTGCTTTCTTCTCCGCAGCCTGATTGCGGCTCACAGAGTATGGATAGGCATAGGTCCGCAAGAGAGGAGCCCCTGCGACACCTGAGCTTTGAGGCTGGATTTCTTTCTGAAACTGACTAGCTGTGGCTTCTCGCAAAGCCGCAATCTGACCCAATGCTGGTGGAAGAGTTATTTTACAGAGTGGGGAGGAAAAATTAGTGGAGGGGAGGAAGGCAACAGGCTGGACTGGTTTAAACATGGCAGAGCACTGAAACCCAGGTGAAACACTTTGCACCGACTGTGTTTGTGGAAGAGATTTCTTAGTGGTTGTCATGTTGCTGTGAGAGGTGTTTAGTGAGTCCTCTCGATTCACTTTTAAGCCACTTGACCACTGAGGAGTGGGGATGGCCACAGCCCCATCAGACTTAATTTTAGGAGCCTCTGCTCTTTTGTCTGCTCTCTTCTCTGAGCTGGTGAGGGCTGAGCCGGATGTTGGTACATTGTTGTGTTGAGGTGCTGAAAGCTCAGGGCTGTGGTTGTAATTGCTAGAGTCCAAGCAAGCTTTTGCTGTCTTACAGTCTGTTGGAGTGGTCTTGTTTTGCTGACTGAGGGTAACATCTCCTCGAAACTCAAGGGGGAGCGTCTGGGGGGGATTTCCCACCATGCTAGCAGACGCTTTATTTGGAGCACTGATCTCTCTGCTCACCGTGCCTCCATCCCCTACATTCATTAGTGTAGGATCCACCTGAGAAATAAAAGAAGTTCATTATGGCAATGTTAATTAGATAAGAGGAAATAGTGCTCCAATGTAGTAATCTTACTGTAATGAAAAAAAATCTTACCTGCATAGGTGTTTCTTTAACAACACATGCCTCAGGGGTAGCTAAGTTCGTCAGGTGAGGGTTTTCCTTGAAATACAGTGATACACTGCAAAACAAACAAGGAGAGAACAGTTAATGTGATCACTGTTAGTGGTGCTCAGACTTTCATTGAAGAAATAAGACCTGCTCGGTGCAGCAGTAAATGATTCAGAGTAACCAACATTGGGAAATTGAAAGCTTCCTTTCTCTGAGACAGGGCTTGGAGGCCAGATGTGTTACAATTTCCTTAGCGCAGGAAGACAATTCAGGGTAGCAGAGGGAAGTGTGACAAACTGAATAACATTATTCCTTTTCCCTTTCATTTTATTTGTTTGTATGCAGGGAATACTAACAATTCATCTACGTTGACCGATCTGGAAAGTGAATAATCTTAAGCAGAAATTGGGTAATCAGTGAGTGAAATGAGATCTAATTCATCAGTTGAAAAACAGTCGGATGGTGAGCCAACAGGCAACTGGAGGAGAGACACAAAAGGCCTTCATTTCTTCATCCCAAATCAGCACTGACCACACAGTTAGCATGAATTAGGCATGAATATTTTTGTAGTATTTCACAGGTCAGCCTCAACTGATCAGTTGTTTCATCTGAAAAATTTTACAAGATGATGACAGTCTGCTCTCCTAACACATTCCTAAGCTGATGTTTTACACTTAAAACTCTTCACTGATATCACATTAAATTGGGGATGGGAATCGACACAGTTTTTACAAATACCAATGTTGTTAACAATTTTGCTTCTCAAATTATTTCTCAATTCGCTTATTGATTTTTGTAGATTTTGTGTGTGGGAAAAGAGAAAGTATACACAGCTTTTCTGTGTCAACATTGTCAAACACATAGCCCTCCTGACAGATAATGTCTTGCTGTTATGTACTAATGTTTTAGCATGTTATTGGAGGTTCTCTTGCTTGAAATCACACAGACTTTGGTCGTTGCCCTGTTGGTACTGTATTGTATAAAATTAAGCCACAAAAAAGTCACCAAAACACCAAAATCAATCTCTCAGCTGGAAAAGACCCTGAGATGTAGAGCAAAAAAAAAACTTGCAGCACAGTTGCTCCAAAATAAGTAAATGTTTATTCATCTAATTGATTTAAAAACACTATGAATCAATTCTCTCAATGATAACTGTGGATTTTCTATGTGGTGAAAAAAAAAGTTCACCACAGGTTTTGTGTATCAACACTGTCAAACACACGCTATCCCTGATTGTTGATTCTGTGCTGCAGTGACAAATATTTCAGCTTGTTTCTGGTGTTTCTACCCTGGCTTGAAATCACACAGCTACAGACAAGGAACTTTCTGCTGCTGGTGTCATAATGGGTGAAACTGAGCCCCACTTTAGACCACCTCTGTCCCCTGTCTGAAAAGATCTGCTTCTCAGGTGCCATACATGCTGACTACCCTCTAGAGGGTGTGATATCACTGATTGCACGGTACCCAGAGCTGAATTCAATGCATTAATAAGGGAATTGTTATGCTTACAGGCAAACAGTATATGGCTCAATGTAGTTATAACCTGATCTTTACCAGAGCCAGTTGTCAATTCCTGTCCCTGTACTAAAGACTATATGAAAACAGAGACAATATTTAAATCCATTTTGCACAGTTTGGAGGTGTAACACTTGTTTACAGATTTACAGCTGGAGAACATTTCATTATTATAAATAAGTGAAGAGCAGGATTCTTTGAATGTGTCATTTTTCTTTGTAAAACACCAAAAAAAGCACAGGTGTTGTGTTTTGACAAGAAAACAGCTGCCGGTCAGTTCACTTATTCCCAGCAGTTTTGCTCAACGTTATCCTTGCATGGGGCGATTTTCCACAGTTTTGACAATAACTCTGTTAACATGGTCAGAAATGCCTTTGCACTATGTATAAAAGTTAATATAATCAGTAGCATTTAGAAGTATCAAGGCCTTATAGCCTTAGATTTACAAGACATTTAAACAAATGCTTTTTGTGAAAGTTTTCTTCTTTTCTGAGGGGTGGTCTTCACACACCCATTCATAGGGCCTTTGTGTATTCATTCTCTTTCAATGGAAATGTTAGAATTATCAATGGTATACTTAAATGGCTACCTTTTTCTGAAATGTTTTGATGACACACACAGTTCTCTCTTCTACTTACCCAATTACACACACATACATAAAATGAATAGTACATTACACTAAATGTTGTCATGTTACTTGTTTAAGAGGACAGTTCAAACAGACAAATACAGAAATCAGTGATAGTTGTTAGGGAGTAAAATATTACCAGTATGATTGGTATTTGCAGATATTGGCCTCAGAAGTAAAATATTGGTATCAGAACATATTTAATTTTTTCCAGATATTTACGGCCAATCTATTGGCAATCCATATCGGCCACACAACTGCTGTAATATTGTTTAAATACACAAATGTACCATAATGCTCCACCTTATCATCACTGCATGGGTACATTTAAATGTCATGTTTTATTTTTTTCAAGAGATAACTGCTGTTTTTCTTATTTTACAACCCCCCCTACACAAAAAGACTGTCACACTGTAATCAACAGGTAAATTTTCATTAAGTCTAGACTTTGGGTTCTTGATGAAAAATATCAGCAATAAGGAGTTCAGAAATATGTGCATATTAAATATCGTCCAAATTCCAATATTGTGTATCCCTAATAAGTATTAAGATGCGGTTTGTTATTTAAAAATTATTTTGTGTCACTAGTATATGAAACAAAGAGGTTACACATTTTTAAACCCCATTGATAACTAAGGTGATAATCAACTCTCTTGTTTTTTCTCATGTCACTGCCAGACCTTAAGCTTCCATCTAATTTTGGAATGATGACTAGACTACATACTAATCCACTGGTCCTTCAACTTAAGTGATACCGCAACATGTAACTCACAACTTTTTAAGACAGTAACAGCCAGTGTGACTGATGTACAAGTGAAGCAGAGGGTGAGATATGACTCCCTATATTTTGTTGGTTTTGAGTTGTAATGTCTGATGTAGTAAATGTTAGCCAAAGGGAAAACTGATGTCTCTGACAGTTTGCAATTGATAGCGGTGCATAACAACATACACTGAAGATGACTGCAAATACTAAGACACCAATATATTACAATACTAAATAAATATATTACAGCACAATATAAATATTTATTCTCTGCTTATCTCTTACATTTGTTGTTACAATTTCTGTCACTGGGACATCCATTTGAGTTTATCTATGTTGCAGGGACAGTGCTTCATATAAATAACACTCATCAGAAACTGCATTTTCCATGCATATGATATTATGGATTCTCAATACAATTTTGATAGACTATTAATTTAAAAATACGTAATATTTAGTTATGTATGGTATGTTATCCCTGTATTGCATTACATTAACCTGACACACAAGATAGACAGCTCAATATATACTACACAGGATATATTGCACTGGTCTACCTGGGCAACAGCCCATAGAAAGTGTTTGGAGAGGGCAGATCCTCTCAAATATATGTCTGAAGAGTAACTGGACTATTGTGCTGTCAATCACATTCATTACTGGCCAATTGGATGCTGTAGTAGGTGGGCACTATTGCCACAGTGTCACGAACAACACAACCCAATTCATACAGCAAACTCAAGCCAAAACAAGCTGGAAGAGGAGCAAAAATATATTTTCCATCTAGAATTTTTTCTGTGTTGTAACCTGGTCTTCATTTAAAGCAGAAATGCTGCCAGGTCTGACAAAACTGCCACGAAAGCAAGTAGCAAATATGCTAATCTCTGTATGAGCAGCCATTGTTTATTGTAGTCATCATAGCTCTCACCTCTTCCTCCTCAAATTATTATTGGCATTGCTACAGCAGACCAAATTCAATAGTTCCAGCTTGGAGCGTTGAAAGACAGATCTGTCTGATTACAGAAAATGAATCAGGTGGATCCAGCTGCACTGCAAGGTTAACATTAAACATTGTATCACCGTTTGCACTAAAAGTGTTCAGTAAATATTTAGCTGTCCTGTGCAATACATTTCTCTATCCTGTACAATACATGTCCATATATACACAGAAATATTTATTTTTATTCTTAATATTTATCCTTTCTATCCTATATTTGTATATAGAGTTTCAGTTGCACTGTCCTGTGGGAATTTATCTTGTATATATTTTGTACCTCTACTTCTTTATACTTTACTTCGTGCTTGTTTTTTTCACGCAACTATGTATTGTACTGAAAAAAGAAGAAGCTCTCCAATCTCGTAGTACACTTTGTATGATGACAATAAAGGGCAATCTGATTCTAAACACCAATTTCTTGCCAAGACACCACCCTAACATGCATTGTTTTTATCTATTGTCTCTTGTATAGAATTTTTTTGAAGTACAGTTAAAAAATAATGAAACATTAAACTATTACTCAAACAATTGTATTCAGTCTTACTAATGCAATTGAGAAAATGCAGAGAAAATTATGGATGTAGAGCAGACTTTTGATCTATCTGGCTAGAGCTTGTCTCACTGCTTTTTAACCTTCGCATTTTTTCACTCAGTGATTGGTTGTGTTGAAATGTGGTGAAGTAAAACACTCCATCTAAATATACTTCATTTTAAGTAAAATTTACTTTTTTAAAAAATAACTCAAAAAGTACAAGTCAATAAACAAGCTGTCTAATTGCAGTAAAGTCAGTGGATGTAATGGGTCAATTTACACCACTGAAAATAAATAACAAAATCGTCCTATTTTTTTCTTTTGGACACTTAGACAAAACGCTTCCGCGTGTGCCTCCCTTTGCGAAACAATGCCAAGCATGCTCACAGCGGTGATGAATATTAAACAAAGTGATCAGGTGAAAACAAACATCTGAAATACTCTCATGTACACCGGCGACACACGCCACAGCAGCTCCTGGTATGGAGGTAGGGTTGAGCGCAGGCGAGCGCATCTGCAAGTGAATGAGACGACTACAAACAAGGGAGCAGGCAGTGAAAAACTGTATGTCAAAGCTTCACCCCGGAGTCAGTCAAACATAACCAATATGATGCACATAATGACTGACACGCCAATCTCTGCTGGAATCTGCGAGCAGCGCGGCCGTGCAGACAGACGGAGGCTCTGCATTCATTACCGTGTACAACAGTTTGCTTACAGCCCGTTTTGTCTTTGTGCTGCGATCGCACCGAGTCCACATGTGAACCTATCCGCTCTGATGCTGGCCGATGAATGCTCACAGAAGTCCGCAAACACACCGTGGGCAACAAAGTGGTGCCGTACAATACCTCAGAGACAAAACAGCGCCGGGCAGGAAAATGTATTCAGCTGGAGACGACTTCAACAACGCGGTCAGTCCGGTGTCCACAGAGGGCACACGTCCCACAGGCAGGCTGGGATGGCGGGGCACTCTGAAAACAATGTGCTTTACTGTGTTTGAAACATCAGCACGGACTAAACTCTGGAGAGCTCCGGCTCCCTCTCTCTGTCACCATGATGAGAGCATGGCAGCTGGCTCTCAGGTGATGCGGCCGGGCTTTCTCTCACAGATGACAAATGCAGCGTCAGTTCAGTAATAATGGAGATGGAGGACAGATGTTTGGGAGGATGAGTGACAAGATCCACCGCGAGGAGGCTGTGTGTCACATGTGGGGCTTGATAAGGTAAGTATGCATCAATGCAAAGCCACACAGAGGCAAACAAAAACACACACACTCCTCATCAGCACAGGGGCGGAGCTAAAAGAGGCAGATATCAGGGGCTGGCCAAAACTAAAAGGGTCCTGGTTAGGGATGGGAAACCAAAGAATTTTCCTGTTGAGAATCTGCTCCCACCAGCTGAGGAGTCCATATATAAACACAAATCCCAATGAAGTTGATACACTGTGTTAAGGTAAAAACAGAATACAGAATTTGCAAATCCTTTTGGACACTACAGGCAAGATATTTCATGTTCATACTGATGAAACTTATCGTTTACTTTTGTTCAAATATTTACTCATTTTGAATTTGATTCCTGAAACACATTCCAAAAAAGCTGGGAAAAGTTGATGAATGCTCAGAAAACACTTGTCTGGACATTGCACAGGTGAACAGGTTCATTGAAAACAGGTGAGCGTCATGATTGGGTATTAAAGGAGTGTCCCTAAAAGGCTCAGTCGCTCCCAGCCAAGGGTGAGGCGAGGTTCTCCATTTTGTGAACAACTGTATGAGCAAGCAGGCCAATGGCTTAAGAACGTTTCTCTATATACAACTGCGAGGCATTTAGGGATTTTATCAGCAACAGCCCATATCTTAAATAGATTCAGAAAATCTGAAGAAATCTCTGCATGTAACCTACAAGACTGAAAACCCAACATTGAATGCCCATGACCTTCAATCTGTTACCATGTGGCCACAGGAACACTTAGGAAAACAATCGTTGGTCAACATAGCTCGTCCCTACATCTACAAGTGCGAGTTAAAACTCTACCATGCAAAGTGACAGCCATATACAACAGCCAACAACACCCAGAAACACTGATGGCTTCTCTGGGCCTGAGCTCATCTGAGATGGACTGATGCAAAGTTGAAAGTTCACTGTGGTCTGACATCCACATTTCAAATTGTTTTTGGAAATCATGGACATTGTGTCAAGGAAAGGTGATGTAACACAGTGGTAAACACGCCCCTGTCCCAGCTGTTTTGCAACATGTTGCAGGCATCATATTCAACATGAGTTAATATTTGAAAAAAACAACAATATAATGTGTCAGTTTGAACATTTAATATCTTTTCTTCATAGTCAGTCAGCATTAGCAACAACAAAGAAGTCAAGGCAGCATTGCTGGAGAGAACGAAGGTCAAAAGTGTGGCTAGGGATGGGAATTGTTAAGATTTTAAATATACAAACACCACAAGCGATTCTGCTTGTTGATCAGATTCTTTACCATTCCCTTATCGATTCTTGTGGATTTTCTGTGTGAGCAAACATTTCCCTCACAGGTTTTAAGAAGCACAGGTTTTGTCAAACACAGACAGTGTCCACTTCTGCCTCTGTGAACCACGGTTACACTTGGCCTCCTTTGTTATCATTTCTGCTTGCTGTTTCTACTGAGAGCACGATGTCTTTGATTTGTAAAGCATGCAAAACAAAGTGGAAGGAGTTGATAAGCAAAAAGACAAATGATATTCATTCTTCAGGAAGTTGTTATTGATTCTCAACTGGAATGGGTTTTCAATTCCTGTCCATAAGTGTGGCATAGTGAACAAAATTACATGTATGGTCCAGTGGTTGTGTGATTTCATGCAAAATGCCAACAACACACCGAAACATTTAATGCCAAGCACGGAATATGAGTGCCAAGTGTTTGACATTGTCCACACAGAAACACAACTTTTTTTCCTGCAGAAAATTCACAGGAATTAATTAAGGAAACAATACAAATGGATAAATAAGCAAAATATGTATTGTTGATACAAACACACACACATATATATGTGTATATATATATATACTGTATATATATATTTATCAACGTCCATCCTATACCACTCCTCTTGCTGAATGAGAGCTTTAAAACTGACTTTGAACAAGTTCAGATTATTTTAAACCAACTAATCTTAAGTTATAATAAATAAGAAAACAGTCAAAACTCAGCACACTCATATAAACATCAGATCACAGCATCAGACTGTAAACTGTGCTTCATGTGATAACTTAATGCTGCAGAAGAGAAATAATTCACAAGAGTAGGTGGACACAGCATGAAAACAATATTTTATTAATTTTCTAAATCAATTTTCTAGACCTCTGAGATGCCATCCATGCTGTTCAGCCCTCTTTGTTCATATTCATGTTGAGAGGCATTTCAGCAGGACGGCAGCGGCCTTTACAGGGAGCTTCATAGACAAATAATACTGCCCTCCACTTGATCTCTGAGGTCAGAACACCCAAGTTGTAAATTAGGATGTGTCTCTAGGCATGGGGCGTTTATGTCAGGATTTCGACTCAAGAAGTCGTCTGACCTTCAACTATCCCAAATTTACCAGCTGATTAGATGCATTTGACTTGGATGTGACATAATTCTCAGCTTTGACATCCTAGTTCTGAGGTAAATGGACTTAGCTGACACTCTTAGTTCAGCCAAAACAACAAATTATTCATCTTCACTCATTTAGCCAGCTGGCCATGCACATCCTTAATCCAAACACAAATATTGATTTACAATGTCAAAAATTTGACTCATCCTTTAAGCAAAAATGTACCGTTCCAGCATATACAAAGTCTTTAAAGCTTGCAAAGTTTTTGATATCCAATGGTTTAAAAGCTGTTATCCTCTAAGACAATAATACAGCACTACGAAGAATGATAACTTTTGTCCTTGCATCATAACAAATGAGGCCTTCAGATGGTACTTTGTTCAAGTAAATGATGATGTCTGGGTATAAAATTTATGTGAAAATTCTGGCATCACTTATTTTAGTAACAGAAAAGAAAAGCTGAGTATGGCTCCAGGTGGGGTTTTAATACCAGATGCAAACTTAAAGGACAATATGAGAAATCTGCCCTACACTGAAGTGTATATAAAATCTTATACAAAGTAAAACAATATGCTTGTTGTTTATTCACCTACAAAAACGAAAACAAGATTAAAGATTAGATTAAATTTTCCCTGATTTTCCAGTGTTCAGTCAAGGTGTCTGCACAGAGTTACAATGTTATTAAAAACCTGAACGATTTGGGGTTTTTTTTAGAAGAAATTCAGGGCGTGATCCCTGTACACAACCCCACTGCTATACCTATGCATCAGCCTACAAAAAAAATTGCTTCACAAATCTTTTTTTTCCTGTTAACAATCAATTTCACTGAAAACACACAAACTGACTGTATGGTCGTGTTTGTTAAGTATTCTAAATAAATCTAACTGGATAAGCATAAGCCATGTATATTGCCATTTTCAGGATGCCATGAAAAAGGGGGTAATCTCCCAAAACTCAAACACTTTGGTGAAGTCAAATATATTTTGGCTCTGAAAAAGATGCAGAGCTAGGGTAAGGCTTATTGAGGGATTTAAAAGTCCAGTAATTTGGCTTGATGAAAATAATTGTTTAGTGTTCATTCCTTATAGAGATAATACAGGAACGTTGTAGCTGTTACTTTGAGCTTCAAACTTTAAGGAATGTGTGGAAATATTAATAGAAATTTCACAAAATGGAGATCACTTTTTCTAAAATTAAGTTGTGAAAGTCGTGGACGCCATCACCTTTGTGACTCTTGAATGGACTTCTGACTGTAGGCTATATGATCATTACTCAAGGTGCCCCCACTGTGTGTTTAACTCAGCGTTGGTCTTACTCTGTGCTTTGCTTGTTCTACCTCGTACATGTTGGAAAGTGGCAGAATTGAAACAACAAAGCGTAAATAATAAAGGGTGATAAACAAATGAAACTCCTCTGACTACCTCCACAGGCTCTGCGCAGCGGAGTCTCGCAGCGCTCCGCTCACGGTGTTACGGATCAAAGAGTGACCGTGTCAAACAGCGACTTTCGGACAGCCATGTACATATGTGGATGCCGCAGGTACTAAAGACGTTGAAGGTGGAAAGTGCCCCAACTAACTGTCCTTGATAATTGTTTTTAATCATAATGTTGAATCAGTCATTAGATAGATCAATAACCATTAGTGGGGATACTTTCCGTCTTCAACATCTGTTGTAACTACGACAACCACTGAACGTATATGGCTGAAAGTCGGCAGTCACCACGGTCACTCTCTACACCCTCACACCGGTGGTTCGTACATGTCGAGGCGGGCTACTGTTATTCATCCGCCGGCCGACCTGACGGCGAAGTGCTCCTGTCTTTCCTATCGGCCCTCCGCTCGGACTGACTGAACCTCTCCTGCGCTGTATAAAATGACCCCACCGAGCCTCTCCTCTCCCTCTTTCTCCGCACGGCTTCATAAATCCCCAGCTAATGAGCAGGCGAGGTAAAAAGAGATGTCTAGTGACAGAAAGAGTTACCAACCAGCTCGTCCAGATGGCATGGGAACGACGAACCAGGCACGGCTCGGATACGCGGCCGTGTCCAGCCTTTCGCCTCTGCCGACCGCGGCTGCTCACTAATCTCGACGCTTTTCGGTTCTAAAAGTCCGGGAGGGGAGGGGAGGGAGGGATGAGGGGGGCGGGGGAGATAGGGAGAGAGAGGAGGAGGAGGAGGAGGAAGAGGAGGGGAGGAGGAGGGGGGGTCGTCAAGACAGTCCGTTTCGTATCGCCAGTCTCCAGTCTGGTGGGAGAGAGAGAGGGGCAGAAGGGTGCTCGGTGACAGCATGGGAGATGTAGTGCTCGGCTATCCACGCCCAGGATTAGACGCTGGAGAGGCTGAGAGGAAAAAGGACTGCAGGTTCCGGCATGCAACGCGGGCTCCAGCCGCTCAAGGGGAATGGGGAAGGGGGGGTGTGGGGGTGGGCGAGGGGGTCGCGACCAAAGAGTGTAACGGTGCGCTAAACTGAAAAAGCTTATCAGGGTAACGAAGTAATAAAGACTGTTTCTGTAAACCAAGAGAGGCCAAATGAGTGTCAGTGAGAGGATATCCGAGGTTCAGGTCAGTTTACAAAGTCAGGCCACAGGGTGAGGGCTGCTCAACACAATCAACCAAATTTTAAATAATGAAATAAAAGACAAGTGGGAGAGGTTTGGGTGTGTAACAGGAGAATTAACACGAGGAAGCGAGGCTGTGGCTGCTGGAGGCTCTCCAGTGTCAGGCTGTGACTGCAGGCTGCTGCTGCAGCTTCAGGAAGAAGATGGGGGAAACACTAACTCTTCTGCTGATATGTGGTGGATATCAAAACTACCAGAGAAACGTTTTTTAATAACTTTTGGTCGTTTGTATAGTTGCCTCAGCAGGAGGTTCAGTTTGAATGAAAGACCCAGTGTATGTGTATACAGTGATGGGAGACATTCAAAAAGTCTTCATCATCCTTGATTAGACAATGCAATTCAGTTTTTTTAAACATTTAACCACTTATATTTCATTTAGATGCAGATGTTGCAGTTAGATGGAACAAGTAAAGTGCATTGTTACAGGGGCCATAATAAGACAGGCATTAATTTTATAACACTTACTGCCATTATAACAGTCATTCTGGCTGTTTTACAAAGATCTCAGTGAATTCATGGCTTATAATGTGCTATCCTAAAATACTGAGATAAATAATCCAAGATATAAAAAACAACCTGAAATGCACTTGTTATCAAGGAAAAATGTAGCCAAGTATTCATTGTTGCTAGGGATTCAAAAAACAGACTGTTTGCTAGGGATGCACAATATTTAAGGATCTGTGATATCGGGTTTATGTTTTTAAAATCCAATGTGCAAATATTTTCAACTCATTATCCCTGATACCAGTATATGCATTTTTGAAGAAATGCAGAGTTCCTTCAGTACCAGAATTCAGCTGTTCCTCTTCCTGTGACAGTAATTTCACGAGGCAAACAGATATAATACCAGAAAAACAAAGCTTCCCACCAAAGTAAATGATACTGGATTGACTTTAAGGTACTGACATGAAGCAATAAAAGGTGAAGCTTTTTTCAACATTCGTACTTTTTGCTGATATTATTGACAACAATTGAGATGTGCATGGCAGATATTTTGCCAGACTGTATATCAGGGATGCACAATATTGGACTTTTGTTAATATCTGCTACATTTCATACTCCATGATTCTGTTGGTTTCTGAATGCCAGCAAGCAGTGATAAAATGTTGCATTCACACATTCGTACAGATAGTTAAGCCAATATAATGGACATAAATGGCCAATAATGTGTCTGTAAATATTGGCAGAATTTTTTATATCTGCAGATACTGATATTTAACTTTTTTTAGCTACTTGCCAATACCCACATTGTACTGATAATACTATGCATCCCAGCTGTAAATATTGGTAGAATTTTAATATCTGCCTTATGACAATCTCATTTTAAAAATCTGAACTGCTCCAATGGATTTAATGCCAGTAACACTGCATTCTAACAACACCACCGGCTTACCACTGGTGTCTGCACACAGCAGCTTGGTAAATTCAGCAGATGAAAATATTTCTGACAAAGTTTACAGCTGGTAAACTGACCATACACGTTTTGGCTGTAATATTGTCAGAATGTATGAATGTACCACAGGGCTTCATCTTTCATTACCGAATGCCAACATTAAAAGAACAGCCAGCAGTTTTATTTAGAAGAAAATTAAATGTTGAGTTGTCTCGTTTCACACCTGTTTCTGACACATATGCTGTATACCATTACAATGGAAAGGTCACTTTTAGAGAAGAAGAGACTTTATGCCCTTGACACCAAAAAAAAGTGTATAAATAGGTCTGTAACTGCATGTGAGTAGTGAGTTTGTAAATGTCAGCATATCAGTTAAAGTCCAATATCGTGCATCCTTGCTTTTTGCTGCTGTCACTTTTATCTAGCACACATTTGTGACCTGCTGAGAACAGCTCTGCAACTCACTTTCGGGTGATGTGAGACAATGTCCATCTACACTTCGTCATAACCCCAACATAAACTGCTCTTCACAGGAAAAGTATACAAACAAATAAGTCATCCACAAAAAAAGGCCCAACACATGCCGGCATGTGACAACTTTGCATTTAAATGAAACACATTTCAGAGCTTCAGTGTTGGTCTGTCACACTCTGCCTTCATCCTGATTATATTATAGAACTAACAAAACCGTCATGAAGGGAATTCCTCCAGGCCTGAACTTGAATGGCATAGGGACATTTTGACTGCAGGACAATGGATTTAAAGATACTACACAATCATATTAAAAATCAATATTGTTTCAAAATAAGTAATTTCTTTCTTCAACCACCAGGGGCAGAAATCTTTTTCAGTTATAAAGTTTCTTAAAACATCTATTTTAGTACAATAACAGCAGTGAGACAATTTTTACATAACAAATAAACAATCAATATTAATTAGACCTACAACCTCAAATTTGAAAATATTTCAGCCTGCTTGCACTTCTACACATTAAAACAAAACAACTCGAACTCTTTACGTTTGTAAAATGAGAGCACTAAGGGTGTTTCTATAATACCATGAACCTTTTACTGTTATATGAATGACGTTGGAAGCTCAGTGTGCACCCCTGAGCAGGACCACTGATGTCCTTTAATAATCAGACTAACCAGAAAGAGTGCCACTCACTCTGCAGGACGTCTTCTCTTCACTGTCACTCATTTCTTGCAGGGCAGTGTGTCAAAATCACTTCCTGTGTGTATCAGGTCAGGTTTTAACTGGATTATAGATTACGCATTATTTCACAGAGAGGTGGGATCATGCTGAGATACTGAACTGCAATCTGGGTATAAAACATACACCCCTAACAACAAATCAAGAAGAGCCCTGTCCTTTCAGAAACACATCAACTTCAGCCTTCACTGGAATAATCCCAACATGCTCCACAGAGCAAAGACATACAGTCATGAATAACTCAGATGAACAATATTTTGATGTTTCTTGATATGCCAATTTCTAAACTGATTAGTGCAGAATTAAACAAACTTTTATTGACATAATGCAGGGCAAATATACATTTGTACGCAGAAATATTAAATTCTGCTAATACCAATTGTCAACTTTTTAAGCAGTTATCTACCAATACTAATATCATGGATGCACCACATGACCTCAGTTTGAGCAGTGTTCAAAAAGGAAATATTCAGTATCTCCAGACATTAAAATTACAGCCAACATGTACCACTTATATACTGACTATAGAAAACAGGAGAATGTATGAATAAACATAAACACTTAAAGCAACAACAGGAGACCTAGAGTACGTCATTAGAAGTTTGTTTCTATCGCTCTCATAATCATTCCTTACACCTCAAATTGTACCCTCAGGTCAAAGGTTTCAGGCTTTAACTAAAGCTAGTTTAATTTTTTAGTCTCGAGCAGAGTATTTGTGTTATTTTAAACACTTAGTCAATATTGACCGCAACCCTGTTGTTTAATTAGAATTTATTTTAATTTAATGGTATCATCTCAGTAACATAATAATCATGTTTTGTTTTGCGCTCTGCAGAGCTGAGTGTCTATCAGCAGTGCTGTTTGAATTGCTCGAAATGTCAAATGATGCTTAACTGAACTGTTTTTTAAATTATTTTACATGTTATACATTGACACTGATATTACTATGATTTTTCTACTAAATGCCTTGATTTGAAAAATAATCTGTTCACCATGTATACATTTTTCCCATGTTTAAAAACAATTCAATGTTATTAGAGCGATAGATAAATACTCGTAGAGTAGATACTTGGAGCTCTTTAAAAAATGTTTGTATTTTATTGACATCACCGTTGGTATTTGCTTTGTATTGTTTGAAAATATTGTATCTGCATATTGTTTATCAGCAAGTCCTCTGACATGATGAAAAATAAAATAAATTGTACAAATAATCTGCACTATGGAGATAAAACAACACTACTTTAACCTTCTGATGAACCACTGAGAGAAATATTCACATCACTACAACATCTGCTTCAACAAAATCGACTTTGCAGCCAGCTTTACATTTTAAACATCATGACAGTTTCACACTCTTTATCGATCAGACAGTTCTAGCTCTGAGCTGATATATACGTATGTAACTTTCAGCCTCTCACTGACAGAGAAAAGTTGGGAGCATCAGATCAGTCAGTAGATGAGAGGGACTCTGCACTTACAGATTCTTCCTCGAAGACAAACAGCCATAAGATATTTAGCTGCGTTATTCCATAATCACATTCAGTCTCTCGGTGTTTAAGCAGTACAGGTTGCCCTGCTCTGTAATTAGGCCACTTGTCTTACCTGAATCGTGAAAGCAGCGCAGGCCCTGCTGTTTACACGGGTGGGTATCTACTCCTCTAGGCCAACAAATTTCCTACTTTTCTCAACACTTGTGGTGTTGAGGAAATAACCGAACATGCAGAGTTCAGAGAGCGAGGCTGACATCGTCGTGTGACTGAAAAGGGTTTGTTTACCTCCGTGCACGATCCAGGACGACTGTGGTGTCGGTCCTCTGAGAGCAGCGAGTGTTCGGGCGAGCTCAAAGTGTTTCTGTGGCTGTCTATCGCGGAGGGGATCGGTGTGTGTTTGAGCCTGTAACATGCCCTTCGCCATTCGCTCAGTAATGGCTGCGTGCAGGAGGCAGCCAAATCGTTGACAGATGGCCAAACGTGAAATTGGGGAACCAGAAAACACCGATGATTTGTAAGAAAAAAGAGGATCGGTGCGGGGGTCCGTGTCGGCGTGGAGAGGCGGGAGTCTCACAAAGTGGGCAGCTGACACATCGCATTGTGTCTCAGCCGTGGGGGCAACCCGGAGACCTCCACGACCGCGCAGGGAGCTATCCCGGTAGTGACCGACCGGCCGGCTGCTCGAGGCTTTCACCAATTATAGACGAGTTTGCTTCCCCTGCTGCAGATCGGGTTTGTGGAGCTGTGGGGTTACACTCAAACTTGTTCTGCCACGGGGAGAGAGAGGGATGTTCCGCACATGCACAATGACAACTGCGATACACAGCACACATGAAGGCACGCTGTTTATTTCGAAGGCCTGATCTTTTTAAAACACAATGTCGCCTTTTAGGTGAGCTTACATGGTCATCTATTGGAGATTATCGACCCTGTTTAGGCCGCCATGGTTTACGGCGACGAGGATGTCCCGTCTAAGTTGGTGGTTCACCTGGTCAATGCTGAATGTCGAGGATGAGGAGGCGGTGGGGGGCTGAGAGGGGCAAATCGAGCACATTATTCTTCCATCTTGGTGTAAGTAATGAATTATTCTGCAATAAATAAAGGCAGGCAGGGTGGCAGCCGATCGCAGAAACAGGGGAGGGTGATGTTCTTGTTTGCCAGGTTAATGGATGGCCCGATGCGCCGTCCACATGATGTTAAAATATGTGTGCGTGAAATGGGAACGCATCACTTCATGTATAGTTATCGTGTCAGCGTTTGGATAGCCTGCCCGAGCCTACTGCATCCACAGCAGCCACGCATGGACAGCAGCCCCAAGTATGTCATCTCGATACACAACTTGGCTGTCCATACATGTGACACGATCCTACATAATGCCGAGGGAGAGCGGCGAGGCAGCGACACAACTACTGTGGCTCCTGCAAGACACCCTCAACTCGAAAATACAGATATCCAGGTCAAAGTTTGGCAGAGTTTTACGCGCCCTGAATAGCGTTGTGCAATGCCCCCTTTAATGCCCCCTGCTCGCCCGTAACGCCTTTGTTATTAGTAATCGCATGGTATTGCATCGTCTTACCTTGCGCCCCGAGCTGTCTCCAGCCACAAAGCCTGCACACACAGCGCAACAAGCTATTGTTGTCTGCACCCACAGTCTTCCGTGTGCGGCCAGGGATGTGATTTTCAAGCAGAATGAATACAGTATGCAATTTTGGCTTGTCCTCGCGATCTTCCCCTTATTGCCAGTTTTCGGTCTGCAGCAGCTGGAGATGAAAATCGCGCACCCTGGGTCCTAGCGCCGGGTAAAGCCCTACAGGTGAATAACAAACACGCTGCTGCTCGCTGCTGGGATTCAAGCTTTAATTGCAGGGGACCGAGCTGGAGACACATAAATATACATCGCACAACAGTCTGCCTCGGCTTTATTTTACCCCCACAGATTCAACGTAAATTAGGATATTCGGTTAAAAGGACCCCCCGTGAAAGTACAATGTCTTCAGAGACATGAAGCAATACTGACAATACTTCAGTATTGGTTTGAATAGTGTTTTAACCCTGAAAACACCACCATCTCCACTATTATTGACCAAAAGTTTTAATGCCACGTGTGAACCAGTCCTTGTAAGCCACCACGGTCCACCTTTGGCACACTGCAGAGTAATGTCCAATGGGACCAGCTGTGGTTAGTAAATATTAATTGGTTGAAAGAGATGTTAAGCATTGAAAAGAAGAGACAATTTTTACCATGCCAAACTTATACAGGAACGCATTGATTTAAAACTGGCTTCATCGCAGAACAGACATGGACACAGATCCAGGGGCAGACAGGGAGAGATGAACACAGATTGAGCTAGGCCTGGGCAATATGGACCAAAGATAATAGCTGAATATCATTTGGCTGCATAGTGATAAACAAAGAGCATCTTGTAGCAGGAGTACACAGATACAAAAAACACATCTCTAAATCAAAACAACATGTGCCATATGTACAAAAACATTTGTTAAAAGGTCCCAAATTATGAAAAAAAAATTAAAAGATTAATTTTTATTTTTCACAAAAATATGTTTCCATTGCCTGTCAACAACCCTGCTCAACATTGTGTCCTAACTGAAGGCAATGCGCACGAGCAATCACAACAATATCAGGATCTTTAATAAACTCTACTTGAAAGTCCTTGCTGACCATGAGAGACACGGCATGATTCTGTGCAACAGGGCACAAGTTTTGACCTGGACTCCCCATCTCTATTTCTCCCTCTGTCACACCATGCAGACGAGCAGACGGGAAAAGTACAGGAGGGATTTTCTCGCTTTTCTGTTTTTTTTTCTCACTCAGAAGAGTTTCTTTATCTGTTTAACATAGCACAGATATGCAAGCATTTATCAACTGGGTGAGTCAAACGAATTACTTCCACTTTCAACATGGAGGAAGAAACTATGGCTCACAGAGAGCTGTGTATTGTTGAGCTTTCCTCTAGCTGTACAGTAAAAGCATGTGTACTGTTTACAAGCGGAAACTAGTGAAATTACATTTTTCAACAGATGCAGTTTGAACAGCAGGCATGCATTATGCAATGCAACATCCACTCACGGTCAATTAGGAAAAGGTAACTGAACGTGCAGTTATGAACTTCAGTGACAAAATCAGGCTACTTACATGAACTCATAGGTGAGTGTCCTAACTGCCCGCTAGCTTCACAGCGTGATGCTACGCGACACAGTGCAACATTTTTGCCCCAACACCCTGTCTCTATTTTCCACTTCAGCACTCACATCGATGTAGTCCAGGAGCGAGGAAAGAAGGATTTTGAAATGGTGCATGTGGGATTTTCTTGGTTTTCTCTAGTTTTTCTCACTTAGCAAAGCTGTAAATCTGTTTAACATAGAGGAGATAGAGGAGCATTCATCTATTTCAGTGAGTGAAATGATTTACTTCCAAATTCACAGGGCTGTGTATTGGCCAGCCTTTATGTCAACCGCTCGTAGAGGCAAAGCACTTCACATCCATTTCTTTAGCTCTACAGTAAAAACAGTTCATGTACTGTTTTTAAGAGGAAACATAGGGTATGGAATTTTAACATTATATTATACACTAACATTTAACATTTTAACAGATGAGGTGTGTACAGCAGGCGTACACTCACGTTCATTTCGGACATGTGTTAGATTAAAAATAACATTCTCTCCCTCTTTTGCTGGTGTAGGTACCAGATGTGCTAAGAAGGTCAGATGTGCTCAGGGTCCTGTGCATGCTAGCGATGTAATGCAATTTGAGCTTCTTGACTTTTCTGCAATTATATTAAAAATTTATTGTACTTTACTTTCTGTAGTTTTAAAACTTTATCTATACTCACGTACCTGCTGACTTTGTAAAAACTTGATAAAAATTCATATAATTTGTTTGAATTGTTTGAATGCATGTATCAACAGAGTGCTACAGGGATGATGTATTTTTTATAGGCCAACATGGAAGTTAGCGTTGCGCTAGTTCTCTTGACCAAAAGCCTATGGGATTATTTACAGTGTTTTTATCATTACTGATAATTAGGTCTGTTGCAAACAAATTTAATTAAACTTACATGTTTATTTCTCTGTGATAATCTTGACTAACAAACCTACTTTTCACGATTTTTTCAAGCTTAATCACAAACATAATCTGCAAGAAAGAGTGAAAAGGCCAACTCCATACCCTCTCAGTCTTGGGAACCAGGAAGTGCTAAATGCAAACTTAATTTTCTGCTTTTGGACTCATTCCTGCACCATTTTATACTTAATAAATAATTATAAAATTATTTATTATTTTAATACAGAATTAGTAGCTTCAGGAATCACCATATAAATTATATTAAACCCAGTTAATGACTAAACAAATCATTATATAATTTATGTTTTTACTGAATAAATATCTTGATAAATCATTATTTGATTATCCTTTTTTTAAAAAATGTATTGATAGTTGATAAGTCATAATACAATTTAGTCAGTATACATTTAGTATAATTTATGTTTTTTTAAAATAAGACTCTTATTAAAACCATGCCAGCCAATCATATTTTATGTGATTAGTGGGCACAGGACCCAAAGCACATCTGGTACCGGCTTACCTTTCAGAAAATGTGCGCTCAGACCACCTCTTTAAAAATCCCCCCAACAATGATGTCATTAGGGGATGTGCCACCTCCCCCAGGTGAAAGACAATCCTTTGCTGCCTGTGCCCACTGGTGGGCCATGTAGGTACTGCAGGTGGGTGGCAGGAGGTCATTTACAATAAATAAAAACTATCAGCATAACTGAAATCACAGTTTATATGATCAAGAAATGCTGAATTACATTTTTAAGCCCCAGTGCTGACAAAAATGGCTAGATTTAACTAAACTGCTTGATTCCAGATTTTAAGAATTTAAATATACTTTCAAAGGCATGAAAGGCACCAGGAAAGAGTTTGCAGAGTCAGGAAATATGTTTACCAACAGAATATGAAAATAAAACATAGCAGCAAAACTAATAATTCAAACTGAAATCTGTCTATGAAAACAAAAGATCGTAATTGGTTGTAGGAGGGTTTTGATGGGCTCCATATTATTGTCAGGTATCTAAATGGGCTGTGGTGTACTTAAGTTTGGGAAAGGCTGCAAATAAAACAAGACTCTCTTCAGCCTACAGTAAACTCCAGAAGAAGGTATATGTCTAGGCAAATCTGTGTGGCTGCAGTCAACATTATAGCTTAGCCATGTAAAGCTAAAGCCACATCTTTAAACACAGCTCATGAAGTTTTTACACTAAGTCAGCCTTTTCTGAGTAGGGCTGAAACAAAAGGGTTTATAGGTATGCCAAAACCCATTATTTGAGAAGACTTTTAGACAGAGAAAACTTCTTGTAAATTAGTAAATAGGACTTTTAACTGTCAGATGCAGTATGAAAAAATATGTAGAAAATAATGCCAACTTTAGAGGAAAAACTGTAATGTAAAATAAAATATGAATTGCTACAATAATACTTACATATTCTAATGGATTATTCTGCGGTCTGAAAGCATTCTAATGTAAGGGGTTCTTAATATAAACAAGGGTGTCCATACCATAGCTTGGTGGCCAAATGTGGCCCATGGTAGTTTTAATGGCCCACAGAAAATATTAAAAATAAAGTAAAACATAGACCAGATTAGAAAATTAAGCTTACACTTGACTGTTTTGTACAAATTAGCCCATCACAAAGCTAAGGGACATAAATCTAGCATAGCAAATAGTGTATTTATAACCACACATTATCACAAAACCTTAATTTTTAACATCCTCCTCAATTAAGAAGTGCAGATTTCAGCAGCATCACAGCACACGTTTTGTTAATTTGCTCAACTCTCTGCTCTATCTTAAGGTCAGATTTACAAAGCTCATATGGCTAATAATCCTGAAGCAACAACACATATAATGCTCAGAAGCTTCATGGAGTTTGCTCCTGGTTTGCTTTTAAATGTGCAGATACGCTTTCACAGCTTCCCCCCTCTGCTGCACGGATTACTGCTCCGAGTGAGCAAGGCCCCCGAAATCTGACCAACCACCCTGAATTCCACAGTGATTGACCACTTGTCATGTCAGGACACTAGTGTAAGCTGTGTCGGCTGCTTTTATAGTACATTGGCTTTAACTTAGTTTTATACACTGAAGTGGGGATGTGGCATGACCAAATAGTTTAACACTGATCCTCAATAACAACAGTCTGGACAACCCTACAGTGAACAATCTTTTTACGAAGCATTAGGCCTAGTTTCTGTTTTTTCTTTTTTTTGTGAATCAACAATATTGTTGTACCATAAATATTGATATACCCATCTTGGAAAACTCAATCTACTGCCCAGCCCAATAACCAAACGTATGCAATAGCATTATGTTCTTCATTACCTTACCTCAAAAAGAACCAGCTAAACACAGATGTATGTGCTGATAGCCAGGGAACGATGTAGCCCGAGCTTATGTGTCGATATTCCAAATCAAAATTTATTCTCTGAAATGAAAGAGTCTTGGTTCTGAAATCACTCCTTCCTCACAAAATAATCAACTATTTTGCAGTGTTGTCTGAAATCTGAGTGAGCATTATTATACTCCATATAGCACACTCATTGCATCCTACTTGAGCATTGTGAAAAGAAGTGAACTGATGGTCAGTTGCACCAGCTAAATATACAACCATGCACTGGGTCAAAGATTGAGAGGCAACCTGAATATAGCTTAACGTAGAGAACAGAAACAGAACAGTTCATACTCAGTATTTTTTTATACCTGAAATGTGTAGACTTAATATGTGTTAACACATAAGGAAAACTACAGACTGAACTATGGGTTGTCTTATTATGGCAAGGGATGGAAATCCATTTCCAGGTGAGATTTGTTGAAATCTTCAACAAATCTCATCTGGAATGCTCTCATTAGAGGCTGTCAGTAAAATGATAATAAAGAAGTCAAAATTGTAACCATGGCATACAGGTGGTAGAAAAGGTAAAAGCTGTATCATTTTGAACTACATGAAGCTGACTGTGCAACACTTAGATGATGGAATAACCAGCAACGTGTGTTGATATGTGCAGCAATATCAGGAATGACAAGTATGCAATTATAGTTACTGAAGACCTTTGTTGGTCATATTTTGCCCACACAGAAGATACACAGGAATCAACAAGGGAATCTTAAAGAATCAGATGGATTATCAGAATCAATTAAGGCATTGGTATTAATAAAACTGTATCAATTCCCTTAATTATGACTACACAATTAAAGATTATTACCTAACTGCAAAAACTGAATGTCTAAAACTGGGAAAATCTGTTGCTTAACTGTGCCACAGCAATGACTGAACAGTGCTCTATATGGTCCATTACATTTGACTTACTATACAGGAAACTGGGCATCAGGAATCAGTGTGTTATTTTTGACATAACCCTCATGCTTTTATTTTGTGGTCACCATCTACAAGGTTATGGTTATGCTTGCCCAAAACACACTTCTACCATCCAGAAAAAAAGTTTATGAGAATAATTATTGAGGTAGGTGGTCAAACAGCTTGCATATTTGGCAGTAAACAAACCTAAGTATTTATTTATTTATTTTATAGAAAATATAACCTGCATTCTAGCTGGGCGGTTATGTCCAGAGTTTAAAAAATAAATACAATGGAATCACTGCAAACAAGTGGTTTGTGGTTGTTTGTCAGAAGATATTTGGATAGGTGGGAGGAGCCTGTCCTGAGGAGGAGTTCTGAAACGTCAAATGATCACAGCTCAGTAATCAGTGCTTAGGGCTAATTTTTTAGCTACCTGCTTAAGGAACAAAGCTACTTTGTTAAATATTGCAGAAGTCAACAGAAGAAATACTATTCAGTAATTTCAAGTAAATCACCAGAGGTCATAGTTTTCTCTATAGGAGAAGCCAACGGCAATCTTAACTCCCATCAAAAAGACTATGCAAATAAAAAATGTACAATTAACAACAAATTTAACTTTTCTGTGCAGATGGATCAGCCTGATTCATTGTTTTTAATCAGGCAGATCCATCTTGCAAACCTACAATGACTGTGAGCAGCCCCAAGCGTGGCGGCCCAATCAGAGTCCTTTGGAGCAGGAAGAGTTGGAAGCTACGAGCCAGACCACAGCAGAAGTGACTGCTCATACAGAGATTAGCATAGATGCTAACAGCTTCAGTAGCAGTTTCATCAGACCTCAACCGAATTTCTTCTCTAAATGAAAAACAAAATAACAACACTACCAACTACCCCACTTCGGACATGTTTTGCATTGAGTTTGTTTCAATGAAGAGGCTTGTGTTCTGTCCTTTACACCAGAGAGCCCGCCTGCTAAATTATCTGATTGGCCTATATTGAATGTAGCTGATGGAACGATTGAAGGTTCTGCCCATTCCCAATCACTTTCCACAGGCTCTTCCGCAGATGGACTCGAGAATACATTGAACAGTCCATATGGCATGTCAGATTACAACAAGCTAGAAAACCATCAGGTCTAGGCCTCATTTACACAACAACGTTGTCACCAGAAAAAGAAAGGTTTTTCCTTTTGCATTTTCAGAAGTGCTCTGTGTTCACACGGAGATGATGTAAAAAGGATCTGCGAGAATGACTGAAACGCTGTAACGTGCATGCCAGGCCAGTAGTTGGCGATGTAGCTTTGTAGTGAAACAGCAGTGTTTCAACACGCATACGCTTTCCGGGAAGGACAAAAAATTCACAAACAACAATGGTGAGTGGTCAAGGTACGTGAAAAGTATACATGTCTGAGATAAAAGAAAAAAGAAAACTACTTCTAAGAAACTGTAGACATAATGAACACCATACAGCTAGCACGCATGTTGCTCGGTAGACGGCCATAGCTGTTGTTGTTGTTGTTGTTGTTCCTAGATGCACACACAACTGTCATCTGAAAGAGTACTGCACATGCACTGCACATAATCATTTTCCCTTAAAACGCTGATTCCTGTTTACATGGAGAAGGATACCAAAATGTTTTCAAAACTTTTCCCTCTGGACCTTGGGTTCAAAAGTTTGTGGATTCAGGCACTCAGGGCACTGTTCTTGTGTAAATGGAAGGAGCAAACGCAATGAAAACTCTGTTTTCGGCCATTTTTGTTGTTGTGTTAATTGGGCCCTAGTTAGCAGAGTCACCAATGCCTAATTAGCACTCGCATTTCAGTATTACAGAATTTGATTTCACTCACCTCAACAATATGGAGATGGACATCTTTGTATTGCCTGCAAGTGCAAAGAGACAAAAAGAAATATTATTTGTCTAATTTTCACATTAAAAAGGCTTCAGAAGCACCAAGACATAAACATAGCCATGAGGTGAGGTTCATAAACTTAATTCATAATAATTAAACATGTGCTGCATTATGTATTGCTTTTAATGCTTTGTCTGTTTATTTCCTTCAGTTTCTTGTGAAAATGCTTAGTTTAATTTTTGGACCGTTCAATACATTTCACTAGTTCATCTGGGAAAGAGCCCAAAGAAAGTATTTGGGGAGGGCAGAACCTTTCAGAAGCATATCTGGCAGGTAATTGGATAATCATCCCGTCAATCAACATTTCTTACAGGCCAATCAGATAGTGTAGTTGGCAGGTGCTACTGCATAACAGAGCGTGAGCCACTTCATAAAACAAACTCGTCAAAACATGTCAAAAGTGGAGCAAAAATATCCTTATTATGGACAGATTTATTTGTTTTCATTTAATAAAGAAATGTAGTCCAGATCTGACTAAACTGCTATTGAAGCTGTTATCATCTATGCTAATCCAGACTTGAACAGTCTGTAATGAAGGAAAAAAACTTAAACATCTAGATTTAACAAGTTTATCCAATATGTAAATCATCATGCCTGAGACTGTTTTGTAAAACGCAAATTACAGTTTCAGTTTGTGTTGAACTCAGTTTCATTTCAGTTTCAGTTTAACAAAAATGTTTTGTGTATTTTAGTTTTGATTATTTTGTAACTTTAAGTTAACCATATTAATTGTGGTTCATACACTGTAGAAAACACAGACATAGTCCCACCTTGCCTTCTAAAGAGAAGTTATAAAGCCCTGTGATGGTGGTTGCCTCTTGATGCTCCAAGGCAAATACTTTTGAATCTGGTTAAACCGAAAAGTAAATTGTGTTAAGTTGACTAGTTTTATGGTAAGGAAACACTCAGAGTCAAAAATGAGCACAATTTATCTAACTAAGGCCACAAAATCAGTGTGTATACAAAGTGAAGTTGGTGAGGTCTGGATTACCCTGAGTAATTACTGCAGCTGCATTTTCTCAAATCTGACTTTGAAACTTTTTGGCAGCTCAAAGCCACTTAATCCATCTGCATTTATTAACAGTGATTACAGAAGCATCAGCATCAAGTGCATAAATACATTAGCTGAAAACAGCACAGCCAGAACTGATTTGAAACATTTATAAAAGTAATGTCTGGTGTCCAAACAGTCAACATCATGTACTCGGGGTGAACACTGTAAATCACAGAATACAAACAGCCGGTGCAGTCTGTGTCTACATAGGCTCTTGTACACCAGCGTTTTTCTAAGGTCCTTGCAGTTATTGAAATCACAAGTGTGTGCAAGAGGAGGTCCATCAATATGACCAGAGGCTGTTAAACAGAGGACACACAGCACAGTTTAAAGTCCCACTCTCACACTAATTTAGCCACCATGACTTTTGCCCAGAGAGGTGTCTGCAAAAAAAAAAAAAATCAAGTATCAGCTGCCATTTTGACAGAAGGGCTGGATCAAATAGACCTTAAATTCTATCCCATCATTGTTTGATGAATCACTATTCAAAATGTACGTATATCTCAATATTATTTTGTATCAAGAAATAACAAAGGTTTGTAAGAATGCAAAACTTATAAAGTTTGTTAAGACTGTAATTAAAATCTAATGAAATTAACCATTTTGTTAACACAGCAACAAGAACATTTTGGAAAAGTGGGTGGAACTGGAGAGTTCAGTTTGATTAAAAAACATTAAACTTTGAGAATAAACTGACTAAATACTTTCACCCATCCCCCTTTTGATGATTTAGACTTATTTTTTTGGTTTTCATTTATTTTTAGAGAACATTTAATGAATCAAGGCCATGCACTCAAAGAGCCATTTTGAAAATATTTTCCAAGAGGACTACGAGATGAGAAATGAAATCACAGAGAACAAACTCTGATGAACAAATACCAAACAGGTCGCTTGATTTTTGTGTCAATAATGTGACAGTTTTAGGGTATTTGGACAGTTTAGTTGATTAAAAAGTATCAAAAACTGAAAATAAACAAACAAAATACTTTCACCCATCCCCATTTTAATGACAAAATCTTGATTTTTTTTTTTTGTTCATTTGCTTTAAGCAATTTTGAGAGAATATTTCAGTAACCAAGGCCAAGTATTCAAAAAGCCATTATGTTATTTGACTCCTACTACAAACCTTTCTGATAAATTTGTATCTTATTAATTATTACAGGTTCATGATTGCATTAATTGGGTGTTATACAAACTTACATGCAACATGTAGTTTTGGCAGCATTTTGCAATGTCAAAAAAATGAAAAAATGAGATTACTACATTTTTTCAGGCTGTCTTGGTTAATTAACAAAGACAATTCCTATCACATGATGTCAGACAGAATAACTATTCAACAAGAACTGTGTATTTCTTAACTGTGACTTAATTTTCTGTTTGAAAATCAGATACTTCTGTTGTAGCACACTTACAAACTCAGAGTTCATGAAATAGATCTACAATGTTTGATTTGATCTCATCCCTTATGATTTTAGCTTGTTCATTAACTCTGGCCCGTTGTGTTGGAGCCAGGATCAGGGAGAAAGCTAGCTCTGGCTGCCTCACAAGGTGTGCTATTGTACCCTACATGATAAACAGATGCAGCTGTCATCCCCACATTTTTCCAAAGCACGCCTTACTGCCCTTCCCTCCCTGGCACCTAAGGAAGCTGGAGCGCTCTAGTCAAAGTGGCTAAAAATGGAAAGACGGTGCTGAGGAGGGAGAGGAAAGTCTTTGTGGCAGATAACAAACCCCACACCAGTTAAATATGGAGAATCTGACATTTAGAGGCACTTTGAGGGGAATCTCAAAAGTTTTATAATGAATGCTCAAACAGTAACAAACAACACTCAGCCAACAACTTTAGTGAGGCAGGAACATGCACAGAGCCTGAACATCTCAAAGCAGGAGAGTTGTGACTGTGAGCCTTTCAGGTTCAGTTTTGAACTCTTAACATTTGCATTTGATACAGAGACTATGGCAGAAACATTTGCAGTCACTACTGACAGAAAAGCAGCATGGAAGACACAACTAAACCTGCACCTTTCATGCAGGTTATACAGCAGTCCAAAAACAAACGCTTCTCCACAGAAGATTAAGGCTCAAGATGCTGGGGTCAGAAAACGCCTGCTTTTTGATATAAGCAGACATGCACCAAGTAAGACAGTTAGAGCTGATACCCACACTGATATTTGGACGTATTCTAAGGTTGTCTCTTTACTAAAGAGGGATGGGAACTGATAAGAAATTATTGATACCAATGCCATAATCAATTCTTATCCCTCCAATTCAATATTCATTCCCTTATCAACTCCTGTGGATTTCTGTGTGGAAAAAAGTTGGCCTCAACAGGTTTTTGGTGGCGACAAAGTAAAAAATATAGCACTCCTGATATTTGATGCTATGATACATAGGCCTATAAGTGGGATAGTACCAATCCAAAATTCTGCACTGTGACAAGTTACTTGCTGTATCAGTAATGAAATTTATGTAAAAAAATCAATGTGAGATTTAGAACAACAGATTTCTGTTGGCTTCTTTTGGTTAATGTTGTTTAACTTAGACAGTTGTTGTTTGTTAGAACTTGAAACTATGACTGTGGACTTAAATCTTTTATATGACTCTTGAAGAAACTAGGTATCCACGTTGTCATTTTTATCTTAACATAGAACGGGGTTTGATTATTAATCATAATTTATGTGCCGGCAAAACCACAGCAGCTATACTACTGATTCTGTGTTTGCACATTAACAGAGAGAAATTAGAAGACACATGCCCAGATGTATTTGGAAAATCTTAACACCATCCTTTTAGTTACATCATGGGTGGTGTGGTTGGGGTGGGGGCACAAATAAATATTAATCTCTTGGGGGGCAGAAAGTAATTGAGAACCACTGCTTTTATAGTACCTTAATGGCTAATTTGTCGTGAAGTCATAGATAAGTCAACCTTGGTCCCAGATCTTCCTAGAAGATATTTTCAGAGTTCCTCTCTAAGAATTCACTTAGTCTTTGGAGCTAGAGCCTCTGTAGGAGTCTACACACTGAAGAATATTTCCAGCCAAATTAAATCTTTCAAACCATCTTTAGTGCCAGGGTCATTAATTCTAGGTTTTGGTCTAAATCCCTCCCCTCCTTCTTGAAGACCAGAACGGACTAATTGTCACTAAAGATTAAATAAAAAGTTAGCAGACTTTGGTCTGCTTGGGCCCTCTGTTCACTGCAGACTTTTGCTTAATTTTTTCTACCAGGCACACATTTGCCTCCCACTGAAAACAGCTAACCAACCTTGTACCCCTTTCTGCATTTTTAGTTTTTTATGCCCTTAAGTGTGTTTAACAGGTCTACTTCACATGGTAGAGCATATCTGCGAACAAGACTAAAGTCTGCTTCATCACGACTTCTCCCTCTCCCCATAGTTATTGCGCAGCTGAGATGTTCTCTTGTCCTCCAAATAGGCCTACCAGAGTGATGTCAAACCATTTTTTCATTGTCACTTTGAGCCCATTGACTTGCAGTAGCTGGCCCATTGAAGAGCAAAGACATTAGAATGAAGGTAAAGTTGTCAACAATATGCCGTGGAGCCGCGCTGAACTAGCCAAACACCACATAGAAGATCTGTAAACCAGTCAAAGCAGACTGGGCCCACGTGGGGAAGGAAGCTAAAGGGGCAGTAGCTCTAACAGCATCTCAGACAGAGAGAATATAAAACTGTAGGGGTACCTTAAGTGTTTTTTTGGTCAGAATTGGTTGTAAACATATCCTAGCAATTATCAACAAAATTATATATTAAACTGTTTTAAAGCAAAATATGACATCTTTAAGTTCTTTTGAAGGAGTTTACTCTCTTCTACCTTTTGAGGTGTTGCACCAACTGTTTTTTGTTTTTTTTTACATAGGACTAAGATTTAATTTAAATCGTACACATGCCTCTAAGTAAGTGTTAAGTCCTCCATAAAATATGGTTGTCATGGTTTTCTGTTCTTGAAAAGTAACTTGGAGGATGAGGAAGAATAAGGGTTTTTGGTGTCAGCAGAGTGTTTTCTATTTTAAATGCATCCCTCAGGAATGTGATGACTTTCTAGCTCATCATCATTTTACTGTAAGCAGAAATAATTTCCGCCGTTCAGTAAAATACTGTTAAACACACAGTATGTAAAATTGTGCTGCCTGGGGACCCTCAACTAAACAAAACCAACGATGAGTCAAGACCAATGAGTGTGACCCATAGTGAGCCCGTCCCATCTGCACTGTTTACTGTTGTTTAAACTGAAGACTCTGTCCAATAAATATATCACTCCATGAGGTGTGCATACTAACGTTTTTAAAACAGAAGTGCTCCAAGAGCACAAACCTTGCCAAGGCCTTTCCAACACTATCAGCTAGTTATGGTCAAAAATGTAAAAACTGCACTGTTATCAATCCATTCAAAAAAATACTTGATCCACATCTGGATTATGATGTAATTGCTTGTCCCTTGTGCCATTATCAACATTCCCTGAAAATGTCATTAAAATCTACAGGAAACTTACTGAGTTTTAACCAAGACGTGGATAACTGCCTTATCTCGTAAAATTAACAAATCCATTAAAAAAGTCCTGTATCTGCATTTGGATCACCAACAAAATGTAATTTATTGGTCCTTGGCCCATTTCTGACAAATCCTGAAAATGTAATCAAATACTGTTGGTAATTTTTTGAGTTATCATCTTAACAGAGAAACTAATGAACTCTAGCAAAAACATAATGTTGATGCCATATCCTTAAATTATTTAATGTGATTGGGGATTTTACTTTTATCACTGCTATTTTACTCTGGCTGTTTATTTAGGCCGTTAGCTTTAGTTTTCACCTGAGTTGTTTACTGATTACAACCCAAAGTTGTTTCTAGCAGTTAGTCTGTATTGAGATATGGTGCATTTCATTTTCCTCTGGATTCAGAGGCAGCACTTTAAAAATAAAAAATAAAATGTTTTTACTGATTGAACAATGGAAGTTTAATCTTCATATCTGTGACAATATTTTGCTCAGAATGAATGTAAGGCTCTCCTGGCTAAGATGGACCTCAGTGTCTTGGAACTTAGTTTCAGTCTGTAGACTTCACACCATGACTTAAGATAAAACTTGCGTAAAGCTGGTATAACAGGCTGCAAAGAGTCAGTGTAGAGCTGATCTAGAAAATAATTGTTGATTAACAATTGATCTTCAATATATTTTTTGTTTCAGCCCCAGTCGTCTCTTTAACTGGACACAACTATGGTTATGGAGGAGGTCATGTCTCTTATTCACAATGTCAGAGGGCCAAAGTGATGAAAATTAAAGGATATCTCAATTAGATAATCACAGTGACTTTTAATTTAGTGAGAGAAGCAAATATATCTAAGATTAGAAGTTATTACATTAAAACATGTCAACTCAAATACATTGATGTTCCATCTAATGAGATAAACAGAATAAAAGTAATTTAAGTAAAGTTCCCCATGCCAGAAACAGAGCATTTCAGGTATTTAAGCATATGTACATACATATTAAGATATTTTTGTAAAGAGTTAGAACTAATTACAGTTTAAGGTCAGTATTATCCAACAGCATTCACCAGTGATAAAAGATCAATCATGAAATATTTGTAGTTCTCAATTCTTATTTGGCCATTTATATGTAATTGTTTTAAAAATGCATCCGGGTGTGACTGGCCACGCCGATTCTCCAGCTAAGCTTCTTAGAAAAGACACAGCTCATTCCTCGTCGACTCTGTTGGGTTGGTGTCGTGCATGAAGGCTGCAGATGTGGCCGAGTGTCTGCTTTGACCGGCAGGTCATTAAAATATGAGTGCTTGAAGGATGTGAGCGTCCCCACACGCTGGTCCACCACGAAGGCACAGAGACGAGAGGGAGAGAGAGCTCCAGGCGCAAACTGAGCCATGATCCCAGCAACTGTGTCAAAGCGCCGGTCCACAACACGGATCGGAAAACCTCCAGCTGAGGGAGACTGTCCGCTCCGTGTCCCCCTTCAGGTCCAGTACACTGGCCAGAAAACCTCCAGCTGAGAGAGACCGTCCGATCGGTGTCTCCTAAGGTCCATGAATGGACAACAAGACCTCAGGCTGAGAGAGACCGTCCGATCGGTGTCTCCTAAGGTCCATGAATGGACAACAAGACCTCCAGCTGAGAGAGACCGTCCGCTCCGTGTCTCCTCAGGTCCATGAATGGACAACAAGACCTCCAGCTGAGAAAGACCGTCCGCAGCAGTGACGTCAAAGGGCTGTTCCGTCAGCGAGCAGGTTGTTTATCGTGGCGTAATGATAAACATTTACAACACAATATTCACCGTACGGCACTGGAGTTATAAAAGCTTTTGTGTGCAGCCTTGCAGACGCGGTTCCATAGTGTAGCGGTTATCACGTCTGCTTTACACGCAGAAGGTCCTGGGTTCGAGCCCCAGTGGAACCATTCCTTTTTCCTCGTCTTCGTTTGTTCAACCCCTAAATTATTAAAATCAATGATTCTAGCTCATGCAACCTGCCTTTCAAGATACTCATCTGCTACAAGGACAGGCTGGAAAACGCAGAGAAAGACACCTTTTAGGATGTTAAGATGCAACTGCATATTGTTCTTCTTTTGGAGATATCTTATAAAATAATCACTCTACTGGACGAAATATTGATGTTCAAAGCTAAATCCGAATAACATCTGGACCTACCCTTTTTTTTTTTTTTAAATTAACTGCAAAGTCACTGCTATTTGATACACGCCTTTGCTGAACTATTTCATATTTGGGTGCCCTTATGGATTCACCCGGCGGTAGGGATGGAAATTGATATGATTTTATCGATATCAATTAAGGATGCCCTGATGGGTCGGCCTCTGATCAGTATACCTACATTTCCACCAAGCAGTCCAGTTCAGTTCGGCTGGGTACAGCACTCAATTACTAGCATTTCCACTGTCAGAATAGAAGAAAAAGTACCCAAATAACCGACCCCTGCCGCCCCACTGTTTGACCTTTCTGAAGGGGTGCCATGTGTAACAAACCGATCCTGAAAGGTTGAGTCAAAAGTGCTGCAGTCTGTTGACTGGTCGCAAAAATGGTCAATTCTCATGCAACCGCAGCAAAAATGAAAACGGATACCTAGTCCACTCGTCGACATGTTGAAACAAAAACACAAAGTCTATGGCCAGAATATTTGGAACAGCACACGGCCATTTTGGATTTTGACACAAATAATTTGTATCTATTTCATGTTTGGCATAAAAGTTGGTGTTTCTGTTGTTGCAACCTGAAGCTTATTGTACAAATTCTTTTTACATTTGAAACACTCCATATTTTGATTATTTCTTCATGTTTTTAAGGCATTTTATCTCTTGATTTTTATCAGTCTGGGCCTTGCCTTGTAGTTTTTATTGCTGGGAGGAAAACAGAGAAGTAAACTGTAAAACTTCGTTTGAAATAAACTAGATGCTAATTTTGGAGAAACCCACCAACAGACTCAGTGAAAAAAACAGAGAAATACAACACAGTAGTGTCACATCAGTAAGGTGACTAAAATGAAAACTGAGTTGAGGGGTCTTCTTTCATGTAAAATATATGGCAGAGAGATACTGATATCAAATTAACTGCATTCTTATATTTATTACGATTACCCATAATTTCCACATATTGACAGAGGCAAGACGACCAGAGGCCGTGATTTCCACTGTGCCTGCAAGACCCCTCCGCTAAATAACATATTCGCCTGGAATTCACCTTAAAATACTTTGAAAATACTGAACTAGTGTAGCTAGAGAGATTAAGTTGGCCTCGGTTTTGTTTTATTCCAGTGTTAGATGCATTTCATTCAGTTGACTGGTCAATGTTTTTTTTTTCAAGTCATTTTGCATGACAAAAAAACATTTTTATCTTGTTGTAACACTGTGAATCTGAGCCAAGTTATTCTGAAAAAAAACATGCCTTAATATTATAAACAGTTAGTGTGTGTTTGCACTTTTATATGAAATACTGACAACTTTATCAGTTTCTTAGGAATGTAGGAAGAGTACAGTCATATGCCTTTGTCAGAGTTACAAGTTTTTATACATTTCAGTTATTCAAACACCATCCACAAGTGTATGCAAGACATCGAGCAGCCTGTTCCCAGCAATTTTTTTCTTAGTTTTGTTGATAAACACTGTAGCTGAAGCTGTTTGTTGGCCTTGAAAAACAAAGAGAGACAATAACTGACGAAAGTAAATCCTTGAAAAAAAAAAAAACTCTGAGGGGCTGTTGACACTCAAACTCCATGATACATGCTTCATTTTACAGCCATTAAAAATAGGTGCATGGTCTCGATGAGGCAGTCTCACTCAATAATAGAAATGCAGTTTATTGTTGAGGTATCAGTAAAGGTTCATTCACAGAGGAGTATAGATACAGGTACTGGTATCATTAAGAACTAACTCACCAATAAAATACTAAGGAGTGTAAAGTGACGAGGACTGTGCAATACGGCCTAAAAATTAGAAATCTCTGATTTTTCCCAACAAAATTCAGTTTCTGATTTTAATAAACTGTTTCCCTCTTACTGTAAAAATATCAATGGCATAAAAATGACACAAAACACATTTAGTTTTATTTGATCTAAGTATGTCAAAAGAGTTAACTGGGTTTTTCTCTTGAAATCAGAGTTGGCTGTAATTTCATATCAAAGGCACACCATAAAGTTTTGGACATAAGGGGGCTTGTCTACACTGACACTTAAAGCTGCACTATTTTCACAAAACATTAACATGACATGACTTTAATAATTATCAAATTTATTTCAGAAATTATCTCAGTTTTCATTACTTAATTCTTCTGTGAAAAAAAAGGTTGACGAATCAATTAAATCCATACATAATCCAACCTAAAAGTGAATTATAACCTTTATCCACATTATTATAACCAAGCAGATTTTTTGTATTCCTGTATTTCTAAAGTAGTTGTAAAAATCCCTTCAGAAACTAACTAGGCTAATTTCTGTGATACGTTTTTTACTTCACACCATTTCACTGAACATGTGAGTACTGAGCTAACAAATAAAACAATAAGCTAAACCAATAAAAGCTTTCCATCATCTGGTGTCCCAAAACTAGAGCTGTTTCTTCCATACTGATACTTAGTTTGGTTTAATGTTACTGGGACAGAAAGTGGAACAACTCTGACTCGATACTTGATCTCAAATTATTTATACACAGAATGCTCACAATTGGTGGTCACAGTTCAGAAAGATTATAAATGATAATGTTTTAGTGATTTAAAATCATCAGCACAATCAGTCCTTTTCCATTTGTGTTACCTGCTTAATTTGGCTTGACCCTGCACAGTTTGGATACAACCTGCTTCGTTTTGTTTTCCATTTCAGTTTAGACTTTAGTCAGTACCTCTTTCAGGTAGGCAGGGTCTTCATAGCATAACTGTGGGAAACTACCGTGGTATCCTCACAACGTCAAAGGAGGCAACAGAGGTGAGACCTGCCAGCTGCTGTGTGGCTTTTTGTCACTGTTGGGGAATTCATTTTGTTTAAAAGAGAGCAACAAGCAGCAAAACAGCATGCTATTGAAGCAGAGGAATGCTTGAAGTCTTGCAACATTACCGATCAGGTAACAGGAGGCGGTTAATTTTCGTATCCAACAGCCCGACTTGTGGCGATACTCTGACCTTTCAGAGGTCAGCAGTGTCTCCACATCATGTTTGGTCTCTGCTCAGCACCCTCTGTGCGCTGCTGGAGGTGATACGAGAAACTGTGACAGGAACTAAGCATGATCCCTAATGGAAAACCAAAAACAACCAAGTAAAGTCGAGTAGAGACTAGATGATACCACATAGTGGAATAGTCTCAAAAGCGTTGTGCTATATTTGTCTATTAGGTATTATGTATTTACCTGGTCAAATACAGGGTATTTAAGGGTTCTTGTACACTTTTTTTTGAAACCAAACTCAAACTTTAAGAGCTTCTAAAAACCCAAACTGTGAAAAATAAATGCTGTCACATGCAAAGCAGAAAAAACAGCAATTAACCCAGAGATAGTGTATTAAAATCAACAAGGTTCAACCTTTTAGGTGAAACCTTAGAGCGTTGATTTATTTGTTCACAGGGGTCTAGAACCTATCCCAGGTTTTACTGGTGAGATGCAGAGAACACCCTGAACCAGTTGCCATGTAGCTGACCACAGGTTTACATAGAGAGACAAACAACTTTTCATACACTCACCCACACTTAAAGGCAATCTAGAGTCACCTCGAATGAGTTTGTTTTTGGTCAGTAGGAAGAAGCCAGATTGTCCAGAGAGAAACCGTGCATGCACAGAAAAGACCCTAACTGACACCAGGTATGAGCCAGCTAACATTTTTGCTGTGAGGCACACACACTACCTACTGCACCACTGTGCCACCTAGAAATTATACAAGCAATTTCATTAATAACATGACTGCAAAAATACAGATATTTAGGTATTATTCTTTATTTAAAAATATAGCTAAAAATGCTAGACATGTAAGCAAATTTCAGATTTACTATGTTGAATGCATTTAGTCTTAGTGTTTGGTGTGATCAAGGAAACTTGACAAAATCCTGCACGGCAAATTTGTACTTCTTTAACTTTGTGTTCACTTTATCTGTATATATATTTCTACATAACTGAAGTTGACTTGGTGACTGCATTGAGAGAGGTAGAGGGCCATATGTGGCCCCGGGCCACCGGTTGTGCATCCTTGATTTATGGTGTGCCTGTTCTTCCATCCCTTTATATTGAATCTATTTATACGATGATAGTGCAATATCACAAAATAAACTTTTATACATTTTACAGTTCGGCAAATTTTGCAATTTAAAAGAGAGATAACAATTTTAAAATAATAACTATGGAATTTCAATTGGCCTATATTTGACTAAAATGTTGTTCTTTGACCAAAAGTGATTAAAGTGGGATAAAACTCAGGTCTTTCCGTCTAGAGGTGAAAAATGGCTGTCAGGGTTAGCACATTAATCATAGCTTCAATTAGAGACAGGTGTGTCATTCTCATTGTTAATAACTAATAATGTAATAAATCCTGATATATGCAGCCAAAGGATGGACAAGCTCGTCATAAACTAAGTTTGACGTTAATAGCCTTACATACATTTAACTGGAGTCACATTCATGTTTATTTTATCAGGTTTCAGTTTAAAACAGATGAATAACAGTTTAGTTTACAACAGCTGCATGTTTAACTCTCGCGTTATTAAGCAACACAAAACAAGCTTTTTAATTCTTAGATATTACATAGTTACTCACCATATTTTAAGAAGATGAAAACGGGCTTTTTGGCAACAGCTTTAGAAACATTTTGTAAGTCTGACGAAGGATTAATAAGTTTACATTTTCATTTCAAACTTCGCGAACTGGATGTTGACAGAGACCAACAGCGCCATCTACGTAAGAGCTCCTCTGCTTCTTCTTCGTTGGAGTTTCACGGCAGTGTGCAGACCAGCGTGTTGGTGATTTACCGCCACCTACCGAGCTGGTGTCGGTCAGAGTTATGGCACAGGAGGAAACGAGTATGTAGTTCTTTCTTTGTTTAGGAACATTATGAACTTTAAAAGTGTTTGGTCTGCTTTTCCCCAAGAGTATTTTAAAGTGAAAACTCTCTTCTGGTTCCCCAATGTTTGAACTCATTTGTGTCTTTCCTGCGTGACAATATCAGGCATCACTTCTTGCAACCATGCTACATCAAGAAAAAAATGGCTTTTTGTTGTATGAATATGAGTATAAATATTGTGTGTCTTGAGATTTTTGCCCTGTCTTTCACTTAATCAATCAACCAGACTTTATTTGTAAAGCACTTAAATAAAGGCAACTGGAACAAACGAACCAGTATGGAACAAAACAAAGGGAAAATAACTTTATTAAAGAACTATGGGAATGAGGAACTGAGGAAACGCTATCATGAGAATGAATTCAAAATAACGAAACACCGGAGATGATGTTAAAAACACTAAAACTACGGACAAAATAAAAGTAGTAATGAAATAAAATAATAATAATAATAATTAATATAAAAAAAGAAAAGTCAAAGACAATTTAAAGACAAGAGGTTGGCATTTGTCTTGGGCAAAAAAGTTTTAAAAGCCTTTAAGTGTCAATCACTTTTCACACCTTCTTTGTCTTCAGTCTGAGGCTTTAAATTGGTAATGTTTCACAGTTTAAGGTGCCTCATAACTGCGAATACAGAGTTTCCCCACATCCTCAATGATAGGACACAAACATGAGTCTCTTTGTTCTGCACAAACACCAAACTGCCTCAAATCCTGAGGACAGTGATGCTGTTTGAATGCGGCCCCTCTTCCCTCCTCTCAAGCCTACAATTTCCTGGTGTCACATTTATTTGTGTCCCCAAAATGGCGAACGTAGCTGCTGCTGCGGCTGCTGCCGCCGCCGCTGCTGCTGCCGCGAACAGAGACCCTTCTGTGGATCGATCACTACGATCAGTGTTTGGTAAGTTTGTCCCCGATACCCGCTCAGTGCCGACTGTTTTACCCGTCAGTGATATTATTAGTAATTGGTGATTAACTGATACTTGCTAACAGGGGTAACCGGCTAATGTTGCCGTCAGCCAGGCAACGAGGGTTCAGACTTCTCCTCAGCTACCAGGCGACACACGGAGCTCTGAGTGAAGTGGTTCAATTTATTATTGTGGCCTTAACAGCAATTATTTTGTCTTATTGCTCCTTCAGTGGGGAATATTCCTTATGAGGCCACAGAAGAACAGCTTAAGGACATCTTTTCAGAGGTCGGACTTGTTGTCAGCTTCAGGTAAGTGAGGACTGCCATTCATTTGAGATAGCTTCAAGTTAGCTATTGATGGCAAGCGCATGTTGCTATACAGGTCGTTATCTTTCATCCATCCATCCATTATCAATGCCGCTCATCCCTTTTGGGGTCGCGGGGGGCTGTAGCCTATCCCAGCTGACATCGGGGTACACCCTGAACCCCTCGCTAGCCGATCGCAAGGCCACAAAGACAGACAGACAACCATTCACCCACACATTCATACTTTAGGGCAATCTGGAGTCACCAGCCAACCTAATGAGCATGTTTTTGGTTCTGTGGGACCATAAACTGTGGGAGGAAGCTGGAGTGCCCAGAGAGAACCCACACATGCATGGAGAGACTACTAAAACTTTACACAGGAAGGCCCTGACCTACACTGGGATCAAACTAGCAACCTGTTTGCTGTGAAGTGCGTACACTACCTGCTGTGCAACCTTGCTGCCCCGTTTTTTTTTAAAATTATTTCTTATCATATTATAGAGTCACACTGCCCCGTACCACTAAAGTGTAAGCATCTAAATCAGTCACCATGGCTTTGTATTTTATTATCAACATCAACATTAACATTCATGTATTAACTATAAATCCAACCCAAAGAGGATTAAAAGAAATTAAAGGTAATACAAATATACTCAAAAACACTTGACAATAGTAATATAAAAAGATTATAATCCATTTTGATTCTTCAGAGAAATTATGAATACATTATACAAAATATATAATTTGCCTTAACCTATCTTGTATTCATCAAACTTTTTTCAGCTCTTTCTTAAAATTCAACTTTATTTATAATAACAATGCATGCATGTTAGTATCAGCACAATATCAATTTCAGGATATAATAGTTTAAAAAGTTGATTATTATTATCTGCAAGTATTAAACTTTCCATCGATACTTACAGTCGGTGTATCAGCCATACAAATCAGTCAAGTACACAGTGCTCAACAAATTTATTAGACCAGCTGTCATAAAACCAGGAAACAACTATTTCAGAAATCTTTATAAAGCTTGTTTAAAATTGAACATGTTATTGCTTTTGGACATACAGTTTGAACATGAATGAGAAATTTTAAACTGAAACACCTTCAAGCATAACATTCAGCCACTAAAACTGTTAATAACAACATTTTGACATCTTTATCAAGAAATGAAATGTGCTTCACTCTTCTGTTTGTTTTTTGTAAAACAGTAAATTTGCAAATTTGTGGATACACAAATAGTACAACAATAGTAATTATGTTGTAGCAGTGAAAAGTATTCCTGTTGAAGAGCTTCCACATACAGGTGTATTGACTGACTACTGTTCTCTGTTTGAGTAATCTCACTTGATCAAGCCTTTTCTTACAGTCCATACTACAAAATAAGTAATAAAAGTATGTATGATTCCTGCTGATATTGTATCAGATCGATATCGGTATCAGCCAATACTCAAGGCTGCAATATCGGTATCGTATCCGAGGTGAAAAAGTTGTATCGGGACACCCCTAGTCATTTCTGATGCTGTTAATTTCAGGCATCTGTGGCATAAACCTTACATTAGGTGGTGGTCCAATAATTTAGCACTGTTTTCTGTATATTGACTGAAATATTGTCAAAATGTATGAATATACCAGAATTGGTATATTCACCTCATTGTCATTAATGGCCATTTTCCACCAGCCCGCCTTGGCCCTACTGTACTCTACTCTACTCGGCTCTACTCGGTTTGCGTTGCGTTTCCACCGGCACAGTACCTCCTAAAACAAACAAGTTTTTGGTACCTACTCTGCTCTGGTTCTAAGCAAGCTGAGTCGGTACCAAAAGGTGACGTCGACCGACTGCCGGCGACTGATTGGTCAGAGAATGTCGTCACCGATGGGTCATGAGCGGGACGTCCAAAACAGGACTGCAGTACATACGCTTTGTTACTTTAAGGCAATAACTTGCTGCCATCACAATGTTAAACACAGGAATTTATCATTACGAGCTAGCTAACAAGCTAGCGGTAGCTTCCATTAGCTTACCCTCATACGTCTTTTCTTTGCAGCTCTTGTCCTCGGCTTCAAACTGTTGTATAGCTTCCAAAACTCTCCTGTATTTCTCAAGGGTATTTCTTCTCACTGCCTGCAGCCTTCTTCTGCTTTCCTCTTTCATTCGGTTTGTAACAAAAAGCCACAGACCGAGCATCAAGTATACTATTGCCTCCAAGTCCTCCATTGTTTTGGTTGTTGTGTCGTGCTCAAAATGACATGAACGCAGTGTCGCCCAGCTGTTTCACAGCGACCCCGCCCCCGCTGGGCAGGGAACCGGGCTGGTGGAAAAGCAGCACAATGCGAGTAGAGTAGAGCCGGGTAGAGTCTGGGAAAGCCGAGCCGAGTAGAGTAGGGCTAATGGAAAAGGGCCATTAAAGTCTGCCTTTAAAAATCAACAGGATGATTTTAGGGAATCGAATGTTTGTGTTTCTTACTCAAATAAACCTTCACTATGAGAAGCACAGGTCAGTTTTAGTCGAGTAGAGATTGAGGACTCTTGGAGAAAAACTATTGGTGTCGATATTGATATTGATGATAATGACTTTTGAAATATCAGATACTGACAAAAATCCAATATTCAGCAATTAAAAAAAAATTATCTTAAGGCCAATGAATGGGGGCCAGTAATGGAGGTAAGGTGTTTCTGTTCTATAGTAGTTGTATTTTGGACTGTCAGTAAACATGCAATGCAGGTCTAGTAAACTCCAGAATCAAGTGTATTGTAGCAATCCAAGCTTGTACAAATAAAGAGGGAAATATGAAGAAATTACTTATAATTTTGTCTTTTCATAAATCACAAGTCTCACACAGTAAGTGTTCTTCCGTGATTATATGATTTGATTCTTTAAAATGCCAGAGAAGGGATTTGTGTTCTCCAGTGAGTTACCAGAGCTCTCAAACTGCTTGTTAGTGGGCTAGTCAATTATGCCGGATTTGGATCTTTACCCCTAACTTGTGTTTAAACAACTTGTAATTTAGCCAGTTTTCTTTGAACTTAACATGGACAGGTTTTTGTAAATGTGCTCACACATCATGGTAAATATTTTTATACTAAAATTACCTCAAAGACAAGTTTGTACATTTCCTCCTTATAGGTTTCCAGCCCATGTCGTCACAAGATTCAAAAAAGAAGGAACACATTTATCAATGCCTTGAAACAACATTTAGCTGTGTGTAATCCAGTGTTCCTGATTATACTTTGTTCAACTTTGACATTACACACTGTCAGACATTCTCCAATGTTTTCTTCTGTTTTTAGGTTAGTATATGACAGGGAGACAGGAAAGCCAAAGGGCTATGGCTTCTGTGAATATCAGGACCAGGAGACGGCCCTCAGTGCCATGCGGAACTTGAACGGGAGGGAGTTCAGCGGTCGGGCTCTGCGCGTTGACAACGCAGCCAGTGAGAAGAACAAGGAAGAGCTAAAAAGTAAGTGCTTTTTACTTCATGCCACCCCCTGACAGACAGTGTGTTGTGTCTGGTTTGATTAAAATCTGTTTGTATAAAGTTAGAGTGGGCTCATGATTCTCTGTTACTCAGGTTTGGGAACTGGAGCCCCTATTATTGAGTCTCCTTATGGAGACAGTGTCCCGCCACAGGAAGCACCAGAGTCCATTAGCAGAGCCGTCGCCAGCCTGCCTCCAGAACAGATGTTTGAGCTGATGAAACAGATGAAGGTGGGTCCTCCAGTCCTCTCTGCCCTTTTGACTGACATAATCATTAGTGTTAGGTTGGTGTAAGAATTAGGGCTGAACAATATGCAGTAGTTACATCAAGGGATGTCCAATGTAAGTCACATGACTCAATGCAGGTCATGCAGCCATTTGTGTGTTTTTTTATGGAAACAACAGCAGCAAATTTTCCAGTTTCTTTGACTATCTACAGTAAAAGTTCTTCTAATAGCACCATCAATAGGCTTGGTCAGAGAACAGACCATGGTACATGCAGAATTTGTGTTTCCTGCACTGAAATCTCATTTACAAGGGTGACCTGCCCAAGAGGTCAGCAGCACATGTCATAATAAATACAAATTCATGATAAAAGTGTACAGTGCCTTTACAAAAATCAAATGTAAGAGGCTTGTACCTGAAGCTTGAAAGCTAAAGAATTTGATAAAATACTGATGTTCTTGCTCGGGCAACACTATTTCCATTAGTTTATCTCAAATCAGCTGTATGGTTTACATATGTGTATAAAACATGTTATGAATCTTTTTTTTCCTCTGTTGCTGTGTTTTACTCTGTGATTTAATTTTTTCATCTGGAAGATTAAAACATGTAGTGACTGGTGACACAAAAACCTAGTTTTTGGTCCGGAACTGAAAGGGTTAGTGGATACTTGTGACGTCTAGACTCCAGAGTTATGAATCAATCCTTGAATCTAGTGCATCAGTGGCAGTTGTGTGTGCTGCTGAATGTATGTGCAGATCTTGTTCAACAGTACAGTCTCTTTTTTATGAAAAAAAATGAGTGTGGATCTGGTTCTCATAAAAGGCAGAATTTTAAGGTTTTTAATGTGTGAGCAGCTGCTCTGAACTTTGATTAAAACACTGAAAATGAACATTCCTAATAAAAGACTAAAAGAAGCTCCATACTGCAGTCTGGTACAATGTTTTAATATTTCGAAGTTTGTTTCATAGGAAAGCTCCTTACAATACCACAGACATTCATACATGTTTTTATGTAATGATGTGCTATAAACCTATCTAGAAGTAAAATACGTTCTCATGTAAAGTTTTGTAGAGTTTTTCTTTTGCTTTTAAATTTAAAAGGGCTTATATTTGTGACGTTGTCTCTCTTTCAGCTGTGTGTGCAGAACAGTCCTCAGGAGGCGAGGAACATGCTGCTGCAGAACCCTCAGCTAGCCTACGCTCTGCTGCAGGCCCAAGTTGTCATGAGGATTGTGGACCCAGAGATTGCCCTAGTAAGAGGAGACCAGTTGAATCCAACATGTTCTTTAATTTTTCACAGCAGCCTTGCTACAAGCAAATAAACTGAAAGTTTGTTAGAACCAGATGAGCAGAAGGTATAATTTAAGTCATGCTGCTCTCTGTTCTTATACAGAAAATGCTCCACCGTCAAACTACAGTCCAGCCTCTTATTCCTGCTGGTCAGGGTGGGGGAGCCCCACCCACCAATCCACCTGCAACACAGCCCAGTGTGCCAGTGTCTCAGCCTCAGCCTGTGGTAAGTGCAGCAGTCTCCATATGTCAGCTATTGATACCTCCAAAGTCCAGCCCATTTGAATGATGTAAAGACAGCATCGCTAATCTTATTGAGGTACATATTATGTGATATTGGTTGAAACCCCTCCTCTGTCACAGTTGCAGTCAACACCAAACATGCAAAGAGAAAGACACAAGAATTTGTGTCATTTAAAGAAGCTGTAAGCCAGTGAAAATTTTGATTAGTCACTTCCCTGAGACCCCACTGAACACAGCTAACCAATGCCCTTCCTCCCCGTTTACATGTACATGTCTCATGGCGCACATTAGCTTGGAGTTAATTTGTATCTTACACCTGAGGAACTACCAAGTCTACTAAAGAGTTACTGAATTTTTTGTACGCTTTGTATACTTCAGGAAGTCCAGGAGAGTTTGAGGGCTGTGGTGGTCCCCCTACTTTTGTCTGTCATGGGCAGTGGCCTGGTCCCTCATTTATCAGTACATTTGTTTTACATAAACTCTTGGTGATGGATTATCTGTTCACTATTCAGTGGGTTAGTTTGCACCGTAAGAGCAGCATGCTTAACCCCCGGAGGTCGACGCTATCGTATACGACAGCAAAGCACACAGTTCACAAAATATTTAATAACTTTACAGCCGTTTATCGTAGCCACTTACCGATTGTTTTGATCGAAAACTAACAACCTAGCTGTTCCGATGAGCCCTTCATAGCTCTTCCACAGGCTGAGATATCTCTCCTGAAACATCAGTGTCTTTTTGGAGACTTCGTAGAAGTAATCCATCATGATAAATCCAAAAGTTAGGTCTTCTAGGTATATTATTTAATCCAATTTCTGTATCAAAACACGTAAGCACCGTAGATAGTCGCCATCTTGTTGTCACCCGGATGTAGTTTATCTACTATTTCCTGTGTCTTCTGACAAAAATATAATAAAAAACGTTATATATTTAGTTATGCCCATTTGGGTTTTATTCCAAATCAGGGCGCCTAGTGCGCACAGATAATTCTTATGGATTTATAAACATTATTTATTTTTACACATATTATGACCGGATATGATGTCAGGAGGGTTAGCCTGTCAGATGAACAAGCGCTCTGTCTCCCCTAGAGACGCACAGTATCAGAAACACAGGTAAACATATTGTTGCAAGCAAAAAATAGGCTGTTTTGGGACATTGGAACCTGCAAAAAAACGAGTGACTATTTTTGTAAATATGATTGTAAAAAGTTTGCTGTGTGTGATAGCGTTTATTTCTTTGTTCTAACTTATAAAGAAGACTTGAAAAAACATTTTTCTGTTGTCAAAAGTGTTCATCCATACTCTGCTGGATTTTTTTGTGATGACTTCTGTCTGGTTCAATTTCCGTTTTTTTTTTTTTTTTTTTCTTTTGTCTTAATGGTCATATTACTATTTACACATTCAAGTGACACCCCTGCAGCATACATATTCAGATAGCCCAGCTTGTCCTGGAAACAAAACAAGGTCTAATGCATGATTATGCATCATAGGGTTGAGGTTTTACATACAGTATAACACAAAAAGTCCTGTGTGACCTCAGAGGGTTAACTGTCACAGTATCAAAATGTCTCTGAGAATACTCTTTGAAAGAATCAAGTTAAATACGGTGTAAGACGTGGTGAGGGGCCAAAAACTCTGGGCTGCTTGTGAGACAAACCATAACGGGTAGTCTGTGTGTCAGTCAGTATGATTGCTGGCATGAACACTGTTTTCATCTTTGCCACAAAAGCAGCAAAGATGCTCATGCCCTGTTGAGAAAAGAACAAGTCAAATAAAATAAATTCCACAGGCTAAATGTTGTATTTCATGCTGTTATTTTTGGTTTGTTTGGAGCTGGTTGGCCACTACGCCAAAAGAATGGTGAAGGAAACACTGGGGTTGTATCTGACCAAAACAATTCAAAGCCAAAAAGTCAGTGAAGTTTCAGTCATGTTCCCTGTAATGTTCTCCATTACACAGAATCTAAAGCCCCTTTCACACTTCTGTTTCAAGCAGTATTCACACCCCTGTGAAGTTTCACCTCCACTTGGATGCTGCGTTCCAGTTGTACTGGGAAGTTAGGATTTCTGAGTTCTGAGTGGGTAATTTCATCTGGAACGCCCCTGAGGTCCTCACCACCCCTGAGTTGACAATCAAAGATGGCTGCCCCCAGTGTAAACAGTTATTAATCTCCTGTAATATTCCGTTTATTAGCACTTCTGACTCGTTTTTGTCGCACTCTATCAGCCATATACATCGTATTGTTTGACGTTTATATATAGAAATACTGCTATAGTGTTATTTACATTCTTCATGTGATATGTGCGATCTACAACGCAGGGCATGCTAACAATGGCTAACAGTAGCCTGGTAGATTGGCAAGTATTTTTTCTGACTTTGTAACCGGAGCTTTGTTAATCATGGTCCTCTTGGATGTTGTTTCAACTGTCATTGTTTTGTTATAATTGCATTTGTTTTTATAATTAATTATGCTATTATATACTATTGGCTTTTCGATTATGCCTGAGTAAGTAATAAGAAATTTGTTGGGGTGTTAAGTGCCAGTTTGAGTGGACCCAATGAAGATTATTTGCTAGTTCAATAGTTGCCAGTGAGAATTAAAAGATAAAACAGCTTCTGAAACAAATAGCCAAAATATCTGTTTCCTCAATAGAACTTCCAGCAGTATTTGTGACGGGGACTAATTACCTCCACCAAGGAGGTTATGTTTTTGGGAGGGTTTGTTTGTCTGTCTGTCTGTTAGTTAGTTAGCAACATTACTGAGAAAGTTATGGACGGATATTGATGAAATTTTCAGGGAATGTCCGGATTGGGATAAGGAACAAATGATTAGATTTTGGAAGCGATCCGGATCTCCATCTGGATCCAGGAATTTTTTTAATGATTCTCAAAGAATTCTGGATACTATGATCCAGAATATGAAAAAATAGGGGACCTTTGGAATTTTCATCTTAGGAAGAGAACAAATGAAGCTACAAACACGCAACAAACACCATTAAATAGCCAAGGCATTGTGGAATTTGGAAGGTGCCAACGGATTTGCTGTATCTTCAAAAGCTAGGGAGCTAGATCCAGAAGAAAACCGCCATTAAGGAAAATTCGATTTTCGTGAATAACTACTGAACTAATATTGATATCATTATGAATCCAGTTGCTAATGGCATGTTTTCATGGTCAAGGAATTTAAAAATGTAGTTAAAATAAATGTGGGGACAAATATTTATGGTGCAAATGACAAATAGGAGGAACTGTGGCACTTGGCGGAGGTCTGCACTCTCCGAGTGCTTTCTAGTATTCTTTTTAAATATTAGGAATTACATACAAAATAAGTGAATTATACCTGAATATATTTATCATTTCAATTTATTTTAAGATCTGGCTCCCAGTGTCTGTTTAATGAAAAGCTTCCCCTTGATGATCCCTGGTATGGGGGGAACGAGGTGACCCCCATTTACCATGTCTCCAGTTGTAGTATCAGAGGTGTGATATTGGTTGGGGGGAGGGGAACTTGGACTGAATGGGAAACATGAGCACTTGTGTGAGTGTCTATGCCTTTGTATTGAGAGAACGCGCCATGTCACTTGTATCCAAGTAATATAACACTGAATTTACACAGATGTTACGCCCTCATGGTTTTCTGTGAATGTCCTGAGGTGTAATAATGACAGAGCTTTATTGCGGCACTTTTACGTGAATATACATTATAGAGGGCATAAGACTATGCTTGTTGTAAAACTTTGGTTGTCATATTATGTAATTATGATGAACTGTTCTCAGATCTGTTTGGTCCTGGAGCGTTCTAGTGCAGGCCAGCAGGGCTCTGAAGAAGGGAGCCATCATGCTTACAGGGCAACCATCCTCAGTGTGATGGGGCTTTTCCATTTGTGGTATCTGCTTAACTTTGTTTAGCTTTAGTGCCCCTTTAAGGTGGGCGTGGTCATCATAGCGGGAATCTGCAGAGGTGTTGTGACATCCTTAGGACAACAAAGGACAAAATAGAAGCAGCCAGACCCCTGTGGATTGTGATTTCTTTTCACAATAAGGAGACGAGCTTTGTTTAAGAAAGTTTGCAGGCAAGGGAACAACATGTTATCCAAAGCAGAGGAGAGTTTGGGAAGTCATACAACATTACAGAGCAGATAGCGGGAGGAGTATAATTTCCATGTTGGATACTACTGTGTCCTTGTGGCAAAACTCTGGTCTTGTTACAGTCTTGGCTCAGCGCTTGGACTCTTAACAGAGTTGAAAAATGCTGCTTCAGGTACAAGGCACAATTCTTGATTTGAAAACAAAAACAACCCAGAAAAGCCCTCAGAGAGCGCAGACCTCCGCCAAGCAGCTCAGTTACGGCAGTGGCTTTTCCACAAACCCATGAAAAGGATGCAGTTCTGTATAACCACGCGCTCTGATTGGACGGCCGAGTCTCCGCTCATGTCTGTCCATGTGGAGGGTTCCTCCACCAGCATAGCAAGGGAAGCTGGGAAATGAAGTGACATAGGCTTGAAAAATGTTGACGTCTGTTTGCAAATAAACTATTATTCCCATAATGACGTAAAGGGGCGACACCCTCACAGCAGCCGAGGAGAAATGAAAAGGATTTCCCATAATAAACTTCAATATTTTTTGTGATGTCAATCTGGATTGGATCCAGATGAAATTAACCTTGATGATAGAGATATATTATATATGTTATCCTCTAAATTTTGAAGTGAATTCATTAAGTGATGTCAGAGATAAGATTTTTTAAAATTCGGCCCAATGTTAACTGATGGGATTTTTTGAAATTTGGGGATTTTTTTTCATCCAGACAAATATGCAGGTCACCACCAAAATTTACTGGCTTCTTCCTTGGACCAAACCACACCTCTGGTGGAATTTTCATGTTAATCCATGATGTAGTTTTTGTGTAATCTTGCTAAAAATCAGACAAACGGGGCCAAAAACATAACTTCCTTGGTGGAGGTAACAAATAAAGTTGAGGCAAGCAGATAATGTAGTGGAAAAAGCTTCATGGGCCTGTGTCCGCAAGCTGCTTATTATACGCTGGCAGCTCTTGATTTCAATTCAAAACCATCACAGCCCAGAGTTTTCAGAGCTCAGCACCCTGACTGGATTTTGGTCACTGCGCTTCCAGTGTGCTCAGTTTAAAATAATTCGACTAATAATGCTCATCAGTGTCACTTCTCCCTCACTGACCAATCTAATCAAGAAGGGGCGGGACCTCTGCCATTCGCTCTGTGAACAAACATGGCGAAGGTGAAAATGAGATGGCTTGTATTTACAAGAGAACTATCTCTTGGTCTTCAGCCTTTCTCAGTAGTAGAACAGGATTATCTGACTTTATTTCACATTTTCTGGGTGATATTTTGATGGATTTAAGGAATACAATGCATATTGAGCAATTTTAAACAGCCTTAAGGGTGTTACTCTTGTTTCCTGGCAACATTAAATACCGGCAAGAAGCATTCTGAAGCTGGGGTTTAGAGCTGTTCCAACAGGAAAAACTCTTGCTGTGGACACAAGCCCTAAGTAGCCCTCTAACACTAGAGCATTGGTCACTTTACTTCTCTGTCCAGTTCAGAATCTACCTAAAAAAAATGCAGTGTCCCTGTTCGTATGCAGGTCGTTAATGAATTTTGATGGCAACAACGTCTGCTATTTTTTTGTAATCTGCCTTGGATGCCCACTAAAATAAGGGGTATATGTTTAAATCAGGACATTTTACAGACTGTGAGAGGTAATTTTTAGTTTTTGCTTTCCAAATGCTCTGTCTCTGTCTCTTCAAACTGCATTTCTCAAAAAAATGACTCAGTAAATGAGGTCATCAGAATGAGTGAATGATTTAGAGCATCACTTATGAATGCATCACATTTATGACAAGGTCTACTGAGCCAGTCCTATAACCAAAGACGGGTAGCCTTCATCTCTAACTGATTCTTCTGTTAAATTGGCTTTCAAATGATATTTTTAGCTTAAACTATAATTTGGGGTTTTTTTTTTCAGCCTGGAATGCATGTCAATGGAGCCCCTCAAATGATGCAGCCCCCCAACATGGGTGTTGTCCCAGGACCAGGACCAGGACCTGGACCAATGCCTGTACCAGGACCTGGACCAGTGCAGGGACCAGGACCTGTGGGACCTCCAGGTAATCATCAAACTGCATGTATACCAACACCAACCACAAAACATAACTGATGTTCCTCAAATCAATGCCCGAAGCCATTGATGGTAACTGTGTGGTGTGAAAGTGTTGCTGCATCAGTTTCTCATGACCAAAAACTAAATGACAACAGACTACTCTAGTCATGTGTCGACTAAGAAAAAACACACAATAGATTCCTCTGTGTAGATGACATCTGATTGTCAGGTTGCTAATAGAGTGTCTGTGTTTGCACTGCTACATTTACTGGTGGTGGTGAAAACGGAGCACATGCTGATGTCTTTGCACAACTGAATAAGTTATGATTCATAGTCATTGATGAATCACCAGCAAAAATAGCCTAAATTTATCAGGAAATTTATCAGTGATCTGTGATGATGAATGTGCAGAAAATAGAAATGAATTTGAAAAACAATATTTCCTAGATATTAAAGAGATCCTACAAAAACTATAAGCCATGTTTTCACATCATTAAATGGAACAAAGCTCCCTCTGGTTCCTTTTTAGTTTACCCCCTCTCTCTGCTGTGAATTTTCTTCATTTCTCACTTATCAGAAGTGCAAAGTTTTAATGAGACCATGAAGAGAGGAGGAACTGTTTATTTTAGTCATATTTAACCATTTACACATTTTTTTATAATTACCTTAAAATCAGAAATCTTGAGCAGTAAGGTGACACTTACTGAGCATGAAATTACAGTCGGACAAATAACTGATGCTGGAAAACCAAAACAAAATTATATAGTAGAAAAAGAAGAAAATAATATTTTTTGACTTTTTTGAGCAAAAACATGCCATTAGACATGCACTAGTTAAAAACTGGGATATTTATAAAACTCTGCCCGTGGAAATATCAGGTTGCTTGTCCACACTTGTCCCTCACAGCAGACAGTTTTCCCTACAAGATCAGTAGAGGAAGTTGAAAACACCAGGGCGGTGGAAGGAAAATTTTGAGGGTAAAATCTCAGGAAAAATGTGCGTGTTAATACAGTTATATTATTAGCACCATATTGACATTGATATAGACAGCTAATAGCCCTAATTGCCTGAAATAAGATTAGTGGTGAACACACATGCATATGAGATTTTTAATGTTCAATGGCAAATAATAAAATGCATCTGATGTTGCCTGCTTTTGAATCTTAAGGCCTTGTTGTGTGTTTAAAATGATGGTTGCTAACTGCGTACAAGGACTACAAAAATGGCCAGGGACCTGACTGCAGGCATTTCTGATTTTTTTTTTATAATTCATTATAATTTATACACTATTGCCACAGCCATGAGGACCAACTTCATCAGGTCACTGGATTGTGAGGAAACTCTCAGACAAGAGGTCACAATCAGACGTTATACAGTCAAAATATTGTAGCTGCTTCTAAGTTGAACCACCATGTTGTACTTCCATAGCAGCTTAATAATAGCTTTTCACTCTCCCTGATGATGCTTAACCTTAAAAAAATATGAAAAGTAGGTTTGTTGAGATGATTTTAAAGAACAGAACATGTAAGTTTCATAATTTGTTTTTCACTACAGAGCTTATTATCAGTGGGCCTGCAGTCGAGGGGATCAACACAATACTAACTTCTGCGTTGGCTTACAAAAATATGTCATCCTGGCACCACTCTATAGCAATGCAAATAAACCACATTTTACCCAAACAGGCTGTGCCTTTTATGGGTGTATACACCATCATCTTTACATTTAAATCAGAATCTAAAGGAAGTATAAGACTGATATATGTCAAAGCAGCAAGGATTGTGGGTAGTGTAGTTCTGAAACTTGTGTCTTTTATGGAAGCATTCTCTAGGCCTGGGCGACATATTGAGTACATGGATTAATTCAAATTTGTTTGTTGTTGAAGATTTAACAAATGAAAATCAAGTTTAAAAAAAAGTTACTGTAAAGCTCATGTTGCCCTCCCTGGGCTCTTGTAATTTACCCTCCCCCATATTTCCCCCATATTTCCTCCATGTTTCCTTCTAACAGACACAGCAACAAGAAGTTGAAGGCTGTTGTGCTGTTTAAAGATAGAAGTACTGAAAAATGTTCACAGATTTTTGTGATGGCCTAATATTTGTGCACAGGCACATTCCTTGGCTTATGTTTCTAAAATTGAATTTTATAATATATTATTATTTTATTATTATTATATTACAGGAGTTTCTTGTGATTGCTTTGTGAAAAACTACATTGTACTTTTACATAATAAAATGGCAGCACACTATTTTATCCCAAAAAGAAATAGTGCAGTTTAATTTTGTATTTGCATCAAAATAATGTTTTTTGTGTAATAGTCATTTGTAGGGCTTTTTTGAGAGGTAAAAATTGAAATCAAAATTTTGTATAAAAAAATCAGAGATTTAGATTTTAGATCATATCGTCCAACCCTAATATCTTCCATCATTTTACATCCAAGTTGCTTGTTACAAGTCTACATTGGCTGAATATGAAATCATGGCCAATAGTCAAATACACAAACCCTGCACAGACTGGAGGCTGTTTTGGCTAATAGAGAGGACATGGGGTAAGCACTTTCAATGACTGTACTAAGTTTGAGAAATTCCTGATAGATACACTACAGCCAAACCTCTCTGGTGTGGTCACACTTATTGAAGATGTTTTATGGAAATCCAAACCAGAGATTTTCATAAATACTTTTCTCTGCACAAGAAGCTCTTTAACTTAATCCTGAAGGTCTACACTTTCCCACAGTCCCTCCCCTCTTGCAAATGATTGGCCTCAGTCACTGCTGATATATTTAGAACAGAAAAACTCAGCTTTAAGTAACTTTTTGCCTCATCTCAATTGAGCTCTCATGGTACATCTATTTTCATCTTGAAGCTTTGCACGTGTTATGGCTCTCTGTGATCACTAGGTGTCACTGCAGCCTCATTATTAAAAAAAGGCACCTTATGAGTGTGTAATAACAACCATCTTTTCTGTAGTAGCCTTTCCCCCAGTTTTTCTTGTCTCAGTTTTTGTCTGCATCACTCTGTAATATTTACTAATGTTAGGATCTTAAATTTCCCCTCTCACCCCCTGTGTGTGTTTTCATGTGTCCGTGTGTGAGTGCATGTCCTCAGCATGCTTCAAACTGCTTTTAAAGTACCGCTTTGCTCTCTTGAGTCTTGTGTCTCCTGTTCTCTTCACTTTAATGCTGGCTCAGGAAACCTGCAGCATTCTCCCACAGGAGCGTCTGGCCAAGCTGCTATCGAGCGGCCTCCAGGTATCACTGTCCTCCTTCACTTCTCCACTCAGGTCGTAGAAGTGCTATGGAGAGGTCACAGTTAGAGTGTGCAGTTCCTCTGAGGTTTGAGCTCCCAATAGTTCAGTAGACTGCATGGATTAAAAGAATCATTTTCCTACAAACTCAGCCATAGACTAAGTTAGTTTATATAATGCCATTGATGTGTGAGTGTTAAGAGAACCAAAGCAGGGCTTGCTCTGGCATGAGAGTGTGAGGGTGGTGGTGAAGCTGCGTGTGAACAGAGAGATGGGCTATAGCAGGTGCCAGGAGTCAGAGTGTTTATCCACGATAACTTACTTGGCAAGCCAAATTAGCACCAGAGGGAGTGTCAGAGGTAGTAAATGTAGATAGTTGTGTTCACTAATAGTCTTCATAAAGGATTGTTTGAATCAGCAGAAAAGTTGCACCATTCATCAATCACTTTTTTATTAGTGTATTTTTAAAACATTAGAAAATGTTCCAAGAATGTTAACAAAAAGAGCAGGTCTAGACTCCTGTGATAATATTTACAGAGAACACAACATTAATCTGACTTGAGTAAGAAAATAGCACTGTTTAGTAATAGAGGCAATGGAAATTTGCCTTCTAAAGTCAGGGACTTCAGACTAAGATTTCTGATGCAAAGAGACTACTTTAGGGGGCAATTGCAGCTTTGTGAACTGGTTTGAGCTGGGCCATAGCAGGCAAAATGAGTGTTGTACAGTCATCCTAGTAAAATAAGATCAAATAAGAAAAGGGAAGAGAGGGACAGATAGAAACAAGCAAACACTGCAAAAATAAAAGGTAATACTGACTAATGTTTACTACTATAATAATGGTTTGTATGTATATATATATATATATATATATATATATATATTCATTCGCTCACCTGCCTTGACTTGCATATGAACTTAAGTGACATCCCATTCCTAATCCATAGGGTTCAATACGACGTCGGTCCACCCTTTGCAGCTATAACAGCTTCAACTCTTCTGGGAAGGCTGTCCACAAGGTTTAGGAGTGTGTTTATGGGAATTTTTGACCATTCTTCATTTGTGAGGTCACACACTGATGTTGGACGAGAAGGCCTGGCTCTCAGTCTCCGCTCTAATTCAGCCCAAAGGTGTTCTATCGGGTTGAGGTCAGGACTCTGTGCAGGCCAGTCAAGTTCATCCACACCAGACTCTGTCATCCATGTCTTTATGGACCTTGCTTTGTGCACTGGTGCACATTCATGTTGGAAGAGGAAGGGGCCAGCTCCAAACTGTTCCCACAAAGTTGGGAGCATGGAATTGTCCAAAATGTCTTGGTATGCTGAAGCATTCAGAGTTCCTTTCACTGGAACTAAGGGGCCAAGCCCAGCTCCTGAAAAACAACCCCATACCATAATCCCCCCTCCACCAAACTTTACACTTGGCACAATGCAGTCCGACAAGTATCGTTCTCCTGGCAACCGCCAAACCCAGACTTGTCCATCAGATTGCCAGATGGAGAAGCGCGATTTGTCACTCCAGAGAACACGTCTCCACTGCTCTAGAGTCCAGTGGCAGTGTGCTTTACAGCACTGCATCCGACGCTTTGCATTGCACTTGGTGATATATGGCTTGGATGCAGCTGCTTGGCCATGGAAACCTATTCCATGAAGCTCTCTGCGCACTGTTCTTGAGCTAATCTGAAGGCCACATGAAGTTTGGAGGTCTGTAGCGAATGACTCTGCAGAAAGTCGGCGACCTCTTCGCACTATGCGCCTCAGCATCCGCTGACCCTGCTCCGTCAGTTTACGTGGCCTACCACTTCATGGCTGAGTTGCTGTCGTTCCCAAACACTTCCACGTTCTTATAATACAGCTGACAGTTGACTGTGGAATATTTAGGAGCGGGGGAAATTTCACGACTGGATTTGTTGCACAGGTGGCATCCTATCATAGTTCCATGCTGGAATTCACTGAGCTCCTGAGAGCGACCCATTCTTTCACAAATGTTTGTAAAAGCAGTCTGCATGCCTAGGTGCTTGATTTTATACACCTGTGGCCATGGAAGTGATTGGAACACCTGATTCTGATTATTTGGATGGTTGAGCGAACACTTTTGGCAATATAGTGTATATGATGAAATTTACTGTATCAGTAAAATTGGCAGGTCTACTTTTAACATCTTCAACTGTATCGATTATAAAGGATGGTGGTCTTTGTTAACGATGGTTGGTGTGTTTCTTAAATAATCCACAACAGTCCTTCTAAATGCTAGTCTGCTGTACACATCTCTGGTCTGGACTTTCCAAATTCTCTCATTTTTTCTGTGCATGAAATCATGGAAACTGAAACTTGTAATGTATCCAATAGATGTCAACAAGATGAGCCTTAAACGCATAGGAAGAACATGTCATCAGGGCGAATATGGAAGCTTTGTGTCTCCAACAAATCAAGTAAAGTAGAAGAATTTGAACATAAAGTTAAACAAAACACCCTGAGAAAGCCAAACACTCCAGTGAGCACACAATGTTTGTATTTGTCCTGTGTAGACAGTAACAGCATTTCAAGATACAGAATGAACTGATGGTGCTTCAGTCGGTTGAAAGCTGGTCAATATCAGCTGATATCTGTTTACAAATATGATCAATGCAACCATCTGTGGTTTCACTCCATGCTCACCTTCGATATGTAAACAAATCCCCAACCCATTCATTCTTCCTCAAAACTTTTTTTTCACTCCTTTTAATCAAACTAATAAAAAAGCAATTCAGTATTAAAATACAAACTAAGAGCAACTCGATAAAAACTGAATAGTTAAGCTAAACAAGCTACACAATATATGCACGTTATGTTTTGTGATGCATCTGAGGTCCAGCTTGTAACATTATGATACATTTCTGCAAGCTATTTGAAACAAGTATTTGCTGAGGTAATCAAATGTAATTTCAGGAGATGAAAATTTAGATTTTGGCTAAAAAAATGTATGGGGTTAATAAATGTTTTGGCTTGTCTTCATAAGGCCATTCAAACTGTTTAGCCTGTTTGAAAGAATCTGTTTTTTTGGTCAGTGACTAATTTTGTTAAGTACACTAAACAAACATAGGTAATGAATAAATAGTTATTTTTTTATTTATTCGTCCATACTGAATGATTATTGCATTGTTTCACAAGGGCATTTGTATGTGGGTCTACAGCAACTCTAGAGATAGTTATTCACATGATGTATTTAATAAGAAGGCGTGTTTATCTTAATTTTTATAGGTACAAAGCAGGTGGAGTTTTGATTAATTGGTCAAATACAGAGTTTTGTATGATAATGTACCATTGTTGGAAAATTGAATTTGTTGGTAAAAAAAAAAAAAAAAAATGCAAAACTGAGTTGAGGCCAGATTTCAAACAAAGCAGGCTTTCTTCCGGCCGCTCTCTCCTGGTTCGACTGCATTGTGAAGCCTGAAGGCTGCCAGTGGGAAGGGCACATGTGAATCTCTGCGTTTCATTTTCCAGTGCTGGGAAGACACACCTCACTATTGCTGCTCGGCAGGATGATTGTCCCACATGAAACAGCTCAGCATGACCTACATCGTGAAAGTGAGGTGTGACTGATCAGGATACAGGTCATCTGAGTTAGCCTTCTACGTCCTTTAAACTTAGTTCACAACATATTTCTGATAAGCAGTAAAATAAAACCACATACTTCCTTGACATGACTAAAAATTTGGGCAGTAAGATTTTTAATAGAAAGTTAACAATGAAAACATCACAGCAGTTTGCAATTTGCATGCACAACAAGAAACCGTTTTTCAGGTTATCAAGCAAAGCCAATTAACTCATTATGGGAACATTTTAACCATGTCGTTCAGTGAGGAGCGTCCCAACCGTAGATACATTCAGATGAGGTGTAAAACTGGTCATTAGTTCCCTTAAATAAGAAGCTCGCTGGAGAAATAATCCTTTTTGTATTATTTTGATCCACTTGGGACATGTTACAACCGTTAATTATGATAACATTGAGAGCAGTCAGTAGAATTGTTCCCTTATTCTCAGTGTACATTATGTAAAATTTTACATTTTTCTGTTTTTTTTAAATGAGCTGATTCTGTGTTATTTTATTATGTAGAAAGCTAACCCTTCCCGAATCACGTTCTTAATTCGTCAAAGACAGAGAAATTCTTTAATTTATAGATGACACACGGCGGGTAATGAAGACCGTGTGTCTGTTGTTGCTATGAGATCACGCAGTAATGCATGAAAGACTGCTGGACAAGTGAGCAGGACCTGGGGCCTCAGTTATAAAGCTTGCTTACGCACAAAACGGGGCTTGAAAGTGGCGTAAGTCACTTCCCACGCAAAGGTTGTGATTCATAAAAGTAAACTTTGCGGGAGAATGTGCGCACCGTTACGTCAACCTTGATGCTGGTGTACGAACATTTTGGAGATGTGGGAAACTGGCGGCACGGATGGTGAGGGGGTGAAGTGAAGCCAGATTCATCTCATACATTTAATGTCATCACATATCAGGCTTATAGACCCGTGTAATCATAAACACCTGAGTCTGCAGTGTAATAGATGTGTTCCTTTAGTGAGGCATTACTACTGTATGCAATGTTCATAAATCATACTTCCACCTTCAAATGATATAGAGTGGTGGATAGCACTGATTGATTAGTATTAGTTGTGACAAAGTGCATAACAAACACTCTAATTACTGAGTAAGCACATAAAAAGTGCAGTGACACTCGTGCGTAATGCTGCGCAATGGATGCGCTGGCACTGCTGGACGATCACACACACTGTGGATCAGGATGAAAAGAGTTTTTAGTGACCACGAAGAATTCCTGGCCCATAATGATGACTGGCTAATAAGCTGATTTAGATACCACAGAGCGGTGCTCTTGGATCTATGCGCTGAACCGGTCCCAGTGTTAAACAAAACCACATGCTGGAACTGTGCCATCCCGGTGTGGATACAGGTGCTAACCACTCTGGGGTTTCTGGCAACCAGCTCCTTCCAGTGGGAATAAGCCAACAGGTATGTGTTTGATATGATTAGCAATATATAATGTTACATTTTCTGTCTAAAGCCCCTTTTGGGTATGAAGTGTATTCTGACACCCTTCTGTCAGAACCAGCATTAACTCCTTTAGCAGTCTGAGCAACAGTAGCTTGTCTGTTGGATCAGACCACATGGGCCAGCCTTTGTTCCCCATGTGCATCAGTGAGCTTTGTTCCAACCATGGCCCTGCCGCCGGTTCACCACTGTACCTCTCTTGGCCACTTAAGATACACACTGACCTCTGGAGACCAGGAACACCCCGCAAGAGCTGCAGTTTCGGAGATGCTCTGACCCAGTCATCTCGCTATCACAATTTGTCCCTTGTCAGAGTCGCTCAAATCCTTATGTTTTCTTGTTTTTCTTGCTTCTAACACATAAACTTTGAGGACAACGTGTCCACTTGCTGCCTGATATATCCCAAACATGAACAGGTGCCATGATGAGTTAATTGGTGTTGTTCACTTCACCCGTCAGTGTTCATAACGTTATGCCTAATAGGCACTTACCAGGAGGTTTACTTTGCAGACTTCTACTCTGAGATCCCAAAATGTAACATGTTGGCAGATATTGCCATGGAAAAAATTATTAATCCCATAAAGGGGGCTATTCATTTTCATTTTCTGTGTTTCTGGGCTGTTTTTAGCCACAGTGTTGTTGCCATGGAACTGTGGGTAAATTTGAGTCAGAAATACATGAGTGAGCCTTCCTCATTACATGTGCAGAAATATCAGGCTAACACACCTGAAAAAAATAAACAAATTCTTTTAATCTGTTAGCTCTTTAGAACAAGAAGCATTATTTAGTATTATGAAAATGCAGATGTTAACATTCACACCTGCCAGTTTGTTACCAAACTCACACTCCTCTTCTGAATCATGAGTCAATAGGAAATCACTCAAAGGTTTGAACATGAAAACTAAAACCTCTTTTTTTTAGCATCAAGGTGTTAACTCTGACAGCAGTTTCAAAAAACACATCACGACATGTGGAAGATAATCTGGAAGCAATACCATCCCTGGATTTGCCTCTGTTTATCACTGTGTTGGCTTTAGTTGCAGTACTGAAATTCATGCTTACAGAGCTAAAGGGGCTCCTTTATTCTAGGACTCATCATTTATTGAGATTTTTTAAAAGATTGTTTGGTAATTTGAAAGAGACAGGGTGAGACAACAGGTTTGACTTAGCCAGGGTACACAAAAGATGAATAAGTAAATACACAAGTTAAGTTTAACTGGAGGAGTGAATCAAGCGAAGGAGATTGCCATGGCAAAGAGGGGGCTGGTTTTCATAATAGAAGCAGGATAACTCTAACTTCATGTCAGTCAGCTTGGCCTCTTGCCTTAAAAGCTCTGGATGGTATTGTGGTGTTGTGATAAATGGTGAGAGTTGTAGTCTTCAGTTACTTTAGTCTTAGTTTGATTTGCTTTGAAGCTAAAGGATAATAGTAATAATGACTAAAATTAACTATTGGGGGATGTGCCGAGTCTTCTAGTGTCTATAACTTAGTGTCTTCTTGCCTTCAGCTTTCTCCACCTCATTTCTATAACACAGCTTCATGTAGAGCGGTGGTTCCAAATCAGTTTTCCTTTTTGCTCCTCTTACTTGTATCTAAGATGGGCCAAGCCCCCTTGGCCCTAAACCGACCCACCAGATGGTCAGTTCAGTATATTTCAGTAGTCCATTTGGGAAACAATCCATAGAAAGTGTTTGGGAATGGGCAGAACCTTTCAAACGCATATCAAGTAGGTGATTGGACGATCATTCCGCCAATCACATTTATTATGGGCCATTCAGACAATGTAGTAGGCATGCACTACTGCCGCAGGGTGAAGGACAAAATGTGAGCCACCTCGTAAAGTAAACTCTTGGCAAAACATGTCGGAAGTGGATCCAAAATATCCCTTCTATAGAGAAGTTTGTAGTGTTGTTTGTTGCGACTGAGGCCGTTAGCATCAATGCTAATCGATGTACAAGCAGTCACCTCTCGCTGTCATCTCACTCATAGCTCCCACCTCTTCCTGCTTATAGGTTGCTGATTGGGTTGTGCAGCATTGGGCAGTTTGATATCTGATCTGAGTGGCAGTAAAGTTTGGACCAGGATGCATCTGTGGAACTCATAAAATCACACTCGGTCCTATCTCAAATGTGGCAGAGTTGTAGAGATTCTTTTTGCTGTGTTTGTTTTTTAAAAGATGCATCAAGCGTTGCAGTGATCTGTTCACACCAACCTTCCGTGTCAAAGAAATCTGTCATACAAGTTTTTGGGCTTAAGGAATCAGGAAATTCAGGTTACCTTAGCTGCTCCTTTTTCTCATGCCTTTGTTTGTTTTGAAGCTTTATTTGCCAAAAATATGTCTGCTTTAAATCATGTTTGGTTCCAGAGAACAGGACTAGCAACAGCCAAAACAACCTTTTTTTTCCATTTGTCTTTTTTCCAACAAGACAAAATGCAGCAGAGCTTTAATAACACGTAATTGAAAACTCTGATTCGGGTTTCCTTCATGCCCACCACCTTTAAGTTTGAATCTGTTTGTTCTTAATTTAGTGGGTACCCCCACTAAAGTTGACAGCAGGGACTGGCTCAGTTAACTCTGCCCTATTGGTGGTAAACAGATGGCGTTAATATTATCTAACTGCATGCTAATGACAGAGTAACTGAGACATTTATTTAAGAGATGTAAGAACACCTTACAGTGCACTAATAATCAGTACGACGATAAACAATTGAAATTGATAAGACGGAGAATATAAGCTGTACTGGGGGCTTTATGCTTGTAGCTTGTCTGGTTCAACTGTAGCCAATGAAGAAAGGCGTTCAAGCAAGCATAACTTTCTACAGTGACTAACCAGAGCAAACAGGACCAACCACCACACTACATGACCACATTTACAACTTGGGCATTTGATTGACAAATGAAGCAGATTTATTTTGCATAGCATTCCACACATATATCAAAACCTGCTTGAGGTTATGCACACATTTATTTAGTTGACAGTTGTTTGGACAAAATGAAAACCACAGACTGTTGTATTGACAAGATGAAAACACCAGAATGAAATGATATTGCTAATCAACTTGACTTCTTTAACATAGTATTAAGAGGCATATTATAACTAAGGGGTTTCTTTGTCTCTTATGGCATCACTGGTGATTATACTCAAACTCAAGTAAAACAAATTGTTGGGAAATTTCCAAGATTTTTAGCAAAAGGAATTAGCAATATTAATAAACCTTGCCCCCCGAATGAGAGAAATATCCACAAAAACTAGCTTGCCAGCTTTGGCATTATTTTATATAACAACAGATAAATACATTGACACCCAAATACTATGCCGAGCCAACTCTGCGAGTAAGGCGACTTGCTAATTCTTTATTGATGAGAAAAGTTAATTAGATTGCTATTCACTAAATAACCGTGTTATCTAAATCCTTGGTTCCCCCAGAGACCTCAGGGCAGGTCATTAAACTGTCAGCTCAGAGGTTGTCAAAATCAGGTTGGCGTGTTTACTTTAACAGTGATGACAAACATACTGGTACTTTCTCCAGGCCTTTTGATAAGATGTGTGTGAGAGGGCTGCAGGGGCTCCATGGGTAAAAGACTGGAAACAACTGATTCAAATTGCAATAGTAAAACACTGAAAAAATGCTGATTAGTTTACTTTCTGGTTTAATGGCTAACTTGCAAACACAATACCCTATGTTCATTTGTAGCACATTTTATGGCTTTTAAAAACAAGTGGATAAGTTTGCTTGCTGGCTTTCTGGCTAGCTAAAGTGGCTAGCTAGGTATATCAGCCAAGTTGCTTGCTAGCACTATTTTATGCCAGTTATTTTAGCTTTTTTCTGATGGCAGATGTAAGAAATGTGCTTCCTGGCTAACTACATAACTAAATTAGCTTAAGAAAAGCGTCCAAAGCACATATGCATTGTGGCTTATTTAAGTAGTTTTTAATGGTACTTTGACAACAAGTAAATTTGTTAGCTTTGCTGGCTTTTCAGCTCGCTACATTAGCTTGCCAGCCAGCTCAGTTTGGTTATGAGCAAGTTGAATTACGTAACTTGCAAATATTTTATTTTCTTTAATTTATTTTAGTTCTTTTGGAAAGCATCTAAAGAAAATGGACAAAGTGTAGTGCTGGTTATCTAGCATGCATTGGTAGCAACCTAACTTGCAAAAAGATTTATTTGTAGCTTTTGATGACACGTTGTTGGCTAACAAGCCAGCAAGGTAAGCAACCATGAATCATAAAATGGCTATTAATTATTTGTATAAATACACTATGTGGTTCTTAAATTATTCCATAATTATTTGCATTTGAGCAATGTACCAGGGCACTGGCAACCATCTTGGTATCTGATCAAGTATTCTAACAAAAACTCTAAAAACAAACATGTGATATACTGACTAATTACTCATCTCACTGAGAGCACACTCATTGTATTTATTTGCTTTTCCATGGTGGGAAACTGTTGTCTGTGCTGTCATTTAACCATGAGTTTGAAGCAATCTTTTGTGTAGTTAAGCTGCAGAGTTGTTGCACAATGCCTGTTCAATAATTAATCTTCAGACAGCTAATTTCATTGTGCTTGTCAAACAAGCAATGAGGAACTTTATGCAATTATGTAGAGAATTACTTCCTAATAACTCAGGCTTGTCTCATTGTAGGTATTTGTCTGTGGTATTTGTACGTTAGATGCCCTGGTAACCTAATTAAGCTCTGACACACCCATTATACTTAATCTTCTCCCTGCATGCTTCCTGCCATGGTGTTCTTGGTCGAATAACACCAGAGTTGCAAGATCCAAGTAGGAAAACAAAATTATCTGGCCCTCCTTATCTGTGTGATAATGACATTTTTTTAAGTGCCCTTTCAACCCTTTAATCCCTCTCTCAATGTGGACGTGGAATTTCTCCCTTTGTAAGCTGTGCCCCTCAACCCTCATCGTATCTCTCTTGTCAGTTTGTAGTTTGTGTGCTTTATAATTCTTTCTCAATATCTCTTCCTTAGAAACCACAAAACCTCTTAATGTATGTGCCTGTTTGTGTGCATTTCCTTTGGTGGAATTCAACCTGTCAGGTTTCCACCTGTTTGTTTGTAATAAATTAGCAATGACCCATTTCCTCCTTTATGATTAGAAAAACAAACACAGAAGTGCTTTAATGTTTTGAATATTTGGTTTTCTCCCCTCAGGACCTGGAGGTATCCCACCCAGAGGTCTGCTTGGAGATGGTCCTAATGATCCCAGAGGAGGGTCTCTGATGACGGTCACTGGAGAGGTCATGGACCCAAAGTAAGCTGTCCTTTAAAATCTTGTCATTTTGGTTATAAAATAAGGTGGTTGATGCATTTTAAAGTACCGTCTGATTTGGGCATTTGGATACCAAGTCAGCTGTGCTTTTGTGTGTTCATCTACACATTAGTATGTCTTCACTGACAACCTGTGTTCTCGCTTGCGTGCTTCTTGGGCAAATAATTGTCTATACATCACATCTTTGGCTTATTTATATCTGTCCGGCCTCAATGGAAGAATATATGAAGGAGTTATCCCTCATGCTATGTACAGTAAATCTGCTCGTAAAAGTAAAGACTGAAAATTCTGTTCAAGACAAGAAAGGAAGATCAAGTAGTGATTTGCCATGTACAAATAGGCCAGTTTTTTTCAATGAATGAAATTAAGAGTCATTTTTCTTTTTTTTCCATTTGTGTTGCTGTTTATTGCAGTGTTCCTACAGATCCCGAAAAAGTCTTACCTCCAATTACCACATATTACGACTGCGTAGAATTCTGTACACATGGCATACTCGGCAGCAAATAACTTCTAGACTTGTCAGTCAGTAGGTTTCCCCAGCCTGCCAGCACCGCAGCTCCAGACTGGTTCGCTGGTATTATGCGACAAGTCTATTTTTAGCACGAGCCACCTCAACCCTGCATCAATTTCTGCCAAGCAAATTGACGAAAAACAGGAAAACAAGTGCTCAGAGTTCCTGGAATTTAAAGTACAGTGGAAATAGAGTATATGATATCACTGAAAACAGCATCAGGTAGGAAATATAACCTGTTTTTTTGTGATGCTGTTCCTGATATCTCATGTTCTTATAAGTACCGTATGAAGGTTTCTCTTATAAGCTCCTGAGCTTCTTTTCAAGCTAATCAGGGCTACACACCGCTGCACAGTGCTTTAAATGCACTACCAGTGGGCAAAGATATGTGCCGTCTATTGGAGGAAAGCTGCTGCACAGACAGGACGCTACGCAGACAGACTGGAAATTCAGAGTTAAAAGATTTTTATAGATTTTTTAAATTCAAGGCTGGGAAAAGTCTTATGCCTTATTTTTGCTTCTGTAGAGGATATGGCTGTTGACTGAGACCATCTTTATCAAGTCAGTATAAGGTTATTTTAAAGGCTGCCTCAGAAAACACAGGAGAAAACTGGCATTAACAAGATGCTAGCACAGTAAGCTTTAAAAAGTCCATATGCATGTGCTGCTTTCTCATGTCTGGGGCACTTTCCTTGTTTTTAAAGAGCATTGCAACTTGATATCTTGTTATTAGATTAATGTTAACACTTCAAAATAATGGTCTCATTTTAATAACTCAGTATTTTGGGGAACTACGGAGAAAATTGTCAAATATCCCATACTTACGTTGATTGTTTTTTGTTATGCAGTGCAACAAAGGTATTCCTCTTTCACATGTTGTGTTTTAAAAGGTTTGTAGCATGTCTTGGACTTGATTCTTAAAAGTGTGTATAAACCCTAAGTTGACATAAAAAAAGACAAAATGATACCAAAGTAAGAGCCACTGAGGAGCCTCAAGACAGACATTGAGACTCAAAGATAACTCCTTTCTGTTACCATTCTGAACTTGTACAAAAACAATTAGTTGTTAAATAGCAGCCCATAATAAAGTTCTCGATCATGAAATACCTACAGGATACAACTAAAACATTTTACACCAAATTAAACGTATGTTTTGATTTTGATGTTTTGAAATAAACAAGAGTTTATAGTTATCTTCCTGTTTTTTTCTCTGTAGTAGACCTTATATGGGAGCTCCTCCACCACACCAAGCTCCACCCGTACACATGGCCCCAATGGCAGGCGGACCCCCTCCAGATATGAGAGGACCTCAGATGGACCTGAGAGGCCCAGCCATGGGTGAACCTCGAAACATGATGGGTGACCCAAGAGGGCCCCCCATGATGGAGCCACGTGGACCCCCCATGGAGACCCGAGGTAGCAGCGCTATTCACCCGTCATCACACCAGATGTTTTATATTTATAAGCATGTGATGAAATGCACGTGTCAGATCAGCTTCAGGCTCTGCTGGCAGACAATCCAAATGTCACAAACATATTGTCAGAGTGACAAAGTTTTGCACAATAGGAGCTTTTGTTTGTGATGACAGTCCTCTTTGTCCTGCTGAGATGATGACAGCTGATAGATCTTTTTCCGTGTATAACCTATTTACATCATCCAGGACATATAAATCAGCAATTTTTAAAAGCTTGTTTTACATTTGAATTACCGTGCTTTATCTCATTATGGACTTTCATTGTCGAACACATTTAAACATTGTAAATCATGTGAAAACATGTTTTATTTAATGATTTATTTAACAGGACAGCAGTTGTGATGCCATTTTTTTTTGCTGCATTCTTCTTTCCTGCAGGTCGTGACCCGAGGGCAATGGACACCCGCGGTCCAGTGACGGGACAGAGGGTTCCTATGGCAGCAGGAATGCCAGGCCCTGTTCCTCATGGCATGGCACCAAATGCTCCTCCACCTGCTAGACCGGTAACGACTTCATGCAGCATCTTTGACTTAAGACAAGAGCCCTTTACTCCAGGCAAAATCACACATCTTCATCTTATAATCATCGATAAAGATGGTTGACTGAGCAACTTACACAATGTGGATAAAACTTAAGTTTCAAGAATTACTTTTGTGTCTCTACTGAACTTTTTAAGAGGACACCAAACACTATTGAACACTCATATCACAAGGAACTTAAATGTCACTTCCTGAATTAACAATGATCAACATCCACACACCAAGTGAAAATAACTAAATGATAGAGTGACCTGAGCTTGTATTGTGCTTACCTTGTCTTTCCACAGGTCACATCTACCCTTTCACACCTATTCAGACTCAAATTCACTCACCGATGGTTGAAGCTTCTTTGTAATGCCCCAGTCACACATTCCCGTTTCTCATGGCGATTGTACACAATTGTCATAATCCTGATGAAATGTGCTTTGGTTGTGGTGCATGCACTGCTTGATCTGGATCAGCGTTGTGTAGTCATGGACGAACGCCAGGGAACGGGGAAGGGTCCCGATTGTTTTGAACTGTTCAAAACTGTCGTGGAGAATCGCCTCTCTCAGTATAGCGGGGTGGAAGCCTGATGCAGTCCTAAGGCGAACGGTATTAACGTGGCATGTACGGGGCTCAATCCAGAAAGCTTTCTGAGGACGACTGACAGGGACATATCCGATTGTGCCCCAACTGTAAGATGCCTGTGTTCGTGACTTGTATTTATAGACCCTCAGAATGTGTCATGTGATCCTTTCTTAACGCGTTGTTCTTGCGTATCTCGTACGGGAAGTGAACGTGAAAAAAACGCAAGCGATGGGGCGCAATCGGGGCTTATGTGACGCAAACTGGGCTCAAACGGGGCTGACGTTGTGTCAGCGGGATGGAAATTCATGGAATCCTTGTCGTATCGTTGTGTTGACCTTATTGAAGCGGGATGAATGCCCCCGGGGCGCTGTAGAAGCGCTGTAGAAGCGTTACTGGTGGCGTATGAATGGGGTGTGTCCGGGGGAGAGACAGTCTTTACTTCCGTATCATGCCGATCAAACCAGCCTTGCCAATCGCGTACAGTCGTGCACAGTCACCATGAGCAACAGCAATGTGTGACTGGGGCCTAAGTTATCCATCAGTATTAGCTAACGCATCCTAATTCTGACACCCTGTACACGGCGCAAACCCTCAACCTTCCGATTGATGGAGGAGTGATTTACCATCAATCCAACGCTGATTCCCCAAATCACTGAGTCCAGAGACTGCCTCTATAGCACTGGCAGCACCCACATCCTCATTTTCAAAGTGACAGACCAGAGCTTATTGTTGCAATGCTCCAAAAGTTGACTTCTGCCCCCCTCAGTAGAATCTGTAAGGTCTTTCTTCTTTTAACACCTTTGTGTGCTTAATATAAACCATTACTTTGAGGACATTTCAATAAAATAAAGTAATGCAATCCTATCCTGGCATTTGAAGCTCCTGTAGACCTTTAAAATTTTACTCAAAACCATTTTAGTGGACAAAACTGAAATCAAAGTTCCACCTCAGTGATGTTGATGATTTGCTCAGAGACAATATGAGCTAAACAATATTGTACTTTTGTATGGTTTATAGTTTTACTGCTGACAGTAAACAAGAGTGTGTGCAACAAAACTGTAGGTTCCTCTGAGTGAACCTAAGCTTGGCACTCCAAACTCTCCCTTGTACGTGGTTCAATACAAAAAATCTACCAAGAACTCCGTAAAAGTTCTGAGGTTTACTTGGACTAAATAAACAAACAGAATATTTTTCAAGAGACAAAAAGAGAGAGGTCAAAAACTGTAAAGCTGCGTTCACACTGAACGCGACTTTGCGACTGAAATCATGTCGCGTGTCCATAAATACCTCATTTTGGTCACTGTCGCCCGTCGCCATCTCTCAGTGACTTCACGCCTACTCGAGTTTCACCACAATCATATCATACAATAGGATGTGTTAGCTGACATTATTCCAACTGTATCCTTTTCACTCACCTACCAACCACAAAACACTGCAGCTGATAGCCCTGCAGCATCTTCTGGCAGTTCTCTGCAGTCCCATCTAGGTGGATTGTCCCTCTGTGAACTGGAATGAAAACTGTCACGGATACCGTCACACACCCACACAAAGCTGGTTGGCTTTTGCCGCACAGCCGCACGCGACATCACCTAGAGAGTTCAAACTTTTCAACTTTGGTAACCAAGTGACGTGGTCGCCCAGGACACATCCGTCGCGTCCCGGGAGGGTTAACCCCACCCCATCGCGGCTGTACATTGACTTTACATGGAGAGTGGTCGCAGAGGTCGCTCAAGTTGCATTCGATGTGAACGCAGCTTAAGGCTCCACTCTCTTCTCGTCCGATCAAATTCCAGAAAAACCGGAGAACTTCGCCTTCACTTACATGGTAATTTCAAAGGGACGGAGCCACAAAGTGCCATGACATGAAAGTCTCCCACCAACAGCACAATAATGTTAATTACTTTTTCTCAAAGATATTTTATTAAATTTTTCACAGATATATGGTACAGGTGCAGAATGTTTGCGGGGAGTTTGTAAAATTATTATATAAACATTTTAATTCTGGTTTAGATCCTTTAACCATGCATAACCCCATTCACACTTGCAAGAAAACCCTGAAATTATCCAGACTTTACATGATTAAGCCGTATGTGTGAACACAAACAGACAATTTTTTCACTCTGGATTTTACCCGTGAAATTTCTTTGCAGCAGAGAATTATCATCATTGGACTGCAGTACATCTGCTCTAAAATGTTCACCACCGATTTAGCAGATTTGCTCATATTTTCTTCATACTTTCACTTTTTAACTCAAGAAAACAAGTTGAAGGTGAGAGTGAGTGAGAGGGCCGCAGTTGACGACCCCTGGTGGGTAGGTGTAGACTTCTGTTGTGAATAAAGGGTAAAGTGGAACTCAGCAAATGCAAGTCCTTAAATATTAGTAGAGTGTTAATTACATTAAATAGAACTTTGGGTCAAACTCAGCTGCATTTGAATCTAATACCCCTTTCCCACTGGCCAAAAAACCTGTTTAAACACGGTAACAATCAGCTCATGTAGGCAGTGGCAAAAGGTCTAATCAGCATTCAGACCTGGGTCGACTGACCCTACAAGCGACATGGGTTTTTATCGGCTCGCCTCCGATTGGCTCCAGTTGGAACATAACACCCGGATGAACGCACTTATTTACGAGATGACATTGGCGTAACGTGCCTACGTCATAATGTCACGCCCTTCTCCTCTGTCTGTAACTTCTGCACCTCTTTGCCGTCTCAGCAACGAATTCCATCTGCTTTCGTATCATCAGTGCTCAAATATTGTTCAGTCTGAGTTTGTATATTTTGAAAAAGGGACAAAAGTACAAAATACAGAAAACAGTTGACCACCGTGTCCATGGCTTCCATGCTCCTTTCCATAGTTTACATGGTCGTGTTTCGGCGTGCCGATGACGTCAACAACATGATGACATCACCTTGATGCACCAGAGGAAAAAAAAGCAGCCACACAGCTCGTCTGCTGGTGATCAGACCCGGGTCTGCTGACAATGGGAAAGGAGTCACTTGCTGATTGATCGCAGGTTAACCTGCATTGAAAAAAACCTGCTAATTTTAGTGGGAAAGTGGTACAAAAGGAGGAGCTGCAACCCATGACCAGAATGCTGATTGCTTAACACAATAAACTACATAAGTTGTGTACTGCAAATGAGCCCTGCCAGCACAGAAAATGGCATCTAGAGACACAAAGCTATTTAAAATTCATCAAAAGACACAAAGATTTAAAAATAAAAAAAATCATGTCCATCTGCACAGATCTGATAACCCTCACCCTGCTGATAAACAAAGAAATCAAACGGTGTATTCTTCCTGCAGGGTCCTGGTATTTCAGGCGTTCCCCCGTCTGGAGGAGGCTTCAGTCCAGGACAGGGTCAGGTCTCCTCACAGGATCAGGAGAAGGTGGGTGTCTCTTCATCTACAGACTGTTTCAACCAGAAATTAAGCTTAAAGACACGATATATGACTCTGTGTGTGATGAAATGTAAATCTATCTGCTGCTGTGTAGAACACAAACTCCAGCTGACGCGAGTGAACAGGTTCAGTAAACATCAGATCTAAAGAGCTGTCGATCAGCAGAGTGTTGAGGTCCGTCTAAGTACAACTAATCCTTCAATTGTCCCTTACTGATAACTGTCATTATATGTGTGTGAGCTATGTGTTTCACCTGAGGCGTGAAGCTCTTGTGACTGAGTCTGACTCTAACAAAAGCTGCTGATGTTGAATCAAAACAAAAGGCTTTTTAAGGTGATCAGATAAGATGTTGTCAGTTCCCTGTAACTACAGAAAGAGATTCACACGTACTTCCTCCTTAACAAATAACTGATTTTGATTTGTGTCACGTCTTTTCCAGGCGGCTCTGATTATGCAGGTCCTGCAGCTGACCCCAGAACAGATAGCCATGTTGCCACCAGAACAGCGTCAGAGCATCCTCATCCTCAAAGAGCAGATCCAGAAAACTGCAGGAGCACCCTGATGCTCCAGCTGTGGAAAAACCTCAAAGAAGGTTCAGGTACAGAAAGAATTTTAGTCTTGATCAGGGAGAGGGCCGAAGGGTTTTGGAAAAAGTTGCCAATGCATTATTTTCACTTTACATTGTATACCACAGTATTTTAAAAAAATTACAATTAATTAGATAAATGCAGTAAACCTTTTTGTACGTTATGAATTTTAAAGTCTTTTGTTTTTGGTCTTTTTTGTGTCTTTGGGTCATTTTTAGATTTAGTACCTGAACTCTCTCTTTCTTTTTCATCACACACTGGGTGCAGCCCCTGCGCAGCGTAGGAGGAAGACAAGTAGAGAAGGGGGGGCTAGGCATTTCTTTATTGTTCAGACTTGACAAATTTTTTGCTAGTTTTTATTTAACCCTAATAAAGATGGGAAGGGAAAACCAATTCCAGTTGAAAATCGATAATAACTCTCTAATGAAATAATTATCAATAGTCTTTTTGCTTACCAATTTCCTTATAAATTCCTTCCACTGAATGGGCCAGAAGTGGTTAACACTGTAGCTTAATTTTTGACAAAAAAGGTGCCAGTATCTTGCAGAATGTTTTCTCTATGCAGCATAGCATTGAATTAGGAGTGTCATGTGTTTGATATTGTTGCCACTGAAACCCAACTGGCCAACTTTTGCCCACATAGAAAATCAGCAGGAATCAATAAAGAATCAGATCAATATGCAGAATTGTTAATAGCACTGACATCAACAAAATCATGACGATTCCTATCCCTATACTTTAATGTTATCCACCATGCCCAATCATGTTAAGTTACATATGGTAATATTATATACCCGTGACTTTGAAATGTAAAAAATGCTCAGTGTTGAGTTGCCTGTGACTCTCACAGCAGCGTGCTACCACAGCTCAAAAATATACACCAAGCAGCACACCTGAGCCATTACTTGCTCTATTGTATTTCCAGCATTTTATTTAAAGCACGTGGACAGTGTGCTGCTGACAGCAGGAAAACACTCAGTAAAGATAACACCTCACCAGCATCTGCCTTGTGGGTCATGTTGGTGTCTCTGTGGCACTGATATGATGTTATCTGTTACCTAGAAGTGCAAACAGGAGACGTGCAGATTGTGTGTGCACAGTGATCAGCTGTCTGGCTATCAAGGCTAATATAAGACAGACATTTATAGATGTCATAAAGGGGACAATCAGTTGAAAATCAGATAAATAACATCAAGACATGCTCCTGTTTACAGTGGTCATCCAGTGTAATCAGTGCATCTGTGTGCACTGCAGTTGTTAAAATGATACATTGTTCAGACCTCATTAGTGCTGCACACTCTGCTGCCTGCTGACTCCAAACCTTGCGCAGCTGCTGGATCAGCCTGATTCAGTGTCTATGATCAGGCAGGTCCATGCCAAGCTCCAATCTACAACAATTGTGAGCAACCCAACGCTGCACGGCTCAATCAGTGTTCTTAAAAGCAGGAAAAAGTGGGAGCTATGAGCCTGACGACAACAGGAAGTGACTGCTTGTACTCTTATCTTACTGCATCGAGCTGTTGTAGGCTGTTTGCCCTCATCACCCACACTGCTTACCTGTGACAACCACTGAAAGTCACCAGATAACAGTCGCCCTTGACAAAATGACGGGCATTATGGTTGAGCACCTAGCAGCTCAAGATAGTGAGCTTTAAACTTGAAGTTAGAAATGTGAGGCTGATCATGTAGACTGCATTAAATTTAATCTCGGGAGTTTTATTGTCCAAGTTACAAACTATATACATCCCTGGCCCCTTGGCTGGAACATTGGACATTCAAGGTAAATGGGATACACCATTAGTGCAACTTCAGCATTGTTAGAAATGGTTGATAACACGAGGGCCACATGTAAAACAACAGAAACTTCTTTTGTAACTTTTCAAGAAATGTGTTTCTCCACACTCTCCCTTAACCTGCCATCTTGACACATCTTTATGTGCAGTGTTTGATTAAAGTATAAGAGGGTTTAGATCTGAAATCAAATCAATCATTAATTATGATTAAAAAAAAAAAAAGCATACCGTAATTGTTAATTTTAGTCGGAGTTATATGTGTGTACAGAAAACAAACATCACCATGAACAATACAGGGGAATAAAATGATGCAGTGTCATTTTTTTCATTATAGCCTTTTGCCACGTTTGACTCATTTTTCATTAAAACTCATGAGTCAGGACACTAGGGTGATGCAAAGCAAACATTTCTGCATAGTTATGTGGCAACTCTAATCTCTTTTATCTGTTTTACAAATTTCAGGTCTGTCTGCTCCACCCACCACCTCCATCCTGCTCCGGTCTGAAGAAGACTCTCAGTTCGGGTTATTGTATAGTTTTTTAATCAGTTGTTTCCTGTATGAAAGTTTTTGTTGTACTCACGTGTTCAACATTTAGCAGAGCCACCACATAATGCCATTCTTTCTCTCCAAAGTCGACCATTTGCTTTCTTTTTTTTTCCCACTTATTTTCAGAAACTTTCTCAATATTGTTTGTCAATAAAATAAATTTAAAAAACTCCTTTGTCACATGTATTCATTTATTTAAAAGAAAATTATTTACAAGAGAAGGGTGAAGAAGCAGTTCAAGTGAAATAATCAAAATGGCATTAACAAGTCTCACAATGTGTCCATGAAGGTTATCTGATATCCTGCTGTACTGATGAGGAAATACAGTGGATATTGACATTGATCACTGTTGGTTTCCAAGAAGCACCTTTACTCAGAGCCGTAAAGCCTTAAGGAAAAAGTGACGCGGTCTACACCTTCACAGCTCTCGAGCTAAAAATAGTTGTCACACATTTCTTAACACAACATAATTATATGCAATACATTGTGCTTAACCCGAGGTCCATTAATGTGTGGAATACTCCTGCTCAACCTGTTTTTGGATTGCAGGGGCTTTTCAGTGAGTAACAGATTTATGACTGAGAAGTAACCTAAGTGCTGGTAAGATTTACTGTAGACAGGTTTTGAGAATGTGATGGATTGTGATCAGAAAAGACAAGTATCTGTTGGTTTTAAGAAAACAACCTGAATTTTTAAGCCGAAAATGACTTTTTTGAGTTAGGTCTTAAATTTTCACTTTATAGACTTGAAAATGTTTCTTGAATCTGCACAGTGCATTGTGGCTCTTGACGGATATACAATATCACTTTGCTCTAAACAGTGTTGTGTTTAATTCTGAATAGCCACAATTTATGACAATGTCTCACCCAACGTCCAAATGCTACATGATAATGTGATGTTTCTGGGCTAAAACCATAAGAATGTCCTCTTTACTCAGGACAAGTAAAAAGAATAACTTGATTAGACTCCCAACTGCAGCCATGATAAAAGGCACAGCTTAATCTGGTGTGATTTTCTTTCACCCTGTAGGGTGTTTAATACTTTTTTCATTTTAAGATCTTATAGAAATATAAGTCAGGGATTATTAACAAGGAGGTTAAAGGGGGTCCGTAGGCTACACCAAATGATGGCTGTAAATTGAATTATTTTAGAGAAGTATATTTTACAGTTCTGATAAATTTTTTTATTAAATTATTTAAAATTAAAAAAAAACTTTACTCAGTAAATGCAATTATTTGCTGCTTTTCATACATGATAGAAAGTATTAAAGCTTCTAAGTTTATCATTTGCATTAAAATACTGAATTTAAATCCGTGCAGTAAAATTCTGAGACCAAGTAATTTATCAAGAAAATAACTGGAACATAAATCAGTAACTGAAAGGCCCTTTAGCTGCAGCAGTAACTGAGCTGCTGTGTCAGTAGAGTAATAACTCTCTGTGTCAGATATTAACTGCCATGCCTCTATATTTTTTCCACGTTAATCATCATATATTACTGTGATATAATCCTGGAGGTTCTGATCTCTCTGTAACAGAAAAAAAAAATATTCCAGTTTGTTCAAGTCTCAGGAGCAAGTAAGGCTACACCAGACAAGACCAAGTCAAGATCAAAATGATCAATACAGAGATAAATACAAACAAGACTGTGCACGTCAACCTCGAGTCATCATGAATTATCAGCTCATGCTAATTCACATTTTCATCATGGTTGAAAAAATACAGAAAGAGAGAGCCTGTGTCGAGCCAAAACGCAAACATTTGTACCAGAGTGCAGAAAAGTCAAGAGTGTAGGAACACACCCAGTCTGAGTCAGAGGCTGAACCCAACACCTGGAGTCCTTTATGATGGGAAAAAAAGGTTGATGTCCTTGTGAACTTGTCTCAGAAGTTTTCTTTGTTGAAGTAGAATTTGGTCTTCCGAGGATCTACATCTGAGTATTTGACACATTTCTTTTCCAAAACTTTAGCCAGAGCTTCAGGGCCACATAGGAATGTTCCCACAACAGACCTGAAAAACAAAAAACAGATAGAAATGGGCTTTTTAAAAATAATTAAAATAAATAAATAACAAGGTAGTTTAGTATTGTAACATTCATCTGATTAAAGAGAGTTGTTTTCAGCCATATAGCAATGACACAGACTATGCTACAACACAACCAATTTAAGCTAGTTTAACTTGACAAAAAAAAGTAGAAAAAAAAATAAATGAAGGAAAAAATAAAGACGCTAACAAGTTATCAATAGGATTTTTCAGTTCTCTATTTCAGGTTAGCAAAGACATAGGGTTTCTTAGACAACTCTGGTGGCCATCAGCGAGCCAAATCAGCCACGTACATCTCATGTTACTGTAGCTAGCTAAAGACTGTAGACTCTTGCAAATAGAAAACAGACTTGTTAATGGAGGGAGATAAAATGTTTTTTCTCCTAAAAATTTTTTCAGAGTCCTGTTTCAGTAATTGTCCATGTTGGCAGTAGGAGTGAACTGAGACCCCAGCTAATTTTTCTAGCTTGAATTCTGAAAATACTGAAGCCAGAGAAAAGGAAGCTAGGAAAAAAAGATTCAGGTTGAAATATTTATCCTCAAGATTATTTAATCCCCTGTTGGGTATCGAGGCACAGGGTTGTCCTGAACATACAGCCAAAAGACAAGACTTCTGTAGCTTCTTAGACTTTTCCTATGCAGTCAGAGTAAAGATTGTTGAACATGCTAGCTAGGTGGGACTAGCTAGCTAACATAATTCAAACACAGGTAAAAAAAAGGAACTAAGATTTAGTCGGGACTGTACCAATTTCAGGCCTTGTGTCCCTATGAATAAATAAATAAATAAATTAAAAAAAACAGTGTGTCCCCGTTAAGGACAGTCATTTTCCCTATTTTAGACAACTGAAATAAGATACCAAAACAATTTAACTTTCTTGCAACCCTGATTTCTCTGTGCTCATGTCAGTCAATGTTGTTGCTAAATCTATGGCCGATGTAAGCCATTAGAACAATAAAACGTGCTGCACGTTAAAGCTCACTGCTCATTGGCTTTTACATGTGCCGATCAATCTCAGTTTGCAGCAGCAGCAGCTTGCCCTGCTTATCACACAGGCAGGTGCATATGTCAGGTAAAGTTACTGACAGGGAAAGGATGTCAAACTTTCCCACAGAGCTTCAGGTAAGGCACAAGTCCCTTCAAAAATCATAAACAAATCTGTCTTATGTTGAAAACACTACAAGAAACCTTTCATATTTGCCCCCACGGAGGAAATGTCGACATGTAGCATTGTACCAACGCAAGCGAAGCATTCATTTTCTGAAAGGCAGAGAGGGAGAGAAGGGATTTTTCTCTTATCAGAGTTTGTAGACAGGCCATGGGCATTTATACTTTTTTAAAACCTTAAAAAATGTATTTTGCTTAACACATGACCTTTAAACAGTCATGAAACGAGTCATTCAGAGAAACAACAAGTTTTAAAGGCAATTAAATAGTTTGCAAGGCATCTCTGTAAACAATAAAATGTAAACCTCATGAAAGCACAAACCAAAATTCCAGCAAAGTTGGCACGTGTAAAATGTAAATAATCACAATACAATGATTTGCAAATGTTTTTTGACCAATGTTCAACTGAATACACCACAAAGACAAGATATTTAATGTTCAAACTGATAAACTTTATAGCTTTTTCAAATATGAACTCATTTTGAAGTTGATGCCTGCAACATGTTCCAAAAAACTGGGACAAAAGCAACAAAAGACTGGGAAAGTTGAGGAATGTTCAAAAACACCTGTCTGAAACATTTCACAGGTGAACACAACATCCCAACTTAATTGGAAATGCAGCTTGTATTTAAGGAAAAAGCAGGGTTGTAGCCAAGATGGTGAACTATTTTTGGTGAACAGTTTTTGATGGATCTGAGTCCAAACCTTGAGATGATCTGACCACAAAATAATTTGAAGAGAAAGAAAGAAAGGTATTTTATCTTACGTGGGGTTCTCTTTGCGGACTTGTTCGAACTCCTTGTCCCAGGCAGGTCTTCCGTAGTGTGTTTTCTGTTTGAGCCCCGTGACCACATCTGTGTCCTCATCAAAGTGTACCCACGCATGATGAGCCTGTGAGGACATGTCAGGGGGGAAAAGTCAACATTCTCTCAACTCTCTCAAATTTCTAGACTTTAGACTGTGACTTCAGATGACTGATTAGCACACATACGTGACTCTGATCCCAGCCGGTCAGAAATAGTTTGTAGGTGAGGAAATCCCCCATTCCTCTCTCCTCCATCTCTCTCTCCAGCACCTGAAGGAGGTCAGCAAACCATTCGAAGGCGTGTGTCTCTCGGCAGAGCCAATAGAAGTAGATCTGTGACCAGGAAGCAAAAGCAGGCTGGTTGAACAATGATCCTTTCACAATGAGTGCAGATGACTTGACATCTAACATGGCAGTGTTGTGAAATCCCACATTGTTCTCTATTACGAGATGATGCTGGGCTCTTTGTCAGCATCGTGACATGGATTTACAGCTTTAAATTTTAAAACAGGCTGATTGTGTAACCTTGTGGGTGTTTGGGTGGTTACCTTTCTGGTGTGTAGTTTAGGGTTGGAGTCCTTGAACTTGTACCAGATGGATTTGAGGATGGAAGCGAAGGGAGTGACGCCGATGCCGGCACCGACCAGCATGCTCACCTCATAGTCAAATACATCCTCACTGGCTGTACCGAATGGTCCATCCACTCCCATCCTGAGAGGAAAACAACACAAACTCTGTGTCATTATGAGGTTTAAGGTGACAAACATGATGAAAATGATCATGAGCAACTCGTGCCATACCTGGATTTTCCAGGAAATCACAAGACGTATTATTTATCATGTCGACAAGAGTATTTATTTGAGGGACATTTTACCAAAATGGTGCAATCTCCAGTCATAGGAAACTGATACTGATTTTTCACCATGCTTTGACGTAAGTAGGGTCAGTATAACAGGAACATTAAAACACTAAGATTGTTACCTATGCTAGCATCGCTGCAGTACAACACTATGACACAGCAAATAAACTAGCTTAACTGATTTTCAACCATGCACAGCTCTGTAGTGTGGTACATTGCATTTATTAGCTACTGTAATAAAACAGGAGGAAAATTACATTTCAGGGTCTACATTTGTAATCAACAATGTTATTTAATCTACCATTAAGGGGAGGCAAAAACATTTCAGCCACTTCAAGAATACTAGCAGTTATGTGGGACCGCTGTAGCCTACCACTGCTGTGCTGATGTTGAGATGTAATATTTGCCAAACAGTTTTATAATCAATCTTAAATTGATCATATTTGACAGTCTTACATTAAAAAGAAGGACAATAAGGGTCCAATGGACCAATAGTTCTAACAGTTTGAGACACAATCACTAATTTTGACACTTTAAAATTAAAGTGTCCATTTAGATCTGTGGTTCTCATTATGTGTCAGGGCCTTGAAACTAGTCTATGTGTGCCTTGGGAACAGGCAGACCAATAAGTTATAATCACAATTAACCAGCAACAGTTGGATGAGTTTTTAACTGAGTCATACTGTAGGTGCATTGTTGCCACAAACAGCAAAACTATTACTTAAAAAAAAAAAAAAACACTTATAAAAAATCAGAAATGTTGCATTATGCATTTCACAATGTGATTAGTTGGTTCATCAAATGCTAAAAATTGTGACTAGAGTTTAAAAAGTTTGCAGAATTTTTGAAATGTAACAAAATTTAAAATAAATTATTTCATATTTTTAGGGATGCACAATATTATTGGCATTACATCTCCTTTAAAAGATAATTGCTTCAAAACCTAAATATCATTAGTGGCAGATATAATAATTTCTGTCAATATTTTCTGCCAATATTTTAGCCCCAAAACAATATTACGTTCATTAGATTTTTGCATATTGATTTTAATTGGAAAGTAAAAGCTCCAAAAAAGGAAAAAAGGGCTGTTTTTTTGCCAGCAGATTCATGAAGAGCAAATGTATTCGCTGTTGTTCTTTGTTGTTAAAAAGACAACAGAGCTTGATTTTACTGTTAGTGTGAAAAATACATTTTGCCTTTAATGTAGGTGTGGTAAAAATAAACAATTATAATATTGTGTATAAGTCAGTATAAATATTGATATTGGCTAAAATAAGTTTTCAAATATTGGTATATTTGCAAAAAATCAAGTTATGTGTATCCCAATTAATTTGACAATATATTTTAAAAGTTATAAAATTGTGACCCTAATTTTACCTGCCTCAAATATATGCAAAAAAAAAAAAAAAAATCCAATACAGATATAATAAGATATTAAAACATACGTCAAGGCTACCTTATGAGGATATGAACAAGGTGTGCCTTGGACAAAAGTGTTTGAAAAACTATTGATTTACAGAACTAAAGTCTTTGTCCGTAGACTAGAACTAATCCCAACATAGTGGAAATAACACTGCTTTATCATAAATGTCTCACATTTAATTCAAAATAATCAAGTTTGTTTCAGCAGTCAGCTGTTTATTGTCTCACCTCACCCATGGCAGATATGACAAATACATAAAATAATTATTAAGAAATATCCTGTCTTCTCTCTGATGGTCTTCTTTGTTTATGTAAGTCTCAAAGAGACCTCAGTGTAACTTCAGTAAATTTTAAAACTGAATAAAAAACTCTTTAGAGCTAAATCAGGTTATTAAAAATGAAGCACTCACTTTGGTCCTTGCGCTCCCTCTGGCAGCTTCTGCATGATGTCGATGAGTTTGTCGGTCCAGTCCCCGGCCGAGCGGATGTGGACACTGAAGAAGTCCTCCTCAGGGGCAGAGGTCATGGTGAAGGGGTGCCACTCCAGCTGGGAGATGGCCGGGCAGTTGAGGAAGACGTACTGACCCACCTCCATCTTGAAACCATTCTTCACCAGCTGCAGCTCCAGCACTTTAGATGGCCTCATTACAATCTGAGGATAAAGCCAGTACATCAAAAAATATTCACAAAAACCTGCTCAGCAAGCCACACAGAAAACATGAATTATGAATCAAGCGTACCTTTCTGTAACGGACTGTCTGCATGTAGCGGATGAAGCGCAGCAGACGTTCACAGAGATACAGGATCATGGGACCGATCACCCACATCCAGGTCTGGAAACCAAGAAATACAGAAGATTGATCAAACTTTTATTTGTGCTCAAAGCTGCAGTTATCAAGTACTTGTAATATGTCAAATGATGAATATTAAAGACTTCAAACCTGTGGGAATCCTCCAGCAAACTGTGGGATGGGACACTCTGGAATGCGTCCCCACTCGGCACTGCGGTCCTTACATAAGGTGAAGTTGTGTGGTGGGTCTGTTTCCTGTTGACTCCTCACAATCCGTCTGCACATTACAAATACAAGTTCAACCTGTTTGTGATCAAAACAACACAGATCTACTATCAGAGCATATATGTTTCACCTTACCCTGCTCCATGGAAGACCAAACCAGCGAAGAAGATGATGAAGAGGTGGTGAGTGTACCAGAAGACCTCGAAGTAGCTACGTCTGATGACCTCCATGGAGGAGGTGATGATGAGGATGAGGGCCAGGGTGATAATGACTCCAGTAAGGCCAGCAATGGTGGTGAAGACAATGTGGGATGGAGTTTGCTGTGCATCCTTATAAAAGGACAAGGAAATGAGTGAAAATGTTCACAGTGCAAACCCTAATTCCAATGGAGTTGGGACACTGTGTAAAATGTAAATAAATACAGAGTACTGTTATTTTTAAATCCCTATATTCAATTGAATCCGCTGCAAAGACTAGATATTTAATGTTCAAACTGATAAACTTTGTTTTTTTTTCAAATATGTATGCATTTTGAATGTCAGCAACATTTACCAAAAAAGCTGAGACAGTGGCAACAAAAGACTGGGAAAGTTAAGGAATGCTCAAAAAACACCTGTTTGGAACAGTCCACAGGTGATCTGGTTAACTGGAAACAGTTGATTGTCATTATTGGATATAAAAGGAGCATCTCCTAAAGGCTTTGTCTTTTGCAAGCAAGGAGGGGGCGAGGATCACCACTCTGTGAACAACTGAGTGAGCAAATAGTCCAACAGTTTAGGAACAACGTCTCTCATGGTACAATTGCAAGGAGTTTAGGATTTCATCATCTACAGTCCATAATACCATTGAAAGATTGAAAGAATCTGGAAAAATCTCTGCATGGATGGGGCAAGGTCGAAAACCAACATTGAATGCTCATGACCTTTGATCCCTCAGGTGGCACTGCAATGAAAAACCAACATCATTCTGTAAAGGATATCACCACACAGGCTCAGGAACACTTCTGAAAACCATTGTCATTTAACACAGTTTGATGCTGCAACTAAAAGTGCAAGTTAAAACTCTACCATGTAAATCAAAAGCCATATATTAACAACACCCAGAAATGCTGCAGCTTTTGGAGCAACATGTGCTGCCATCCAAGCAACATCTTTTTCAGGGACTATGACCCAAAAAATACGGCAACGGAGACCCCAGACTGTTGAGCAACTGAAATCTTACAACAAGCAAGAATGAAAAAGAATTTCTCCCACAAAGTTTCACAGTTACTGTCCTAGGTTCCCAAACACTTGTTGAGTGTCATTAAAGAAACGTTTGAGTGTCATAAACCTTTTAGAAATATGCAACTGAATGTCGCTGGCATAACAATCCAAAGCGATTCACTTTAATATGCTAACAACCTGGTTAGCATATTAAAGGTAGCATATAAAGAACAAATAAAACAGGGCTTAAGATAGAACCTTGTGGCACACCACATGAAAGATTTGCTGTTTGTGACATTTAAGGACCATGTGACACAGAAAACTTTGATCTGAGAGAAAACTAGAAAACAGTGACACCCATCCACTGCTAAAGCCTTTTAATTCAAACACTGTGATCAACAGCATCAAATGCGGCGTTAAGTTCCAGGAAAACCAATAGATGAATGACAAAAATAAATATTAAAAGATAGACTGGACTAATGCAATGCCCTTTTTTGTTTTCTAGACTGCAAAACAATTATTCTATTATCACAAAAAGGCTTTGCCGTCCCAGGTTCATTAGATTAGTGCACCTATAATGAGAAAAAATAGCTTTGTAAAACAAAAATGATAATAATAATAATAATAATAATAATAATAATAATAATAATAATAATAATAATACATTTTATTTAAAGCGACTTTCACGACACTCAAGGACGCCTTACAAGATTAAAACAACAACAACAAAATCAACAATATCAAAAATCATAAAATCAACTACAATAATAAAATCAACAATAGCAAAGCACAACAGATAGTGAGAGGAAATGGGAAGAGGAGGTATGTTATTGTCAAGTGGGGTAAGCAGTCCTGAACAGGTGGTTTTTAAGTCTGGATTTAAAAAGAGACAGGGAGTCATGGTTTTGGAGACAAGAGCTTGATTAAAAATCTGTGTATTTCTATCCCTGCAGGACTTCTGAAGATGACAGACAGTTGGATATTTTAACTTCGAGTTATTAGGATTTGGGAAAAAAAACCCACATGCATTCCGGATCAAACATCGTAAGAAGATCTTGTTTCTTCAGAAAAAGTGGGAAAACTTTTTTTTTTAGCCTGATATCATATTTCAGACATGTTCTTTAAGATTTTACCTCATTTAGACTCCTTGTGTGGATGCATATCACAATCCAACTTGCATTAAGTTTCACAAAGTAGCATAAACGCCTCTTCTGCCCTTGTTTGATCAGATGGTGAATAATTGAGTAGGAAATTAGGGAGAAAAATTAGGGTGGATTTGGAGAAAGAGGCACTTGAACCTGGGCCAGCCCTTTGGAGGACTGTAGCCCCTGTACTTCAGATTTCGATGTGATAGCTAGATGGCTTAAATTAAGTCTGGATTACTTACTGTGTCTATATTACGGATGGGGTTCAGGTAGGTGGTGTTTTCTGTGTCGTCCAAGTTTGACAGAGCCGTGCTCAGTTCATCGTAAACTCCTCGTCTGCTGTTGTTGTACCACTCCACATTCAACAGGTGAGCGATCATATGAACGGCTGTCAGCACACAAGAAAAAGACACACTCACTCTGCTGCATGCTTTCACATATTTCATGATCTGGCCACATCAGGGCCCCCACAGCTTCCCATCTGGCCCCCAGAATTTGATCAAATTCAGTAAATATGAGGGAGAATAGTCATTAAATTGGTACAGCTACTGATGAAAACTGATAACAATATAGATTTAAACATTTTTTTTATTAGGAATGACTTAAAGCTCAATCTGTTTTACAGAAATTCTACCTGACAGCAATTTCTAGCCAATATGCAACCAGGGAAGCAAACAGATTGGAGCCAAACCAAAGGATGCAGCATGGTTATCAGAGATTACTCTTGCTTTTAAAGGCTAAAATACTTGTACAGTTTGGAAACTTAAACATGTTATAATAATAGTACATTACACAGACATATTTTAAAATCTGGTCCCCACAGAGAGGTGCAGAGATGATGTGTTTCTGCTGGCCAGCATGGAAGTTAGCATCACGCTGGTTTCCTAGACTGCAGGCCTACTAAAAACCTATGGATTTTTCTGTGTTTTGGATCATTGCTGATAATAAACTCTGTGGCAAACAAAAAAAATATTAAACATAGATGTTCTGCTCTTTGTGACAATCTTAACGAACAAAACTCATTTTAACGATGGTTAAAGATATTGAACCATTAGTAAGCTAGTTAGACGCTACAACATGGCGGTTTAACAAAAAGCAGTAACAATATTTCCAATGTATAATATCTTGTTGTAACCTCTTTTTAAAGAGTTTCCTCTTAATTGAGTGACCCGATTGAGTTGACCCTCACGGCTGTGGAAATAGTGAATGAATAACTGATTATTGAAAAACAGCTTTAAATGCTTGGTGTCGGGTCCTCAGCCATTTTTGTAGTCCATGTTTGCAGTTAGCAACAGTCATTTTAAACACACAACAATGGGTTAAGGATGAAAGCAGGCAACATCAGATGTATATTTTTTATTTCCTGTTAAACACTAAAATCTCATTTTTGTGTGTTCACCACAAACTTTATTTCAGGCATTTATCCGAAACTGGTATTCTGAATCTCATTTACTCTGGAGGGTTGGGAACCAAGAAGAGATAAATGCTAAATCACTTCCCTGTTTTTGGACTCATTCCTGTAAAGCGTATGTCAAGGAAAAAAAGGCCCTCATACTAACATAGTTGTTGACCACTGACATTTATTAATCCAAACTAAAGATAGCTATAATTGGAAGAGGGCTCTGAGACAGATTTATGGGAAAACACCCTTAAATCCACCTTTGGCAAATATTTATTTTGGGTTTGTTTACCCCCGTCTGTTCCCTCAGTTTCTCAGGCATAGCTCTTTTCTAATCTTTGACCCCCGCCTGTGTTTTAGGTATGAAGCGGTCTTTTGTTCCATTTGCACATGTACCAGTTTCACTTAACTATCAGGAAGAAGTGGAAATGTTGTCATCTTTTAGTTTATAACCTGATTAACATGGAGAGGTTTCAAATCATAAAATGTAAAGATTACCAAGAATCATACAGAACAAGAATTAAGCATGTTGGGCAAAATAGGGGCTCTAAAAGCAAAAATAAATAGATAACCCAGATGGTGCAGTCTTGTATATATCTTATATGTACAGTAACAACTTAAATCTAAAACACAGTAGTTTTCAAAAGTATGTCTCCTTCTTTTGGATTCAAACCTTAATTTTGAGAAACCTGTAAATAGTTAGCAGGAACCCAAAGACAAATCTGCGCATGTTTAGACTTATTAGAGACTGTTTCTCTTTCAGCGTTGCAAAGCTTTTACGCACTTCATAACTTTTGAGACTGTAATGTGCCCTTTTGTAAATCTTTACTGCGACAAACTGCTTTTTCTGGCTAATAGATCAATATGTGAAACACTTTACCTTCAAAAATTAAGCTGACTGGAATTAGTTTGTATATCCTTTAGTGTTTTATATGTTTAAAGGCCTAGAGACTAGAGACGGGCATTGCAAATTAGCTCAGACTATAAATGCTGTCGTGTGCAGCAATATTCTCCTACTCCATTTTGTCCCTTTATGAATAAACATTAAATAAATAAACCCAATATTAACGCTTTACTAAGTTTATTCCCATCCTTTTAAACCTCAAGGTGCAGATGGATTAGCCTGATTTAAGGTCTGTAATCAGGCGGATCCATCTTACCAAGCTCCAATCTACAACGACTGTGAGCAGCCCAAAGCAGCACGGTCCAATCAGAGTCCTTTAGAGCTAAAGAGGTGACTGCTCATACAGAGATTAGTCTAGATGCTTACAGCCTCAGGAGAAGTTTTTATCAGATCTGGACAGAATTTTTTTTATCAAATAAAAAAATAATAACACTACAAAGTTCTTGATAGAAATATATTTTTGCTCCACTTCTTACATGTTTTGACGACAGTTGGTTTTACGGAGTGGCTTATGTTTTGTATTTTACACCGCAGCAATAGCACTTGCCTACCACATTATCTGACTGGCCTGTAATTAATGTGATTGATGGACTGATTATCCAATCACCTGCAGGATGTGTTTTTTGAAAGGTTCTGCCCATTTCCAAACACTTTCTATGGGCTCTTTGGTCTAGAGGAATGTATTGAACGGTCCATCTGGTGTGTCAGGTTACCTCCTTTCCTTTCTTCAAAAAATTTACTTAGGAGAAAATCCACCGAAAAAATATACACCTACATTGCTGGCATTTTCTTAAGAATAAATAAAAAAAACGATTAAAGCTAACATGGTGATGGGAATAAGTAACTCCTGTCAGTGTAACCTTTTGACTCACTGATGTGTTCATGTTTTCCTAAAGGAAGAGCAGCAGAGTTCATCCATGTGTCAGCGTGACTGAGGTCAACCACAACTATCACAAACAATAGCTGAGAGAAGAAAGCAAGAAATGTACACAAGCGAGCTCACCTGTCATCAGACCAATCATGTAAGCCACCAGCTTGTGGAAACTCAGATTTTTGTCCAGCTGTTTCCTCATTGTTCTGCCGCAGCACTGAAAAGATGACAAAAGGAAGAATGGAAGTGAGGAAGATGGAAATGCAGATCTGTAAACAGCTGTGACTGAACTTTCCAAATGTGAGTATTTGGAGAGCATTGGGCCACAGTGGTATATCAGTATAACAGTAGTTGTTGGAGCTTTAAGCAGAAAGGTTATGCCTCTTATGAGGAGGATAGTTTTTAAAACAAATAGCTTTAGTTTGAACCCAACCAATCGCTCTCCTCCCCCATGTCATACCCACCTTCTCTTCAAGTTCAAACTCTTTCTACTGCCCTGTCTTCTCCACGTGCAGGAATGACTCCTAAAAGTGATTTAGCATTTTACAGCCATGTTTCTGAGGCTGAAGGTATATGGGAGTTTACAGCAGCCTTTCGGACTAATACCTGAAATAAGGTCCATGATGAACACATGGGAATGAGATTTGAAAGTTTAATTTCATGAGATAAAATAGATCTGATGTGTCCCTGCTTTTATATATGATAGCATTATTGTGTTTTAAAAGAATGGTTAGCTCTAGAACAGCTAGAAAGAACTACAAAAATGGCATGCAATCATTACTGGTTGTTTTTAATAAGCAGTATTACACATACCAAGGCAACATACATCCAGTGCCAACTTGATCAGGTCATTCATTTAAGGGAAAATTCTCAAATAAGGGGTTACAACATGGTGTTATTTGTTGGAAGTGTGGAAATTGAAAGTTGAATTACAAAAAAAAAAAAATACTTTGATAATAGCTCTTTACTCTCAATGATTAAGCTTAAAAATATTTAAGTTAAGTTTGTTTGTGAAGATTATTATGATGAACAAAACATGGCAGTTTCTTTCATTTTTGTTCCCCACAGAGTTTATTATCAGCAATGATCCAAGAACACAGTAAAAAAAAAAAAAAAATTAGAATTTTAGTCAAGAGAACAATTTTGATGCTAACTTCCATGACGTCTTTCAAAAATACGTCACCTCTGCACTACTCTATAGAGCAAAAGGCCCCAAATAATATTAGAAAACAGAAGTTTGCTGTCTCATATTGTAAAAAAAACCCCACTCTCACCCCTGGTCTTTGTTCATTCAAGAAACATGTGCTAAGTGTGCGTTAAATGTGTCACCTCAGTTTAGTCTCTGCAGAAATTACTACTAATAAAGGCCTTAAAAGATATATTTTAAGATTAATGAAGGGTACATAAGTCATTTATCTAACAGTACACTTATAATGAGGACATTCAGGAGGAACTATGACAATCTCTCATGTGACTAAATTCACTTAGTGACTGACCTGCGATAACTTCAGCATGAAATCATTTCTTATGAATAAGGGGAGTTTTTTAACATCAAAGTTGAGTTTTACTGGAAAAAGCACGACCTGAAAGTATAACTGTACTGTGTGAACTTTTCTTTGTAGTCTACTGATTTGGTGACTGTGTTATACAGGAAATTCGGCTCTCTGTTTTCATTTTTGATCATTTGTCTGAGATACATGAGCCTTTGTGGTACCGGCAAACTGAGAGCTCTGACTTGTTAAAATGCTCACTGAAATGTTAATCAACGTGCACTGCAGCTGTCATACTGCCAATTTGCATCCATTTTGAAACAGCTATTGTCTCTTATCCACTCCTGAAAAATTCTAGATAACTTTGTATGGACAGTCCCTGAAATCAGAGACCAGCAGAAGAACATGGCAGTGGAGTACAAAGCCACGAGTCCACTTTGATGCTGTGATGTAAACAGAAGCGTTTGTATAAATGCTAAGCTTAGATCAATATATTTGTGTTAGGAGCAAAAGAGCAGAGAAAACGTTGCAAACAGAAACTTAAAAGAAGCAGTTTTGTCTTGTTCACTGAAATGACACTGGTCACGTGCATCTTGGCTATGTTTCTGTGTCAGTTGCAGGATACAAAACATCACCACCTCCTCCCACCACCCTGTTGTTCAGTTTTCTCAGTATTTACACCAGGAAGCAGATTTTTAATAAAACCCTCACAGGGAAGACGGCAACCCTCGAGGTTGAGCCTTCAGATACAACTGAATATATCAAGGGTCTAAGTCTGGTGTGAAAAAGATGCAGCTCACTCTTTAAAGTTCAGGGTATTTTCAAGAGTTTTTTTGTAACTTAGGATTGTATAGTAAAAAAAAAATGTTCCTATTTATGGTCAAATCAAAACCATAACCAGGAGGGCCCAACAGCCAGCCCCCACCCCACCCCCCATTATGATCAAAAGTAATATTACAAAAGCGATAATACCTAAACGATTGAACAAAACACCTAAACACTTTCCCCTATCTTGTTAAAAGCACCTTCCTTGTAATACCCCCTTCAGTATGTGCATTAGGACCTCTAATTGTGTTTGGTGCAGCTTCAGGCCGTTTAAAGCTCAAAAGACATTTAAACAAAAGAGGTGAAAGTGCAAAAATGTCCATTTCCAAGAACTTCCCCCTCCTACAGACTGGCTATGGACCTTCAAATATATCACCTATTGAGAATATTTGTTGTTTAAATGGCAGCTCTTTATGGTTAATTTCTTTTTTCGCTTTTGTGGGTGAGTTGTTACATAGCCAGTAAAAAAGGTAAATTGCCCAATTCAAATTTCAGGACCATTATTGGCACATCATATATAGCCTCAGTGTAAGAAGCTCTTTAAACATTATTCAAAGCGACTGATAGACTATAAGAATGAAACTTGAGTGAATTCAGTCACTGTTACACTAAAATGTTTGATGAAAATAAAAAAGCTTGAGATATGTTGAAAAAAAGACTGAATACATAAACAATGAAAACACAGACATTTGTTGAGAAACTACCAGTAGTCAAACTAGTTTATTTAATGCACTAGAGAACTCCACCTTCAAAGGATAATGAGTGTGTATAAAGTGCACCTCGCCCTGTTTGGATAGGGGAGCGTTTTAATCTCACCATGAAGGAGCCACGCAGCAGAGACAGCAGGTTTCGACACACAGGCAGCAGGATCAACAAGCAGTTAAAGTTGAGGACAGCAGCAGGAGCTCGGGCCCAGGCCAAAGCCGACTGAGGAAAAGATAATAATAATAATGTAAATGTGTTTGCAACAAAGAGATTTAAGAGTATATATGACTGACTTTGACATTATTCTCTAACCCCAAGAAGGTGACGTGTGTAGAAAAACTGATCCCCCAGATCATAGAAGAGGTAAAACCAGACAAAAAGGAAGATGTTGATGCCCATCCAGACCACCTGCAAAAACACCAATAACAATTTACATCATTAGAATCATTTATGTAAAAACGTGATTTAAATAAGCCTCAGTTAAATGCTCCAGATGCTGCAGTTAACATCAGCCCTGAAGAATTTCTTAGCCAAATTATAATAATTTTTTGATGAACTTTTATACAATATAAAATTAGGTTCTATATAACTCTACAGTATGACTTTTAGTCTAGCTGTGCACTCTCTAGTGTCTGTTGTTTTTTATTTTAATGACAATAATTCACAGATACCATTCAATAATATGTTCTGTATACACATACATATGTACAGTATGAATAATAAAGTATACAAAATCCTAAATACTTTTTACCTTCATTTTTGCTTACCAAAATTCATTAATCAAATTCAAGACTTAAAACCTTTTAAGGAGCCAAACTGTGAAAAATTAACTCCACTTTGGCTCTGCAAATCAACAATCAACAAGATCAGTGCATTAACCTTTATTTCAAATCTTTGCTACAATGCTTTTTTTTTAGGTGACACTATTATCTTATTCAAGTGTAAGAAGTGGTATCAAATGGTATCAGCACTAATAAGTACCTTTAAAGAGCCTCCAGGATATATTTTCAAGCTTTCCAACTACTTACAGCTCTTAATAAAGTGAATTTACACAAACACACGCACACATAATCATAGATTCTTCTAAAAACAATGACTTTACTTTTCATATTGAAAGGGTCATAATATGCTTTAAAGAAAGCCACATTGTTTCATAATAGAAGACTACAGGAAGATAAAATAAAGGTATGTATCTTTCAAGATTTTCAAGCTTCCAGGTACTTTGCAGCTGTTATTGTGAATTATACAAATAATATCTGGCCTACTCTAAATAATCACATCACTAACCTGCCACATTAATTCAGATTATATTATATATTAAAACAAAGTTTTGTTAAAGCAGACTATAAAAAAAAAATCCAAGGAAACACAATGAAGTCTATTCACCAGTTTCCTGGCTTTGCAGTAGTTCTGACCTGGCTTGGCCCGTATTTAACACTTTTCCAAACAGATTTTTGATACAGTCGCAATTTCAAGCATTTTCAGGCACCTTTTCTGAAATCCAGGCACTTTTCAAGCACTTTCAAGGTGTATTTTTTAGGTTTTCCTGCACACTGCAGCTGTTGTTATCGCAACATATAGCCTACTCAAAATGATAACTTTTCTTCCTCAAAAAATAAACTCTGTTGATATTAAAGTAAAACACAGCAGAATAACAAAACAGTTTCTTTTTTTGATTAGTCACTTTTCATCCTGTCTGACCTGTTGAGTCCATATTAAACAGTTGCCTAATAAATGATTTTGTATATTACAACATTCCCGTGCTCCTTATCTGCAACCTCAGCACTTTTGAAGTGCATTTCAGGTTTTTCCAGTACCTTACAGCCACATTGTGATTTATACAAATATTAATTACCTAGCTTACTGAAGATGATTATATTACTTACTTGTCATATCAAATCATAACATATGATGCTGTACTGAGCAGCACTGTGCTATCTGAAATCAAAGTAATTCTGAGGTGTATTTTCAAGCATTTCCAGCACCTTACAGCTGTTTCTACTAAAGTTTGTACAAGTTCATCTATAGCCTTTTCAAAATGATAATTTTATTTCCTTATCATATCAAATCAGATCATATAATGGTACAAAATAACAAAGCTGTGCTCAAAACAGTCTATAGAAGGATGACAAAACATAAAAACAAATCAAGGTACAATGTTATAAAATGTCAACTATAAGGATAATTTGTTTCCTCTCTAACCTAGATTCATCTTTATTGAACAACTGATCCAACACTTAATTATGTCACATTTTATACACTTTCAAAATGTTGTATCTGAAAACCAAAGACTTTCAAACCTTGAAATATTAACATTTAAATTCAAGCAATCTACAGACCCTGTAAATGAATCCTGACAGGTACTAAATTGATGTTTAATAACACTTTCTATCAATTAAAAAAATGTACAAATCTTTTTAACGTTAATGATATATTTTATTTATAGACACCATTTTCAGCACTCAAGGTGATCCAACAAGGCTGAGCTAAAACAAAATACATAAGAAATAAAAAGTATCAGCAACATAAACGGAATAAAACACAGGAAAGCTTGGCTTAATCTGTTTCCATAAAAAAAAAACACAACAGGCTTGTTTATTATCTTTGTTCAATTTCCATTTATTGTGTGTGTCTTACACTTGTGGTCATCATCATATGTGATATAAAGAACTTTGAATTGCCTTCAGACTTGCCAAGTTGTAATGAAAATACAGAATATTAACCACAGAATCTGTGTGTTAATCTCACCCTCACAGCTAGAGAGCTCCATCAGTGATATGAAAATTTCAATTCCCATCATGTAAACATGCAGGACTCACCAGTATGAAGGCTGTGAGTCCATGGTTGATAATCCAGTTCGCCATGACAGTCACTTTATGTCTGCCCACAGCAGTCTCCCTCGCATCTTCACCCTGTGACACCTTTTTATCTTAAAGCCTCCCGTCTGGCTCCGCCCCCTCTGCAGGTGCACAGGTGACTCAAGGAACCAAAGCTGCTGCTGGAGGCGTCTTATGAAATTGCTCTGTCGATAAAGTTTATAGGAGAGCTTTCCTCTTGCAGTTGAATGACCACATTCCCGACGGCTGGAAACCCGAGGCTGGAAAAACAAGTGCAGACTCGGAGGAATGAGGAAGTTGCGCCATGCAGGAAAGTTTGTGCCACTGGACTGTGAGGCAACGTGGAGGAATAAAGTTTTTTTGTGTGAGTTACAAAAGAGGGCAGGTAGGAGTGGGTGGACAATAAATTCTTTTATTTAGATTTCAAGTAAACAGCAGTAGTCAAGGCACCAAACTCACAAGACGAAACATAAAAAAATAAGAGAGCACTTTTATAAAGTTCATTCAGTGGCAGTTTAGTGACGCATCATCAACTTTAATGTGAGCTTAAATGAGAAACACCTCATAGCCTGAACCAGGACCTGTTCTGTTTTTTTTTTTTAAAGTAAAGGCAGTCAGGCTGGACCGTGAACAACACAAGGCATTCATCACAGCAGCCGGGGTATGAGGAAGATAAAGTCTTATTCTGACCTTTTCTCACCCTCCTGCTTTGTTTTTTTAGAGTCCTTTTAGTGCTGATGCAAGCGTGTGCAAAGAGGAGGAGGGATAACCCTGAGAGGAAGAATACTGGGGGGAGTCCTGCTATATCTTGGCACAATTCCCTGCACACCTGTCTCAGTCCTCCTGTGCATGATCCACCGCTGCACTCTGAAGTCGTTCTTTGTGCATCACTGTGTATCTGTGCATGCTACATTCTTCAGGGGGCCCCGTGGTGCAAAAAAATGGGATATCATGCTTCATAAGACATCAGTAAAGACCCAAAGCCATCCTCGGTTAGTGCACTTTGGAGGGAAATACACAACTTGTTCTCTTATTAATCACCTCGCTTTCAGAAACACAAAATCATTCATTCGAGTCTCTCTAGGTCTTGTTGCATCCTGCAGCTCCATCCTAAACATGAGAGAAAGTGATTATTTTAATGCCTTCCTCAAGCTGCTTCCATTATGTCATCAACAATATCTGTCTCCCGCTCCCCCAGCTGACTGGTGATGTCTGGAGGTTCTGTGTTTTGAGGGTCTAGCAGCTCTATTGGCTCCTCTGGCATCAGTGCCATAGTACCGGCGGTGGAGTACGAAGGCTGCTGTTTCCTCTGACTCCCCCTTGTTCCTGCCGTCCCTGTATGGCAGCAGACGCAGTGCAGGCAGTCGTGGACGTTGTACTTGAAGAGGCGTCTGCACGGGTGGAAGAACTGGTAAAAGAGCAGCATGAAAAGCACAGCCAGGCTGTAGCCGATCAGCAGCTGCACCACCAGCAGCGGCGCGCACACGTACTCGTAGAAGTCTGATTTGAAGAAGTACCAGAGCGTGATGAGGAGGAAGTTCTCAGCGAAGCGCCCGCAGTAGTAGAGAGCCAGCCGGTCCCAGCGCTGCTTCCTCTCGATGAGCTCCTTGTGCGTGAGGTCTAGCTGCACGGCCGACCAGCAGAAGACGTTGATGCAGGCGTAGAGCAGCGTGAACATGATCAGCACCACCGTAGTCCCAAGCTTGGAGAAGTTTTTCTCCACGTCCTGCGCCAGCGAGCCCTTTCTGCCCCAAAATTCAACCCAAGGGAGAAAGAAGAAGAAGAGAAGGTTGGCCAGGCCCACAAGGATCACCCAGTGTGTGAGCGCGGTGCTAAAGAGGACCAGGGCCGTGATGCGGGTGGCGATCTCCAGCCCTCTCCACACGATCATGCACAGGTAGGCCCCAGGGCGCAGACGCACCTTGTAGTCATCGTACCGGATCTGAATGGCGAGGACGCTGCACACCAGCGCCCCATATGTGATGGATATTAGAGTGATGATCATCAGGGCCACTGGGGGGATAAAGAAAAAAAAAAACTGTTACAGAAACACACACATTACTGAAACATTCAAACTTCATTTAAGGTTTAAAGAGGAGTCCTTTCATTGTCCGCACAAAGTTACCATACAATACTGAACTAGTGCCAAGCAATATATGAATTTCTTACATTATATCTTCATATTTTCAAATGAGATAAATATTACTTTATTTACTCACCTAAAAAAGACTGTTAGACCTGTTTCTCTCAAAACTTTGTGAGATTTATATTCATGCAAAGCTGGATATCCCAACATTTACAATGTTAATGAATTAGAACTAATGTTAGTTAGTCTGCTTAGTTTATAAAATACAAAAAGCATTGTGAAAATCTACTTTGATGGGGTAGCACTAAAAGAGTGATTGTCTAACTAATGCCAAGGTCAGGCTACGTGATTTATGCACAATTACAGCCTGACCCCATAGTTGTAGCGCCAATCAGTCATGAAAATCACTCATTCTGTCATGTGTAGTGTATCACAGTGACCGACAACAAAAGATCGGTCTGGCATGCCCCACAACTCCACGACAGAAAGTCCTGCATGTTCAATTGTTGTCCTGCCTCCTATGATTTGCTGCCTCATGTGAGAGACAAAGACCAGTGAGAGTGCTTGGAGTTCTGCATGCGTGACAATCACGAATGTGAACAGACAAAGTTGGTGTCTTGAGAGCAACAAAACAGAGAAGAGGATCTGAAAACAACACCCCTGCCTTTGAGATGTGTTGTCAAGGACCTACCACCAGACGGCTAAAGGAGAAATGTTGGAGAGACAGCAGCAGAGGGAACCAAAGTGCCTTAGTGAGTGGTTGCGTTTATCATCAACGTTACAGAACATACATAACATTCAACTTTGGCATGAGAAGCAAAAGTACAGTACTCTAGTACAGTACTCTAAATACAGCGTGTTTGTGTGCGGTATTCAGCGCTACCCCTCTGTCTTTAACATGGTTATGTTAGCTTTTATATGCAGTCGTTTTTATTAGCCTATCATGCTTGTTGGACGAGTCACAGTGTGATTTTATGGCTCAGTGGTCGCTTAATCTGACATGATGACCGTCGTAATCAATGAAAAATCGTATAGTTTGAACTTGGCATCAAGTGTTTGAACTGGGGTTGGGGGATATTGCCTCATAATTGATGATTTTATCTCAACATGTCACTTGTTTTATAAAATTCTTTGTTGGAAGTATAAAGAAGTAAGACTGACTTATCGTCTTTTAAATTCATTTAAACTGGACTTTTGGCTTTATCTACAATATTTTCTCGAGGGGACGAGTCAAATCAGAGTAAAAAAAAAAAAAAATAAGTATTAACCATTAGTTCTTTTCAGTCTTTCTTACTTCTTGTGGGTAGGAAGTATTTCTCCTGGATGGTGGCGTACAGCTGCAGCGTCAGTTGTGGCGTGGAGCCTAAAAAAGCCTGGATGACCGCCGTGCGTTTGAAGGCATTCCTGTGAGTGGCTAGGATGCGCTCCGATTGGCCAATTTCCCACTCCATGGGCACCCCCTGTCCCTTCTTCAGCTGGATTTTCCTAGAGATTGTGACGTATGGTTCCTCCTTTTTACCAGCTCTGAAATAGACCACGAGAGCCTCGATACACCTGAGGAGGAAATAAGAGGATTACATTTAGATTAGAACCACTGTATGACATTTATATCTCAGCTGGTACAGCAATTCTGTGCTCTCAACAACTGTACGTAACATTAAACACAGAATGAGGCAGAATTTTTACTGGAAACATGTAAAAACTTGGTTTGCACTGTTGACATTACAATGACTGAGCGCAATCATTTTGATTTCCAAGTTTCGAAAGGAGACTTCAGGAGATAAAGCAAAAGTGACAGATAAATATCAGTCCCGTAGTCTTCCAAAACCCAAATCAAACATTTTTTACAGCAGTGTTTTATTGCTGAACAGTTTTATTATTACATTGTATTGTGTTGTTGAACACTGTATTTCATAAACACAGATACTTTTTACTGTATTGATACCACCAGATATTATTTATGAGGTCTGAGATAAAAAAAATGAAACTAGAAGTTCTCTGAGAGCTTAAACCTCTGCAAAGGCATCTCTGACACTGTTAGCCAAGCTATTAGGGAAAATGGGGAAAACTGCCCTCTCTTGCAATGTTAGCAAATCTCAGAAAAAAACTATCTGTAATCTGTAGTGAACAAGCGGACAGACAAACAGACAAACTAACAGACAAATGCTGGCAAAAAGATAACCTCCTTGGCAGAGGTTATCATATCAAATATCCAACACTGCACCCACTAAAGGGATAATGCTGTATTTTTCAAGTCAGGTTGTATTAGATTCATGCCAATAATTAAGACATTAGCCACAGGGATGGCGATCAGCTCTGCTCCTGTGCAGCGAGAGCAGACACTGAAGCTAAAAACTAAGAAAACAGTGTTGATGTCAGAGTACTCTGTAGTGGACACATTTTCAGCTCTTTCCTATCTGTTAGTAAACCCCTTTGTTCTGATAATTCCCCTGCACACCACACAGCCTGTGTGCCATTTTGCCTGGATCTTAGTATTTCAACACAAAGGTCCTTACTAGCAGAAAAGTACAGTATTGTTAATGTGTCCAGTGTGGTGTACAATCAGCCCACAGCTGTTCTCTTTTTTTTTTTCTTCAAGTTTCTTTTCAAGATAATGTACATAATTTTTCTGAGCTCTTGGCCCCAGCATCAGTAATTAATATTCTAACATCCATTAATATTCATCCCTTACAGGAGCAGAGCTGATCACCATCCCTTTAGCTTATGTTCATACTTTAGACATGAACCAAATACAACCTCACTTTGAAATAAAAAAACTATCAGTTTGATGATCGGCCTTATCTAAAACCTTATCAATATGATGATGAATGCATGTTTTTTCATAGACTGCTACCTGATCCATCAGACCGGAATGACTTTTACTAAATCAAACAGGAAAAATAACCATTTACAAATGATGAGTTTGTTTGTGATTCTTTTTCTTATAAGATGAAAACTAAAAACCTTTTAGTTTGACAGAGAATAAAACAAAATAAAGTATTTAATTTGTGGATTTTCACTGGGTATACTCGGTATTTAATTTTCATTTAATTTGTCAAACTCCTTCTATTAATTCGACTGCATCACAATCCATCTTTACAAACTACAATCAGTTCAAGTGTTTTGTCATTTATGTGTCCCTATTAAGGTTGTTTTCCTCTGCTATTAAACTCTGCAGATGCTTTGAAGTTTCACTGAAGTCCTCTCCTCTGCACTGCAGCATCCAGTCAGTAAGTGACATCCAAAAAAGGGGGGCACATCTATCAGTATAATAAGTTCTGCACAGCCTGCTACCATTTACCGTTGTTCATTAGTCCTCCGTTCTCCAAGCAGTTTTGGAGCTTTGGGACAGTCCTTACCATGGCAGATCAGAGACTACCTCTGACCGAGGACAAATTATATAGCAGACTTCAGACTTTAAATTCAGAGGACTGTTTAGTGGCAAGAAATGGTTTATCTCATATGAAGCAAATATCTAAATAGAAGGAATTATACTATAACACATTAGAAAGAAATGCAAGATACTTGTGCCCTAATGAATGGACACTCGTTCAGTGAAGAGACCCCTAACTCCACTAGCATCCACATACATTTCTGAGGAGTTACCTAATCAGCTGCATGACCCTTCGTTGCCACAGCATCACCACCTTAACTGACTCAGTCTATGTACACGCAAGCTCGAAGTAGCAGCAATGCCAATGCTATCCACACCACTACATAGACTGATGAGCAGCAAGAGCCAGTACATCACTGGGGTCATCAGGTGTGGACCTCCCGTCACAGGTCCTGCATCCAAAAAGCCCCCACGACACCTCCCTCCGTTCCAGCTCTCACTTCCCGCCATGTTGGTTCTAGTTACTCCTTTATCTTACCTTCCCTACCATGCATCAGCCATAAGCACGAAAACAGCATGTCATCTTCAACAGACCCAGGCTTGTCCATAATCACTCCTCTTATCAGAAAAAAGCACAATCATGTAAAATAATATACAAGAACACCCCCACCTCACACAAAGTATGGAGGAAATTAGTATATCATTCTACTTAAGTCTTGGCCCCAAATCTGCATTATTCCTCCTCATCCAGATCCACTGACTGGCTCTAAGTGCTTCATCTGACATCTCCTTCACTATCTTTCTCCGACTCTGACCCTGCACACCCAGTTCTTCAAATAACGACCCTGCTGATCTTCCTGTTAACCCTCTGCACCCCCCCCTCTACTGGGCGACCCCTAACCTTTTACTCTCGCTGTTCAGCTTCTGCCCTCAGATCTGCATATCTAAGCCTTTTCCTTTACTTTTGTGGCAATATATATATATATATATATACATCATAATTTACTGGGGCAGGGATAGCCTCTTCTCTTATAAAACAAATTTCTACATGGAAGGAATGAAACTATCATGGCAAAAAGCTCGAGCTTAAGAGATGTAGCTCAACAAAATGTCCGCTAAAGAAATAGTATGACCCCTGAGAGACTTAGGAAATACTGATGTCACAGCAGTCTTTAATTTTTGGTGGATAGGTCAAGCTTATAATTAAACAAGAAAATCAGGACTTGTCACATTTTCATAACTCTACTGCTTTTTAACTCAACATTAAGCTATGCATGCAGTTTATTGTTAGCTCTCACCTCAATAGTCTCAAAAGTTGTACTCTTTATGTTTGTCATTCTCTGTTTTGGGAACAGATTTTCTGGCAAACAGCACTTTGAGTTGTTTAATCTTTGGGTCAAGGGTTCAGACTAGACTTTTTGAGAGTACCCACTGAGAATGAAAAGTTTTTCATCACTATCGTCATTGTCATTCTTACTCTCATAGTCAGAGGAATGTACGATGGAGAAGTGCGTAAACCTGACCATTTACGCCCTGAGCTGGATTTTAATTTTGTCTCGTGATCACTTCTTTATCAAACACAAACATTTTTATTCCAAACATGATACAATCACATAACTACAAGGTTCATTAAGTGCCTGCACTGTAGTTTCCACCATCAAAAGCAGTTTAAAACTGACCTCATCAGGCAACACTGACCAGAGACCCATTAGGAGGAGGACATAAGAGAAGGAACTGAAAGTGTAGGTAGAATTTTTCACCAGCAGAGAGCAGTATGATGTTAGAGTAGAGCTACAATGATGGGACGATACACTGTTTCCAACTCATAATCAGCACTTCATAGATTTTAGTTCAAATATGAGTAGCAACATGTAATGTGCAGAGAGCTCTAAAGAAAAATTATGATCTGGTAGAAGCACCACATCAACATTACTAAGATGCAGCTGCATAAAATCTAAATTAAATATTCTAAAGTTTGAGTCACAGGCATACAAATGACCTCAGAGTCATTTCTATCTATAAGAGCATCATAAACAATCCTTTCTTTGTAAATCACAACTAAGCAAACGGAAGCACAATCACGAAGAACCACCAGAGGGCAGACATAAAACAGGAGACACAGATCCTCTAGGCCTTAAACACACACTGAAAGTCTCTGGGTGTGGTTAATATAATGTTTGCAAGGTAAATGCTCTCTGTGTTCACTCACAGGCCAAAATACACACACTATTCATGAGAATAGAAACATGTTTTTCATCGCCAGACGTTTCCTTCAGAGAGGTTTGCCTGCCTGAGCTACAAGAAATATCTTAAACTCTCACAATAAGAATGTTTCTACATTCAAAAATCAAGCCTAGCTCTCTATATCTGTAAACAAAAATGAAAGAAAGAGACAAAAAAACTATTTTCAGACTTAACAATGAAGTTGGAACAGGAACTAACTAAACTGGAAATACAGGGTTTCCATTGGCAACAAACAAAATGTTAGCTCTCTAATCTCTGAATGATGCTTGTAGAATGAAGCACTCTCGGGTCCCACACTCTTTTCTTTTTCAAGGACATTTTCCATCACATTGTAGCAAGTGTGACAGGAATGCATCAGCTCTATTATGAGGACGTCTGATTCAAATATGTGCAGTCTGTGGCTATAATTACAAACTCTTACTTCTATTAATAATTACAATCCGATCATAGAACAATGCAAATACACCTAGAGATGTATGGCACTAAATAGTATTAAAGGGGCGTAGTATAATATTTTTTTATAACATACTGGTGTCGGATTCACAGCACAAGTATCGGTATCGGTTTCGAGAGGGAAAAAATGGTATCGGAACATCTCTAATTTCCTTTCTATTGAGAAGTCTGTAGTGTAGATTTCTTTTCATTAAGTACAGAAAAGTGGTCCAGATCTGATAAAACTGCTTCTGAAGCTGTTAGCATCTATACTAATCTCCATACAGACAGTCACTTCCTGCTGTCGACTCGCTCGTAACTCCCACCTCTTCCTGTTTTAAAGGACTCTGATTGGGCCGTCCCCCTTTGGGCACACAATCATTGTAGATAGGAGCTTGACATGACGGATCAATCTGATTACAGACATTGAAGCAGGCTGATCCATCTGCAATAAGGACTAATTTAAATGTGAGAATATTGATTTCTAAAAAATGTTCCTTTCCAATCTGAATATAATTTCTGGAATGCAGCAATGCAGAGACTGTCTGAATGCTATTTTGCAATGAAAGAATAAAAAAAACATTTAATTATGAAAAAAAATGTGTTTTATGGCAAATGATAAATCATCAAATTTATAGATATATTACTGAATTATAAAATATTTTGGGGCACTTGTCATTTTTAAGCCATTAGAACCTTCCAAAACTTTCTACCCCATACAACACCCCTATCAACCAATGTGGGTTTTGGAATTATTAATACAGTTTTTCCTTTCTTTTAATCTACTAGAGGCATAGCTATATAAAAAGAAAGAGTCAACAAATATATATTATACCTATCTTTATCAGAATAATAAGAGTAACAGTGATAGCAGCAAATAGTTTTGCTTCATGAATCAAATTTTTAAAGGGTTTTTTTTCTGCCTAGAGCTGCCGCAGCCTATTCTTAGCACTACTTTCCTTAAACTACCAACACTGCTTTAATTTACTGCGTCCCCTCAGGAATAGTCAACACTCTCAGTTTCTGATTCTGATCATGCTCAACATACCTTCATCCCATTAGATGATTATGTCATATTTTTGGTTAGTTTTCATTTCATTGACAAAATTGTGGCTAAAATGTTTATGAACTTCATTACTCCATGACAAAAAAATGATAAATGTCCAATAATAAAACTTCAGTAGTGTGGTGCAGGAATGACATAATTAGAGAAGAGCACTGGTTCCTTCCCAAAAAGCCGATTTCTTTTTTTAAAATTGGAGCTTTTAAATCATGGCTGAAAATAATGTGTTGGTAAAACACTGTGACACTTACATCCTGTTTGTCTATATAATCTTCATCACCAAAAAAAAGTTAAAATCTCAAAAGTGTGTGTTTACATGGACTTTGTTCAGGGCATTTATCCAAAGCCTAATCAAAAATGTCGGACTTTGAAACAACTAAACCAGAAGAGCTACAACCATACTTCATTTCTGCATTTCAGGACTCACTGATACACCACTATAGAAAATACTGTATGAAATACAGAATTTTGAGGACCAACATAAACCCTGAACCGAAGGAGTTTTAGTGGAGTTAAGAGGTTTCTTAATTCTTCAATAACAGGAATCTGTTTTGTCAATTTGAATAATCTTCACTTTAAAAACTGAAGTTTTAATTTTAAGTTAATTTTTTTATTTGAAATTTTAAAAAAAAAGTAATAATTCATATTACAAAAGTTTAATACAATTCTAGTTATAACTTCGTTAGTTTTATTTTATTTTATTTTTTTTTCACACTCATTATTACTTCAGATTTAAACCTATTTCTTCACTTGCTTTTATTTTCGGTTTCAAGTAGTTTTTTTCTTCTTTCATATTTTGTTTTTCAGTATTAACTCTGTCTTAAAGTGTTTGGATCCATTTTTTGGGTTCACAGTTAGGTAAAATAATTAGTGAGTTAAGAGTAAAGATAATGTGTTACAGGAAGGTGGAAGAGCCCTCTTTTTCAGGTTTTACTTAAACCAAACCTTAAAAGGGCAAACATGACAAAAGTGAAACAAAAACTAAAACAACATTTTTGTTAAAAGTGAGACTAAAAGCAAACAGCTGATACAATTAAATCAACACTGACATGAGAAAAGGACACTGTTTTGACCATCTTCCAGAACCGTCTTCCGTGTGTCTTCCAAGACTGGAAAATTAAACAGCTGTTTTCCAGGTTTTCCAGGACGCCTGACTCTGCTGCACGTTTGCACTCAACCAAAATACACAAACCCTGCCCCTCTCTGAGGATTCCCACCCCAGCTCTGAATCTCACATCACTGCACTGGAATGTTTTCCTCCAAAATCTCAAACTTTGAACATAAGAGCCGCCTCCCACATAAATCCACTGCTCCACTGCTGGACTGCATGTTTCTTCGACACTCAGGAGCCAGCAGCAGTGGTCGGACATTTGCAGTCTGTTGCTTCAGCAGGGGAAAATATGCACGAGCAGGGCACAATGCCAGGCGTCCACACATGCCCCTGAACTGTTTGACCCAAATATGGGAGCCTGGTGGGGGACATGTTGTTATTATTTGAACACACGCGCTATATTTACTCCTGACACGGGCACATGAGGTCACTCTGCAGTAGTCTACGTTAACAGTCTCACCACAAAAACCTGATTTACTGACATCCTTTCCCTGGAAATCTGGCAGCATAACAAGCTGAGGAGGCAGAATGAACTCATGCCAGCATGCACTTAAGATGCTGTACAGACACCGAGAGGCAGACTGAATTTCACTTCAGGGAAAAGGAAAAAGCAGCACTGATGAATGCATTAGCCGAGAGGATCGATATTCCCACTTCCAATTGGAGCTGCTTATGGATTTATAAAGGGAAACCCACAGGCCTCTGCTCTGTATTAGCAGCCTCAACATACAATCTGCCCTCACAGAGTGTGTGAATGTATCAGTGTGATGCAACAAATGACACAGGAAAGAGGAGCAACTGCCTAAACAAAGAGGTCCTGCAACTGCTCTGATTCTGTCTGAGTGAAGGGCGGCAGAGACCTCAGGAAATTCTTCTGATAGCTCTTTAGCAAGATCAGTTTGTTATTGTCACTCTGGATTTCACCATCAGGCTCCTCATGCTCTCCATAAGACAAAAGACTTCGTCAAATAAAAAGAGAAAGATAACTAGCAACTCTGCTTGTTCAGACTGGTTCAAGCTGACAGAGTAACTATAGAGCATCTGTTGCCTCAGGATCAGGATGAAAAACCGAAGAAGACAAGTCAGGACAAGTGCCACCCAGGGAGAGTGAACCTGACCCCTGATTCAAAGTTGTATGTTGACTCTGTGGAGACTGTGGTTCTATTTCTGATCTCAAAACAACCAAATAAGATTCTCATTGCAAGTTTAATTGTTTCAAATAAGTAACTGTGTTGGTCAGTCTAGGACATAAATCACAAACAAAACAATACGTTCATAGATTACAAGTAAAAAGTCAAGACAAATAAACAAAAGGCATGTATACACCTAAAACAGGCGGAAAGAGGGGCCGAAGCATTAACTAATATTAAATGGAAAACAGCAGATATTGACAGAAAATTTTACATAAACTTTGTATGATCCCTGCACTTTAGGAAAAGTTATTTTTCCTACAGCACAGACCAACTGCCTGGCATTGAGTCGATAAATATCACCAGTAACTTAGTCCTGTAAACCTCCATTTACCTGTCAAGGAATTAAAGAGTACCAGTAACCTCCAGCCCCAACCATAACATGAGTCAGCTTCATTGTTGCTTTACGAATGAACACATAGTTCACAGGATGAGTGCATAATTTTCAAAAGTGTAAAGAATGTTTTAACCACTTGAATATCAACCAGACTTTTTAATAACGTAAAAAACAGGCCCCATTTAAGGAGATATTTGTCCATTCTGTCCTGCATCCTAGATGACATTCTCTCATACACAGCTAGTGTACCCAGGTCAGTCACCATGCATGAAAAAGGAGGTTCTCCAGGTTTTTTCCAGTTCCTGAGAATGATCTGTTGTCCAGTCATGACAGCAGTCTGTATCTTGTTTGAGGAATTAAAATGTACTGACATAAAGAGGTCATATTTTGCATCAAATCAGGTTCATATATTCATTCTGATGAATGCTAGTGTATGTTCACAATCACTCATGTTCAAAAAACATCCAGGCTTTACAGAGTACCTCTAACATTGTGTCTTGTCAGCCTGTCTGAGACTTGTCACCAATCAATCACAGGGCAGACATACAGAGACAAACAACCATTCACACAGTCACACGTAAGAGCAACTTATGGTGCTTTCCATTTACCTTGGAGCTCGGACGTGGGAAGTGGGGATTATGTCAAATCCCAGTTAAACACTTTCTAGTCACAGGCTGATAAAGTCAGGATACCTGAAGATCAGCTAACTTTCTTTCATTAACAGCTACTTATCTTATTATTCATTCATTGTATCTACTGTCTCAGTTTGTTGAAAGCAACTTTTGTCTTAAATATAACAAACAGTTTAAGAAAAAAACCTCTTGTTCTTTTCTTTATGTTTATACATTTATATATCCATTTATCAGGTGTACAATGGGTGTGCCACAGGGTTCTGGTTAGGTTCCCTACACATCAATGACCTACAACAAGTGTGTCATGATATAGATGTGCAAATGTTTGCTGATGATAGTACACGCAAAAATAGTAGAACTAACAGCTAGAAAACTAACAATTACCATGGAGATGATCACAGAGTGGCTTGATCAGTCGTGTCTTAGCCTTATCATAGGCAAAACAGAAGGAGTCTAATCCTTCAAAGCCAAGCTGCTGATATTTTCATTATAGGCGTGAAGATTTAAATAGTCAGTGAGTTTAAATATTTTGGTTTGATACTTCGATTCATATCTCAATGTCAAGCCACATGTTAAAAAATGAACAAAAAAAAAAAAACACTGAATACAATTTGCCAAAGTTTAGACACACAAGAAACTGTCTTTCCCAAAAATGTGGATGGAAGTCTTTTATGAATTTTATGATTCTTTCTCATATGTCATATTGTATCACATGTTGGGGACAAGCTGGGGACATCATACCATTGAACTCTCTTTATAGACAAACCTTAAAAACTCTGGGCAAGAAAATCTACTGATTTCATAAGGGTAGGCTTTTGGAGAAGCATCATCTTTGAGCCTTGAAAATTATGACGTATATTTTTAAATTTGTGTGTCATGTTTAGGATCCTAAATGGTTTGGACCCTCCTCCACTGAGTGACTTTATCAACTTCTGCTCAGAGGCATCCATGAACTCTGTATATTTTTCAGGAAGACATTGTTCTGTGCCCTTCCGCTGTACTGCTTTTGGGCAGTCAGCTTTTGCTGTGAAAGCCATGACTCAGCAGAACGTCCTGCCAGATAACATTAAGACCTGCAATTCAATCAGCAGTTTTAGAAGAAAGTGAAAAATTTGATGAAAGATGTTCAATTTTGTTCCCACTGATTCACCCTCCATATAATATGACCCCTTTTACAGTGTGTATTCTGTGTTTTTGTTTGTCTGTGATGTACATTTTTGTGCTGCCATGTCTTATATTTAAAAGTCCATTGTTTTTTGTGATGGTTTATTTTAATTGCGACTTGCCAAGGGCCTGCAGATGTTAATTGGCTTTAAGCTAACTCTGGTACAATGCATGAAATGGAAACATTTATGTGTAATATTGTACATGGTCCCTTTACTAATAAAATGAGACATAATAAGTACTTTTTTGCAAAGTTTGAGGAAAATCTCTCAAAAGTTCTCCTGAGAAACTGCACTCATAAGACAGGTCTCAGGCCTCTCCTATGGTTGGCACAGAGAGATAGAAATGTTATTGTTCTTTTACATAACCTCCACACAAGTCTGCTTTGAGCCCCCAGACCTCCACTTTTAAAAACTCTGTCCTAATATATACAGTACAGGACGTTTCGAAAAACAACCTGACTGATGTCCATCAGGGCGAATTTTCTTTTAGCCCTGCCATGCCAACATCTGCCTGACAACGTTGTCAGCTATAAATTAAAGGCTTAAAATTGGTCCGTTTGTCTGCACAGCAACAAGATCAGAGCAGTTACACATCCGTGAGTCACACAGGAAGTCTCCTATCTGAGACAAGAAGCAGCACAGGTGATTTGTTTACAGAAGCACAGCATGCAAAACCAGAAACTTGAGATAAATCGAAGGACACGGAGGACAGGACAAGATCAGATGAAAATGTTCTGTTATAGCAATCACAGTATTTGTTTCCTGGCTTCACTACCTCATTAGAAGCATTTATCAGAAACGTCACAGCTCAGCGTTGCATATGAATATTGCAAAACAAACCACAAAGCAGCTGGAACAGTTGCATGATATTGAAAGCTCCTTCATGGGCTTGGATGATTTAAACCACAGGCATCATGAAAGCATTCTTAGGTGGAGGAAAGACATGCTGAGGATCAGAAAAAGGTGAGCATAGCTGACATTTTGCAGCTGCTTTTAGTTTTAGGAGCTTCAGTCCTGGATAGTTTTAGTTATGCTGGACACATGGCTGTATGGACAGTAATGTCTGTAAGACTTATATCTGCTCAGACTAAAATATGTAAACATTTATTGGATGGGCTGCCAGTGATTTGGACGTACAGATGAGGATAATCAGAGGGTATAATCTCGAACGTATTTGGAGGACAAAGATCCACACATTAGATCTGACTAATGCTGACAAACTGCTTTTTTTTTTCTCACTGTCTTAATTTCTAAGTATTTCAACATAGACTTACCTTGAGATCTTGAGAAATTAACTCATTATGATATATAAAAAAACAGAATTCTTGTTTCAAGATATTGACATAAATATGGAAAAAGGTAGGGATGCACGATATTGGATTTTTGTTGATATACAATGTGCCAGTATTTATAAACTCATTACTCATTACATAAACTAAAACTGACCTGTTCATTCAGCCTCTTCGTGTTACAAACAGATGTAAAGAAAGAAAAACAACATTTAATCTTTAAAAGAATTATACTTTGGATTCATAAAAGTGGACATTGCGTGATGATGAGGTAAACCATCATGGTACATAGTATATTTTGCCAATATTACAACCAATATATGGGATATTTTTGGCCAGTTAGTATGGTCAACATATAGTCTGTAAAAAAAATTATATCTGCCAATACAGATAATCAGCTTCTTAGGTGAATATGTACAGATGCTGGTATTGGTCCGATAATATCGTGCATCTCCAGAAAAAGGGAGTTAAAATATGTACTGTATATGTCTGTCCACACAGCAACAGTGACTCTGGATCAATAATTTTTTTGGTTAGAGGGTTGGGAGTTCATTTCCAGCTTCTGCAGTCACGTGCTGATGTGACTGCTCCCACTGCTGTGTCAGGGACATATAAATGCATTTGAAAACATGTGGATGTGATGTGGTGTCTGCCAAAGAGTGACAGTATACCTGCATAGGGGTTGGCATTGTGAGGTAGAGTCATCCAACCCACTTTCATTGGACAGTTTCTACTCTTTTACAGAATATATTGGCAGTACATTCTAGAAAGACACTTCAGCAATATTACATGTTTCTTTACTACCATGGACCGTGTTCACCCTTGCTGTTTGAGAGAAGGATCCAGGAGGTCTGTCATACCTGTTTCAATGACAAATCTTTGTACATATATGTGCTACCATGGATAATATTTTAAAGTCAAAATTTTATGTGTGTGTTTTTTTAAATTGAATTCATGTCTTGTTTGTGAGGAGTTGAGGGACTGCAGGTGTAAATAAGCATAAGTTAACTCTGATACAAAGCATCAAATGGAAACATTTATTATTAATATTTTACATGGTCCCTTTACAAACAAAATGAATTTAATTAGATTAAACTAATACATTAGAGCATGCCAAACTGTAGGACAAGACAAAGGACGGTTTCTTATTTATTACATTTTGAATTTTTAAAGATAAAAACTCCCTTAAGGAATCGATATCATTAGCCTTTTTGCTGATCAATGACCTTATCATTTTCTTCCATTTTGTTCTGATACCTTGTAAATCAAGGACATCACATTCTCATTAAAGGCAGTCAGTAAAAATGATGACAAAGAAGTCAAACATATAGTCATGACAGAAGTGGGCAGAAGTGGTCAAAACTGTTGCTTAATTTTCAACATAAAAGCGTATTGCACAACCTTTAGTGGGTAGACGAGCCAACAACTTGCAAAAGCATTCATCTTTGCAGCAGTCTGTTAAAATTTGTTCAAAGTAAAAGAAACTGCAAATGTAAAGGCCTTTTCTCCCTGCTCAGTTCTGACCTTTAGAATAGACATTGAGGAAAGACCCTGGTTCCTGTACTTTTCTTACAGGCGTATGGGTAGGAAGAGAGTAGGAAGGAAGTGGATCTAAAATAGACTCGTGAAAAAGAAAATGCCATATTTGAGTCAATGTTTAGACAAAGGAGTTCATCCACCACAGGCATACAACCAACATTGGGTGAGGGACATCACTGTTGTAATGTAAAACATCAGCTTTTAAGCACTTCCTCTGTTAGCATGTCATCTTTACCACTTAGTTCGTAACTAAATAACCCTCAATAATAGCTGTGGCAAAAACTCAGTCTGTCTTGTTATTTATTTGGACATTTATTTACTTTTTCCACCTTGTTACAAATTTATTGTTGGCTCCTTAAAGTGTGCTCTTGGATTTAACCTCATGCTACATAGCATTGCCAGACAGAAGAAATACTTTGAAGAATAACTTGGGGAATCGTCTTTTTATTCCTTGTGTCCTTTCCTGCGTTCCTCATAATGAAACTCACCTGCCTACTCTTTGGTCAGAGTGACTCAGGACAATCAGTTGCTGCTGGTGAAGCCTTGAGGTGTGTCAGATAAAGTTAACAGGAAGGTTAGAGCTGGGTCAAGTTTACTCACCCTTTTGTGACTACCCACACCAATTCTAATTTCAGGTCTCCAACCAACCAGAGACATCACCCTGTATGTCAATATACTGATTTTTCCTGCCTTTCTTCACTGAAAGGTGGAAGCTTGATTATAGCATTAAAGTCTGACCAGAGGGTACAGTCGGCTGTGGAAACGGCATCAAGATTAGGATTTACTCAACTCTTCTTTACCATATTGTACTGAGCCAGACTGCCAGGTAGAAACAGACCAAAAGTGATGCAGACCAGGCTGGCAGGGGTAGATGTCAATAGCCCAATTCACAGGGCCATTTCAAGCTGTAATATTTACTGCCTGATGCTTTGCCTCTGTGAATATCACAGAGACAAAATGGGGGAAGCGAGTTGATCCCATCTTTGCTCTGTCTCCAGAGGCCAACCAGAGGAGAGACAACAAAAAGAAGGGACAACTGTGAAACCGGTGAGCCAGAAGTACAGGGAAGATGTGACACAGCAAGTGATGTTTGATCACATGTAGCTTATGCGACCGACGCCCAGGAAAAAAGAGAAAAGGCAAGCAAACCACATCTTGTTCATTTTGGCAGAGCCGCAGTCAGCAGGAACAAGATAACAGCTGGAGAGGATTTTGCTTGAATCTGCACCAGGAGAAGAAGCACCATCCACCATTCTTGTTTTGATAGTATTTACCCACCCACTTCAGTTCAGTAATGCCATAATCACTGTGAATTGAGTGAGTGAGGATGGCAATTTTGTGCCATGGCGGGACTATTACCAACGTCTCAGTGCACAATTGTGACAGGACATCAACACAATACATTTGCACAAATGTAGGTGTGTCAAAAATAATCCTTTAATCGATGCATCCTGGTGGAGACGTAGATGAAGATGCATCGGCAGTCAATAATCGTTAAATCTTGTAGAGGCTGCTGCTAAACTGCAGTTTAAGTTTTGTTTCTGAGGAAGAAAAACAAGTAAAGGAAGAAGAGACCTATGAAATGTATATATTTCAGTTTAAAACTAAAAGACATTTTTGCTGCAGCTGATCTCTAAAGCCATTTCTGATTAATAAAAGTAGTTCATATTCATCTGACTGTTGGCATTTTTTTTAATCTAAAAAGTAGCCTGGTGCAGTAATATGGAAAATCAAGGATAGTACTCACTGTATTGAATCATGATGCAACATGATATCAAATCAAATCCAAAAAATTTAATTGTCAAATTGAATGGTGAGACTATTGAAGATGCACAGCTCTACATAAATGCAGTGCGAAAAGGGCTACTTTTATACCAGACATTCTCCCTCATTGTGTCATAGAATCTTAAGAAAATGATGGTATACTTTTGAGAAAAGACATCTTATGTAGAGTTTCTTTCATTGAAAAGACTTCTCAATTAAGACAAGTGATCAGCAGAGGTGGACAAGGCAACTTTCAGGCTGTGTGTCTGTGCTTCACAACTATGACCACGGGCTGATAGCTCAAAGGATTAGTTATATATCTAACAGGAGTCTACATGGAACAACAGGTGGTAGTAAAAATCAGCACAGCTGAATGGAAACTGCACATTATGGAAGACTTTTCTGAAGGGATTAAAAAATGTTGCACAGGGAAAAAAGTTGAAATCCTTTTTGCTTCCATGGGAAAAAAAATGTTAACTGGCTTGTGGTATGTGATCTACTATCCAGGTTTTATCACAGATCACTAATTATGGACTTGGGGTAACAAATGTCTTGACATTTCACCAGCATTAGAGAGTTAGGATAAAATAAGTCTGTGAAAGTCTTAAAGAAACAAGAACTTCAATACAACAAGAGCTAACAAAACAAGAATGTTATCTTTAAACAGATCCCCTGGGTCTCTCTGTAAATAGTGACCAGGACACAGAAGATATTTAGCGGATTATTTTTGAGTCTGAAACAGAAACTTGTCAGTGCTTTATGGTTGACAAGTTAAGTAGCAGTGGCCCAACCCTATCTGTATACTCAGACTTTGAGGCACTTTCCTGCTGAGTGTGCAAGCGGCTCAGGGATTTCACACTGCCAAAATGTCAAGTACATAATAATGGTGATGGAGGTGCCCTCAAGGTCAGTTCACATATTTACTGTCACTCCTGAGCTATTCTCACATACCTCACCGCAAAATTTATGACATGTAAAACCATACTGTATTAGCCCTCATTCCAAAAGGCTGCACAAATGGAGGCAGAGAGGGAGGAATCAGCCGATAGGTTGATATGTAGGCTATTGCACCTAACCACTCGGTATTGTTGTATTGTATCGTTGTTATTGTAGATGTTGAAGGAGAAGTTCCCCTGACCTTCATAGATTTTTGAAATCACAAGTACAGTGTCATGTATGTGATGTTGCAAATAATATCATAAAAGGTGTAATGTTCCCCTCATTTTATTCCATTTAGGCACTCAAAGGTTCATATATTCACAGGAGGCCTGAGTTCATTTAAGTTCAAACAGGTTTCATGTTCAAGCTTCCAGGTGGAGACTGGGATTGAGCCAGTAACACTGTTGAGCTAAACTGTGATATCAGCCAGTTTAAACAAAGACCCAGCTTTGTGTCAGGGTGTAAAATATCAAACCCCATCATATTCTAGTGTTTTCAGTAAAAATGAATTGTATATTAAGTCAAATCTTGCATGAAATTGAACAGCTGTCAGTAAATCCCCTTAAAATGCAGGTTCAGCATGCATCTTACAGCAAAATAACTGACTAACTATTCCATCATTTTCTCTTCAAAAAGTTAAACTTTATCTAAACGTGTCATAAAAACCTACAACTTTCTGTCTGTGTGGCGTGTCCTCTCTGCCTCTGTTACTGCAGACTGAAATAGACCGTTAAGCTGCAGGTGGTCAATGACATGCTGGGCTTTATTTGCAAAGTGTAAATAGATAATTATAGAACTGAGTCTGACCTTGAGTCAGTTAACTGTGGGAACTGTGAGTCTGCCCAGAAGTTATTCAAAGTAATCCCTTTGAAATTTTGAAGAGAAAGTGAAAATCAGACGGTATGTTATATTTCTGCAATTTGCACAAAGTCAATGTAGAGTTTGGACCTCTTCTCTTTGCCATTAGATTCCTTTGTATGATGTGACAGGTGCTATTCAAAATGTTGCAAAGTGCAATTCTACCCCCAAAATAAGTATATTACAGACTGAAAAACTGCCCAAAGAAGTTCACAAACATCCTTCACAGTTAAAGACTCTGTTCAGTGAATTTTTACAACAGAGCAAAAACAAAGCTCCATCTCTATTACGCTACATACAAATCATAGTGACTGTGTCAATATGTAATAAATGTGTCCTGTCTGGTAGCATTACAGTACTGCAGAATCATAGCAGAGTTGAAGCTCCACATACACACCCAGCCTGACAGGCACACATCCAACGTCATACTATCACACCATGAAAACACACCGTGGATGAGCTTGCACCTAAAAGTGTTAATGTAACTTATTTACTTTTCATCACTGTCCCAGGGTCACTATACAGTACAATAGGAGTGTGTGTTGGCAAAAAATCTGGTGGCATGATAGGTACTGGGATACATTGTGATAGAGAAATCGCTAATCAAGTGCCTTTGAATGTGAATGTACTTCAATGTAAATTAAGTGCTTTGGAATGTCAATCGTCAGATGCCTGGAAACTCCTACCCCCTACAGGTGTGAACCTTTAGCTTTTCTTTATCAATAGACCTCCTGACGCCTCAAGCCCCCCTACCTCCCAATGACCCCACCCCACTTTGTACCCTTGATCAAGTACCCTTGTATGCATATTAGCAAATGAACTGATGTTCTGTCTTTTGTCTGCTATAGTTTCTCATGCCTGATCAAACTGTACATAAACCCTGTCCTTCTCTTTAGTCTGGGTCAACTCACAGACACAGACCTATAATCTGTCTGTTAGTTGGCCAGCTAGCCAGCATGTTTTAATAAACTCACCCCATCACAGAAAACCCTAAACTGGACTCTGATGATTTTTCTTCAACAATTGGTAACAATACAATATACCACGATATATCATAATACAATGAGCAGAGTGACACATCACATTTTTTATGTCAATTATATGTCATTTTTAATAGTATTAAAAACCCATATTATTACATGCATGATAAATGCAGTCTAATACAGGGTTTATTATTCAAAGCATGGTCCTTACAACATATATAGAATTTTATTTCCCAGAGATAGAAATAATAATAATGACTTTGACAGAGAGAAGATGAGTCGAATGGTCTAAGGCCTGCAGCCAACTAGCAGCCAGAAGCTGAACTAGAATTCAAAACAAATGTCCTGCATGCAAATGACAAAATATCAATATTGTGCTACAAAGAATCAATACAATATTGTGCTGTGATGTATTGGTGTATTGATAATTTGTTATTGCCCTTTTGTACAATATCAAAAATACTTTATGCAAGATGTGATCAGGATAACAATATCATGTTACAGTGATTTTGTGGAAATTTTGGTAGTGGAAAAAAAAGGAGGCTGAGCACAGAACCTTGGGGTACACAGATTGACTAGGCTGGGATGGAATGTCCAGACATAAACCCCATGCACACTTGCCAAAAAATCCTGAAATTATTCCGATATTATTTGGGCGAGGCAAATGTGTGAATGCAAACAGCCCAGTTTTTTACTCGGACTTTACCTGGATAATTACCTTGCACCCCCCTAGCATTTCATCTGGATAAAGTCAAAGTGGGCTCAAGTCTGAATGCTGCAGCGAATTATTAGAGTAATTCACTGAGGTGAGTGGGGAGGGCTGTGACATTCTCCTGTTGTTTTCTTTTACCCCGTCCTCGTCTTTGTGAACAGCTTCACCTTAAGTTACCCTTATTTATATCAAAAGTAGTGATGCTGTGAGTCAAATTTCATAATCTGTTTAGTGGTACTCTTATGAGATTAGAGAAGATATTTCCATATGAATACTTTGTTTCACTCTGGTCCTGATCTGTAAAGCACAGTCAGATGAAAGCAGCCTAAACGTAAGAAAAGAGATTGCTGTCACGACTCACATAACACACAGAAGATGCACTCAACTCAAAACTGTAATCTCAGCAATGATAAGATAATTTTCTGAGTGGTAGAACAAAAAACTGAAACTGCTTTGTTTGTAGTGCTCAGAGATTTTGTGCACATATCTGTCTTTATCAAAATGCCTCTGTCTTAAATCTGTGTCATATGTCACACAAAATGTGTCATACTTCTTATACTCTAGGCTGCATTAAAGCTAACCCACAAATCAAGTCATTGCTGCCTTTTAGTGACACTTTCTCCAGCAAAGAAATCTTCCAGCAGCACATTGCTAAAAGAAAAAAACTGAATTTCTTGCCTTGTAAAAGAAACACACCCTTAAATGAAAATCGTATCGTATCTTGGAATAAGGGCAGTACCTTTGAGCAAACTGTTGTTATTGTATCAAAGTTCAGAAAGAAAGGGGGGAGGGGGAGAAGGGAGAGAGAGAGAGAGAGAGAGAGAGAGAAAGAGAGAGAGTATCAAGTGTACATTTGAATTTCAGAGAGCTTAAGCAGGAGTCCCCGCCTTCATCTCCCTACATGAGTCACAGTTTGCCAAACAGGTCTCTCACCTGAGATCAACTGAGGCTGCAGTGCAAACTAGCTGCATGTAAACAAAATACAACAACACCCTCAACAAAAACATCAACACAGCATACAAACTGTGAAAAAACTGTCCAAGACTGAGTGACTAATCTCAATTTGTGTCATATTTCCCCTTTTCAGCTTTAATTTTAAGCGAAAACTGTTCAAGCATTTAATTTTGGGACAAAATAAGTTTAGTGGTTGAGGAGAGTTTTGTATTGTAATATCATTCATTTTTATCAAAGGTTCATGTTTTGTTACGAGTTTTGGCTCACAGTGACAGATAGAGTGCTCAAACCTTTGCCAAGGCTTTCTGACATTGTTAGCAGGGTTATTAGCAAAAATGTGGAAAACTGCACTATCACATTAATCTCAATATTTCAATATCTGTTTGAGTACTGGGGCACAAATCAGTATTCAAATTGTGAATATACAGTGCACTGCAGAGTAATTAGTAATTTCTGCCAGAGGCACAAAAAATGATCAAAAATCTTCAGTTATTAGTGTATATGCTTGTAACCGAATCAGGTTTGATTTTTCGGAAAAAGCCCTACTGCCTAGTATCGCACTGAATCCACATTCATTTTTAGATCACTACCAAAAACGTATCTCTTCTTCCTCGTGCCATGAACCACACAACCTGAAAATTTCATCAAAATCCATAGAAAACTTTGAGTTATCTTGCTAACCCTTGGACATTCAAACAAACAGATACTTAATATTAATATTTTATTATTTGGTTTTTGAGTCAGAGTGGACATCTTGGCAAAGGTCACAAAAATCCATCAAAGAATTCTCATAAAATCTTGAATTTGACCTCTAAAGTGTTAAAGTCGTCAGAGTGGAAGTTTGTGAAAAGCTTTAAAAAATCACTCAGAAGGTTTGCAAGCCATCACATTCACAAGCAAGGGATAAAATGAGGCCCAATGATCTTGACCTTTGACCTACAACCTCCAAAATGTGATCAGTTCATTCTTGAGTCAGAGTGGACATTTTCAAAAAGTGTCAAGAATATCCCTGACAGTAATCTTGAGTTTGAAGAAAATCTCCAAAGACATTCTTCAGATAGTAAGTTCTCAAGCAACAATAAGAATGAGGCTCAGTGACTATGACCTCAAAAATCTCACTGAGTTATCGTTGTGTCAGGAAGGACATTTGAACAAAATTTGAAGAAACTCCCTCATAGCAGCTCATAGCTTCAGACATCCTGCTTATGGACAAGCAGTGAGTGTGAGATTCAATGACCTTTGACCTATAACACCTAAATCCACCAGTTCTTGCTCGAATCAGAGTGGACATTTATATAAAGTTTGAAGAAATTCCTCAAAGTGTTTACAAGCGAATATAAATACTGCGACAATATTACTGTGATCTTTGACCTATGACCTCCAAAATCTAACCACTTCATCCTTGTATGAGAGTGAACCTTTGGGCAGCTTTTGCATTCACCAGATGGACTCTGATATACGGACAACTGTCAGACACTGATCAAATATGGAGGCATAACAGCATGCATTATACAAGCCCTTCCATCTCACACCCCTCTCGTTCCTTTCTCTCAGTCTGAGGAAGTAAGTTGTCTGACTAGTTTGCAGCACAGAGGACCTCTAGGTGTCATAATCCTGAAGATGAGGACATACAACTGAGCTGCTTCTCAAAAGAGACAGATCCATTACCAAGACAGGGGCTCGCCCTGTGGAGTCATTTGACCGACTTGTTTTAGACACTGGACAGCAGGTGGGGTCGAGGCTTGTGACCCAAAGGAGGAGGTCACACCACAATATCATGAAAGATTTTAAAACTAAAGATGCTTCTAAGGTAAAAGCCTCTTACACTTGAGGCTACTCTTTCTTCAGCAGCTGTGGTAATGTGTGAGGTCGTTATGTTCTGTCTCCTGTTCCTCACACTGGATGGGCTCTCCATCTGTGGTGTGATTCAGTTCATGACGGCCAAATCTGCTCAATCAGAGCAAGAAGAACAAAATGATTCAGTCCAAGCGATCAGGATGCGCCAAAGTCCCACGCTGGGCCTCAGACTACGAATGTACCATCATCGTGGGAACACTGCAAAATGTGCTATGGACAATAAATATCTTTCCTATATTTTTACTTATATTTGGTTAAAAGGGGTTGTTGTATGCTAAGCTGTGAATGCTAAATGTAACAATGAACACAGTGCTCTTTCATGATGGATGCCCTTGTACTGTCTCTTAAAATAATGTTAAATCAGATTATTGTTAAGCGTTGGTAGGCTGATATTTAAATATGTAGCGCAGAAGCTAGGCTACGTAATGCTGCTATGGGGGCATAAGCTAAGAGCAGTATGTTGAATTTCAGCTGAAAACGAGCTATAAAGCATCTTGTTTTGCTGAATGAACGTTGCAATGGACATATGTCCAACTTTAAGCAAGTTTCTTTGTTACTTTACTTTGGCAAATTATAGGCTATGTGTCCTTACATCTAAAGTGTGTGTCTTGGAAATAGTAACAATACAAAGGGGCTGGTGGAAAGGTGATTCATTTTATGTCAGCAATAAATATATTTACCACAGTGATGTCAGCTCTGCTTCTGGAAGGAGAGCAACACAGAAGCTGGGCTATACTTTGTTGTAGGGGCCATGACTTCAGAGTAATTCAGTACATTTTAGGTGTAAACAAGCTAAAAAATACAGTGTTGGGGTGACTGTATCCTGTAATACTTTGTGCAGGTCTCTTTGGTTGAGGCACTGACATATTTTAAAAATACCTACTTAGCCCCAGTATCGGAAACCCCCCACAAACATTACCCAGCCCTACAAGCTGATGTAATATCGTGCAGATGCATAGTCGAAAATTTTCACAGTTCAAATGCCGTTAACCTTCTCAACTGCCTCCTCTCAGATGTTGAAATTAAACAGAACATGTTTCTTTTTATATCCAAGGCCATTGAATGTCTTATCAAAATGTGATTTCACTGTTATCTTATACACCAATACATTAAATCATAACGTTGAGAGGCTGCAAACAGCCCTCTTGTAATACAGAATTTGTGTATTTTCTTTATCATGAGTATTGAACAAAGGTGGGCAGCTTGCGACCTGGGGGCCACATGGGCCCTCCCCTTTACTCAGTGTGACCCTCCAGTCATTTTCAGATTTCCAAAAACTATTTAGACGAGAAATCTGCCCTGAAGTATTTTAGTACAATTTGACACTTTGCCAGCATGTACACAAGCAAATGCATTACAACATGATGATTTAAAAATGTGCATTTAGAGGAAAACCAAGTCAAATGAACTGAAATAACCTAAGTTACTTTTTCAATGTATATATATATTCAGTGGGACTTAGTGTTAAAATAAAATGACTATTTTTAGGAATTTATATTTTTTAACCAAAAAAACCCAGTATATTAGAGTGTATTACATTTCAGTGTCTCTGACTGGACTGAATACCATGTTGACCTCTTCACCTTTAACCTTAAAGTTTTGCTTTGATCTTGAAAATATTAATATCATTTAGGATATAAACTTCATATTCATTGACTCCCCAGTTCAAGTTTAGAGAAACAGTTACCTTGTATACTGAGTTCACTCCAGCTCTGGTCTTTTATGCACTGCATTTACTACTTTAAATGATGTGAAAATGCAGTTAGGTATCTTTCAGAGCAAATGTACTTTTGCTTGAATTCCAGCATTCTTATACTCTTGCACCTCTGCCAACAAACAGTAAAAGAATGAAGAAAAAATATAGCCCTTTCCTTTATAAGCCAATACTTCCAAATTCTACATATATACTAAAAACATATTCCCTATCACATGACATAAATGACAATAATAATGTTGATTATCTGACAAAAGTAATATGTTGATAATATTGTGCATTCCTAATTTAGCATATTGTGTTAAGGCATAAGTTTTTTTTTAATCCATGCAGTGCTTTATGATTATTTTGCAGTTCCTCCACTGGTTGAGCAAACATCCTGCACTGTCATTTAAAAACACACACCAAAGAGAAGCTATGCTGAGTACTGTGTTTCTGTAAACAGTCATTACCATACCATCCCTCCCCTCGCGCTGTCCCACCTGACCCTCACCCACCTGATGACGGGTCCGAGCAGCAGCAGGTGCAGGAAGAGCACGAGAGGCCGGTCTCTGCCAAGGTCTCTGTGGATGAAGGTAAGGGTCAGCTGGATGAGCAAGGCGGGCACCAGCATGAAGGTGATGGTGAGGCCCATCCAGATGTCATCTTCGGTCTTGCGGTACATGCTGCACAGCACGGCGGCGGTGACGAACTCTGCGCAGTACAGCAGGGTGGCCAGCACCACACTGAAGGGGGCACGGACCCGGCTTTCATTCACCACCAACATGACCCCATTCTCCACCACAGATGGGCACTCCTGAGGGCCGATGTTCGAGATCTCCCTATCCTGCTCCTCCATGGCTACTTCGCACATTGTTTAATCGAGTTTGACTTGTGCACCACGCTGTAAACACGCTACAGGGCGGTGAACGCTCCTCCTGCCGTATCCCACTCGAAAAACATCCTATTTAAGAAAGATTCCCTTTAATGCGTCTTCTCTCCCAACTTTCCACTAAGTTAACCATCGCTGGCTTCACATTGTGTTCCACTTTGAAATTCGGCAGCCTTTTTCTCACTCATAAAGCTCTGTTTTGTTGTTTGCGGATCGTCGTACGTGGCGTTACCACCCTGTTTATCCACAGCAGAGCACCTCTGTCCGCGGAGATACCAGCGCTGTTTCTGCACCGTCAGTGTGAGAGCGCCGGGAAAGTTCAGCTCTGTCATTCACTCCAGTCAAGACGGAAGCTCAGCCTAAAATCACCGTCCAAACTCCGATATTATCTGTAGTGTGAGTCTGAATAAAGCAGCAGCCTCTCGTTAAAGTCTCACCTGCAGCTGAGAGTCTGTCTGCAGGCTGTGGGAGGTCCGGGACTCTCCCCGTCGGCATACTTGCTCGGTTGGTCGTGTTTCTGAAGCTGTCGGTGCCACTGCTGCGTCAAGTTACGCGCCAACACCAGGGCCAATACAGGAAATGATAGGCGGGGGGCTACAAATTAAGAGACATAAGAGACGAGATCTTTTACTACCAACAAATCACATGCCCAGACACGTCTATAAAACGGACACTTTCATAAGGGAGACCTGGAGGAATTGTAACAAGGGGCAGTTATAACACGCATACGCAATGTTTACGACAAGGAGAGAGCTGAGTAATTAAGTCTGCGTGTGCGCAGTAGGACTGCTGTGATAACTGCGAATTGGCAAGATCATCTAACCAGAAAATTTAGACAAAAAACACAAGGTTTTTAATTGTTTTCTTCCTAAAGATTGGCCAGTATATGTCTCTACCATCTAAAGTTGACAACTGTGATTTTGAACCAATATACATCCTATCACCAGTCATATGATCATAAATCAGGAGAAAACAAACACGCCAACAATTGTTTCCTGCTGGGTAACATATGTTTTTAATCACAGCTGCCTTGTTGGAGGCAACTGTAACGATACTTATCGATATGACAAAAACGCTATTCATTTTATACACAGTGCAGATAAGACATTTCTGAGATTCTTAGCTGAGTTATTAGTGAAACTACTTGTCCTGCAATGTCAACAAATTATTAAAAAAAATCCTCTACCTGCATCTGGATTCTGATCACCACCAAAATCTGATCATACTTTCCTTGTGTCGTGACTAACATTCCCCTGAAAATTCAGTAAAAATCTGTTGAGTTGTTTTTGATTTACCTTGCGCACTGACAGATGGACAGACAGACACATTTTAGCTCCCTTTGTACTGTTTGCTAAAATAGATGGAAAAAAAGCACTGATAATAGTAACCTTACTGAGAAATCAAATGAAAACTATTGCTGAAAGCTGGAAATTTTATATATTGTTTTATAAATTGCTAATCTGGAGAACTATTATTATTATTCTATTATTATTATTACTATTGTTATCTTTCTATGTGTCTTTTTGTCTGTGATACTAAACTGCTACTGGAATCCTAATCTAATCTAGTCTATTAAAATATCTTGAGTACTTGAACTATCTTGAGCAGCCAAAATGTCTCAGATTGCCCTGCGATTTCACTGGGGTTTTAAATAACACAACAGTACAGCTCAGCTCATCTAATCTTTATTTACATAGACCTTTACACAACTCTGTTGATCCAAGCAGTGCAGGTATAACCCCTACCACTGATACAGCTATATGTAGAGGAGTGGTCAGAGCTGTATAACAGTTTTTTTTTATTAATGTGTCTAAAAAATGATAGTTATCTGTAGGAAAATTTGGATTTTTTTGTGAATAACGAAATAACCACAATGTATTTTTACAGTTAATCACCCTGACCTACCTTTGCAAGAATAAATACACTGTTATTTTTAATACTTACAATATCTTCTCTATTCAGATAGAAGTAGAGAGACAGCATAGGGATCAGATTCTCTGCGCTTCCATTTTTAGTTTCCACCAGCAGAGCAGACTTGGCCTTGTTATGGGGACCTGCATGTGAACAGGTGCAGCACACATACAGAGTGAATAAGGAATATCCTCCAGCTTCTCAGACACATTTTATACGCACATCCTCTAAAGATGTCTCTATTCTGTAAAGATACAAACAGACAAGATGATATTTACATTATGTGGTCGTGTAGATACGTTTTATGTTTTTTATTTTTTATGTTTTAAAAGAAACAAGGATGATCTGCTCTAGATCATATAAAATTATAAACATATAAACTTAAGGGGCATACCTTATTTTTCTTTTCAAAACTTTCTCTCGACATGACCAATAACTTTATTTCTTTTTTAAAAATATTGTTTTTTAAAGATCGTCTTCTGATAGCCCTTTAACTCCACTATTTCCTCTATAACATAAACCAACAAAGGAAGTTGAACTGTGGTGCAGTTTCAACACAGCCAAACCCCAAACATGTCAGTCCCTCTCCCCCCTCAAGATCAAACCCAGTTTAGGTGCGTGACTCCACTTCGTCAGGTCATATGAATATGAAGGGTGGTCATTACTAATGCATGTCTTTGGTGAAGCAGTGGTGTGGGTGAGTGACCTCAGACTGCAGAGGCTGTGCACTGTGAGAAGCTCTGGGGGAAATGGAGGTTGGGAACATCATTACAGAGGAGCAGACATGCCCTAAACACAATTATACCAGCCAGTCAGATCAGTGAAAGGATATTCATTTGTCTATGTTTGAAATGCTTTACATGTGCTCTGCCTTTGTCTCTCAAAAGGGTCAGGGCCACGAGTTAAGAGACTGCACTTAAAAGACAAGAGATCACTTTCACTCATGTCTGTGCATAAATAATAAGTTACAGCTGGCATCTTGTTAGCTTAGCTTGGCATAAAGACAAATAGACAGGCAAGACAGCACGGTTGCTTCATTAGGTTGGCAATAAAGTCACACAACAGCATCTCTAAAGCCAATTAATAACGGTAGTGTGCAGTGGATTTGTTCTGGCGCAATGTGAACATTAGTGATAAACACACTGCAGAAAGTAGAATCCATTTCAGCAGCTGATTAGACGTGCACCGGGAGCACAAACCTCTACCAAGGCATTTCCATTCTGTCAAGCAAGTTATTGTCAAACATGAGGGAGTCAGTCAGATGTCGCACTGTTAATAAACCCTTCAAAAAAAAAAAAAACCTGGACCCACATCTGGATTCAGATCACCACCAAAATGTTCTCACTTTTCCTTGTGCCATGACCAACACAGCCTGACACACCAGATGGACCGTTCAGTGTATTTCACTTCTTCATCTGGGATAGAGCCCATAAAAAGTGTTTGAGAATGGGTAGAAACTTTCAAAAGCTCATTCGGCATGTGATTGGATGATCGTTCCATCAATCCAGTCATTACTAGCCAATCAGATGATGTAGAAGGTGGGCGCTACTGCCATAAAGTAGAAAAAACTATCACCAAACATGTCAGAAGTGGAGCCAAACTATCCCTTCCATCGAGAAATGCTTTCAGTGTTCTTGTTTGCTTGAATAAAACTGTTACTGAAGCTGTTAGCATCTATGCTAATCTCTGTATGAGTAGTCACTTCCTGCCGTCCCACTCGTGGCTCCCACCTCTTCCTGCCCTAAAGAACACTGATTGAGCCGCCCTGCTTTGGGCCGAGCACGGTCGCTGTAGATCGGAGCCTTGCAAGTTGTAGCTGCCTGATTACAGACATTGAATGAGACAGATCATACGGCATTGCACGAACAACATTCCCTGAAAATTTCATCAAAGTCCAAAAAGAACTTATTGAGTTACAAGTTAAAATGTGAAAAACTGCCTTATCTGGCATTGTTAACAAATCCTTAAAAAAAACTCCTGGATCCACTTCCAGATTCAGATCACCAACAAAATCTCATCACTTTTTCCTTGTGCCATGACCAACATTCATTAAAAATTTCATCCAAATCCATTCATCAGTTTTTTTTGGTATCTTTAGTAACAACAAACCCCAGAAAAAAACATAACTACTAGTTATGCAAAGTAAATGCTTTTCCAAGTAAAAGTATTAATAGATTTTTTAAAAATCAATTTACAAATAGAAAGTAATGGTCAATATTTGGTGTAACTACCTTTTGCCATCAAACCAACATCAATTCTAGGTACACTTTCACATAGGCAGGAATTTTATAGGATCACAGTCAGGTGTAGGATTAACTAGGTATACCAAACAAACGTAGGTTGAAACACATTTGTTATTCAAAACAGAAACACTTGTGTAGGTGGCTTAAAACTTGGCAAGTAACAGCCAAACTCTGCAACCAAGGTGAGGTTGTGGAAGACAGTATCATGTCATAGGTCATACACGATGGCAAGTGTGAGTGTAGCAGCAAGACACAGGGTAGTTACGCTACATTAGCAAAGTCTCTCTCAGGCTTTCAAATCAGACTGGGGTTTTAGGATGTGCTGATGAATTAAAAATAAAGGTAATGCTGATCACCATCGAGACATTGGTTAGACAAAGGAACTTAATGCAGCTGATGAATGACACATCATGCATACTTCCCTTTAAATTTGTGTGCCATAATCAGCACTGACAGAAACCAGTGTGGCTCATGTGCACTCATCTATTGTCTAGAGATGTCTGGCCAGACGGTAACTTTAATAGGGTATATGGCAGTAGAACATTAATGTTTGCCACCCTGAGTGTGACATTCTTGATACATTGGTTCAGTTTGGTTCAGCACAATACACCAGTTTTAGTATTTCTACTTTCCAATGTTGGGAAATGTACCCAAATACCAAAAAACTTTATGGCAACTTTCTGCTGGGGTACAAAGTGTACTGATCTGACCCTAAAAGAGTGCAGCTAAAAACACTGTAGTCTTTGGATAAGTCAAAAGGAGCATTGCTTCCCCATCCAAGGTCCCAAGTGTTGTTGTACTTGTTGTCATTGTGTAACTGATACACATATTTTCTGTCATGCCCTTGATTACCAAACATACATGATTGCTAGAATGCAGCTTCGGGATGCACAGTGGTGCAGCAGGTAGCGCTGTCTCCTCACAGCAAGAAGGTCAGACGAGGCCTTCTGTGTGTACTTTGTATGTTCTCCCTGTGCATGCCTGGTTTTCTCTGTGTAATGTCGGTCAAGTTTTCCTTTTATTTTTCCTCATTCATGTTTCATGTCTTGTACTTCCTGTTTTATTTTGAAATCACTGACCCCTGTCTCTGTTGTAGGTGTGTTCCTGTCTGCCCTGCCCCTCTCTCATCACACCTGCATCCTGAGTGTTTCTCCTCACCTGTTTCTCATCACTCCTCATTTCCTCGTGTATTTAACCTCATGTCTCCCCTTGTCTTGTGCCAGTTCGTTGTACTCCACAGTCCTCGTACCAGCACTCGTCATTGTTTTGTCTAGCCGTGTATTACTTTTGATAGTTTCTCGACCTTGCCTCTTGCCTCATGTTTTGGATGCCTTTGCCTGTGCTCATTGATTTCCTGTGTACCCAGCACTGCCTGGACTTCATTAAACCCTTTTGCCTGATTTTACCTACTGTGTGTGTTGTGCATTTGTGTCCTGCATTCTGAGCTTTGTCTTATGGCACTCTGGGTGCTCTGGTTACCTCTTGCAAACCAAAAATATGCCTGTTAGTGATTCTGAAATGCCCTTAAGTTTGAGTGTGTGAGATTGGTTGTTTGTCTTTATGTGTTGGCCCTATGATTGGCAACCCAATGAGGAGTTTTACAGTATGATTGCCTGAGGGACAAATGAGTTTTTGACTTTAAATGTGGTCCAAGCTCAACTGTTACAAGATTTTTGTCATCTTTGTGGTTTCTTTTCAATAAAGAAACAAAACATTAATCAGAATCTAAACATTTAAATGACAAACCACCAGGAATACAACAGGACAATGATGTTTAAGTTTCCCACCCTTAGCCTTGGGAAGATAGTCCATTACTACCTAACCAATAAAAAAGAAAGGCCTTAAAGTATATTGGTAAAATATTGCAGAAAACAGATAATACCAGCAAGAGAAACAAAATTCTGTATTTAGATCAGTGATAAACTGTTAGAACTTTTAGATCCAGCACAAGACTTTTGAGAGCATTTAAGGTCTTTTTAAGTGTGGGAACTTAAAAAAAAAATCACTGACTTAAAACTGGAAATTACAGCAAAAATGCTTGAACCTTTAAACATTTCACCTCTTGTGGTTATTCCAGTATCTCAGAACGTTATCACACATAACAGCTTCTCAGACCTTAAGGGCCCATAATCACTTAACTGAAAAAACAGCACAACACGCTCACCCTTTCACTTTTATTTGTACCAGACATTCAACATCTTCTAGATACTTGCTTCACTATTTTAGCATGATTATGGGTTGAATAGATTCTTTGGTCCAGTGTTTTTCACATCGTAGAGTCGTTGCTGCCTCATAGTTAACTAAATTTATGAGACATGTCTTTTACAAACACTGCAGCTAAAAGTTCGAGTGAGGTCACACCCCTGTTCTTGTCTGAAAAATTCTCGACAGTAATGTGAAATAATTCAAGTCTTTATCACGGGAGTTCTTCCTTGTTGTGACATTTTTTAACACAAGTGCCACTATTGTTCTTGTCTCTGTAGCCTGGTGTCTTTTATAAACACTCTTTTAGTCCATATCAAACAGAGAAGATAACATTAAATAAGGAGAAAGAATAGTTAGTACAAAACAAAGGACATTTTTGATTACTGTCATCTTCTGAACATGTTTTGTTACATTTAGACTAAGCTGCTCTGGCTGTTTCCCTGTTTTGATTCTTAATGCTGAGCTAGGCGTATCCCGAGCCTGCGGTTATTGAACTAAATTATTTGTTCAATTAATCATCAAACTATGCTGTCTATATCTTTGTTTGAATGCTGAAGAAACAGTCTGACAGAAACACAGATTGCAAAATGAGTAGTCAGGGTCTTGAAAACATGTTTGCAATGTGGAAAGCAGAGAGGAGCAGATGGGGGTGTGGTCCTCAGCTGCTGCTGTGAATGTATATGTGTGTGAGTGTGAGTGTGTATATCAGCTGACACAGGGTTGTGGTCAGTCTGGGATGAGTCTACTCAGCAGAGAGGGACCGTGCCCGATTGGATGATGACATAATGCATTAGTGCAATGCTCCAGCTCTAAATAATCTTCATCTGAGTGTCTGAAGCTGTGGACTATCCTCCTCTGCACACTGTTGATTTTCTCTCTATTTTAACAATTAGATAAGAGGTCATCTGAGCTATGTAGCAGGTATGGAAGAGGACAATAAATAAATAAACAGAATAAATGTTTTAAATTCAGACTGAGCTTTAAGGGATGTTAATCTAAGCTTATCAGAAACAAGCTATATTACAACATTGACAAAGACTCCAGGGTTTATGTTGTTATACAGCAGTGAAAATGCATACTGTGAGAGTAACGCCATCTAGTGGCCATCCCTTAAAGAGGCGTGTGAATGGTTTAATTGAATTATTGTATTAAGCTCTTATGTAAGGGGTTGATCTGCTGTTATACGAGCAGTATACCTCTGTTACACCACACCAATTAATACATACACCCAGGTAATTATAGTGCTAGATGTTTCATCATCTGAACTAAACCTGGTTTCTGGCCCTAGAATAACACACATGAAACTTTATTTTATTTATTCAGGCATATTGTCAGTTATCTTTTTTTGGTTTTGGTTCAATTTTTGATCATATATGTATTTTCCTGAATTATAATCCTCCTTATTTCTGTGTTCTTTGTTCGTTAAGGGGAGATACCTCTGAAACACTTCTCTTTTTTCAATGCTTATAATGCTCTACATTACTCTTTTGAAAATTTGAACCCACTGCTTTATATTTAAAAAAAAAAAAAAAAAAAGAAGAAGTAAGGCCACATCGAGCATCTTTGCTTTTTCCAGTTAGATGTGTGACCCAGCAGCTTGGATTCTTATCATCCAAAGTTTAAAAGCTTTTTGGAATACCATGTAAATGGTTCAATCATACTTGTTCGTCCCAGCTAACAATTTGTTTTATTTTTCATACCAAAGTCAACTTTCATTGAACTTGCACTTATCCTTCATCCTCTCATTCTCCTCTTGTTGGTAGTCTGTAAATAAGAAATTTGTGTGCTGCAGTTCCAGAAAGAGCACATTAATCACATGAAACTATAATTCAGAAATGGGCAGCTTTACTAACTGAGAGGGCGTACAATCATTTAAATGTTAACGTCAGAGGGCCGTAATGAAACATTCAGTCTGATTTGCTCATCACAACAGCATTATTTTTTGTAAAATAACCAAATAAGATGCAATTTTGTGGCTCCAAGCAGATTTTTTTTATTCAAATGTTTGCAATTTTTTTATTCAATTTCAAACAGTAATACTGAATTGAAGAGCTGAGGACACCTTTTGCTATTTTTCAATGCCATAAACTAAGTATTAACCCTTAATAAACATTACTGCAGATGTAAATAAGCTTTAAGCTAACTCTGGTACAATGCATCATATGGTAACATTCATGTTAATATTGTACATGATCCCTTTACAAATAAAAAGTAATAATAATAAAAAAAATAATACTAAGTATTCTGTTTAATTCATTTGGTAATTGTACAATATGTTGTTCTGGTTATTCAATTGTATTTCCAGCACTGCAGTTTCTGGAAAATAGTTATCGACTCATACTGAGTAAAGAGGGGACTGCATTTGACCCTCAAGTCGTCAGTTGCCCACCTCTGCATTACTAGATGGTGCATAATTGATAGGAAATTTCTCAGGCGAATTACAATCTGAAATTTCAGACCCTCAGGGACAAAAAAAAGAATCTTAAAAACATTTTATGACCTTGAATTTTATAACTTTGTTTAAGACATTTTTTTCAAGAAAATACAGGAACACCAGAATTAAAAAGAAGACAAACTGTCCTAAAACAATCAAATTATTGTGCTCTATAATGCTGCATTTAAAGTTTTTTATTTCTACTTTTCTATAAATATTTTCATTTAATTTTCTTTACACAGAGGGAAAAGTAATTCCGTGTCGACCTTCTATGCTTACACATACCTGACCAATAAAGCTGAATCTGATTCTGATTTTGGGTTTAATGTGTGTGCAAATAAGCAAATAAAAATATAATGCTAGCTTGGATCTGAAAAAATAACTATAAAAATAGTAATTGATAAATGCAGATAAGGTTAAAATCAAATGGTAATATCCCTCTGCTGGTATATCTGAAGATATCATAGTTTTATTACCAAACACAGAAAATATGAGTAAAAGTGTATGTTACTCATTCACTGAAATGTCCCAGTAAAACACAATTAATTCTGTTTTTGTGAAATTGTCATGGTGCCAAATGCAGTTACATTTGAACATGCCTGAGAGGAAACAAGTCTCAGAATAGTTTCAGGTCCAACTGTAGCTGTAAACATCCTCTCACACTTCATCGTGACAACATCTGTCCACGACTACAGTTCTGGCGTAGTTAACATCATGTGCGACTAAAGATGCTCAGTCTAAATCTGTCCTTTATTGACTTAATGATGATGTTTTCAGCCCACAACAGGTGCAGAAGATCACTGCACGTCACACATCACACCATGAGACACTTTTAGTTCCCCTGGACGGATATGTGCGCCTTCGTTAGGTCTTGTTAAAGGAGAACCACGCTGTCCAATGGGATTAGTGATAGGCTAACGGGACTCTGTGATTGGCTGAAATACCAATACAACGCTTCCCAGTCTGCAACTCCCACATGGGGTGACTTAAGGCTTAGTGTGAGCCTGATGAGATTTGAAGCTGGTGGGAACAAGATGTTAACAGAGACCTGCAGCAAAACAAATGCATGGACGTAGACTTGCTTTTGTGAGTACTCTTCTATGTTTTTGTTTATGTTTGTTGATTTAAATGCAAATAACAGAATGAATGTAGTTATTATAGGTTTAGGTCTACTGAGATTTAGATCATTGGCTTTAATTGATTGATCCCCTGTGTTTACAATCTATTTGTAAAGTTTGCCCACTGTATTTTTAAGTTCAGACTGGCCCACTGTCATTCATCAGGCTTTTCTTGGTACATAATAATAACAACTTTGTCAGCTGTGGCTCCGCTGTGGTCTTGAACTGTACCATCACTGTTTTGTTTTAATATTGAAATGTTTTACTGTTGTCATCATAGTTTTTATTTTGCACAATAAGCAGTAAGGTGTAAAGATATATAAATAGATATGAATGAGATGTTAACAAACATAAGTGATAGCGGGAAAGTAATCTTTGCTCCGTGTTTGTAGTTTTCTTTATATTTTTCTTCCTTTTTTTCCAAGGCATTTTACTTCTATGGGAATGGATGTTTCCTACATGTGCATCAGCAATACTTTTTAAATCTGAACCAAAAAAACTTCAGCTTCCAGAATAGCCTCCTCACATGGAGCAAACCCATGCATCTTTAACGTCTGAACTCTGTGATAGCTCACACTTTGTTCCAGTCCCTGTGAGCAGTACATGCATGTACATGCAAAACATCCAGCTGATACCAACTTCTGCATTAACTTGTGATTTCTGATGCCATATCAAAGGTGTAAAGGCGTCCTTACTTAAACTTTAGGGACACAGTGATTACTTCCTTGACTTCAACAGTCAAAACAAAATGGGTCATCACCAAAAGCAGGCCACTCTAAAGCGACTTGAGCAGATTACGCAGCCTCAGCAGATGCTCTGCAGAAAGGGCTGAAAGATCTAGAGTTGTTTTTTTAGCTCATGACCTAACTCAAATACACCTGCTGCATGCTTAGCTAGAAAGGAGTAGTTATATTTCCCTTAGTGTGTTGGAGGGTTTTTACTGGACTAACACATCAGTATTAGTATCACACAAAAAATATAAAGGCCTGTAAAGTGGAAATAAAGCTAATGAAAATGATTATTTTCATGCTCAGCAGCATTGAATGGATGTAATGTAATGTTTATGACTGGCAATACAACCACTAAACAAAAGAAAGCACGTGTTTTAATCCAAATGTGCAACAGATTGCCAGCTTGGATCTAATTATAGATCCCAGGGAGGTAGAGTGAGAGACACTTGGCAGTCAAGGCGTCGGCTGGATGTCTGACCATCTGTAAAAGTCTCCTAAGCCCACAGCCGACACAAAGCATCTTTATGTTTGGACCTGGTCGTGACCTCATAGTGAAGGGTTCATGCTCTCTGCCATAATATAGTCTAAATGAATGTGCGTCATATCAGAGAACATTTTGTGTAGATGTTTATGAGTCATGCTTGAGTGGATTTTGTGGACATGTTTGTGAGTCATACCAGTCTTGCCCTCACCATCTGTCTGCAGGTTCCAGTTCCAGAGAAGATGGTGGCCACTGTGCTCACCTCTCTCACCACAAGTAAACATGTTCAATCTGTTGAGCAACTGCTGCACCTGGGTCTCCAAAATACAGGAGCCAATCAGGTACAAATGCTGCATTTTCTATTGACTTGATCAATAAATGACTCCTAAACTTTGGACCATGGCTGCATGTGCAGTGTTTGGTAAAATGTCTGAAATCACAGCTTAGTTTCAGCCTTAGTTCAGAGATGGGCAACAACAAAACCTCAAAGTTACCCCGTATGCAACTCTGGAGAAAGGAAACACAGCAAAAATGTGTCTTTGATTCTGATTCTACTATCTATGGGTCTGTGTTTAAATGTTTTTTTGATTATTTGTTTACAAACTTGCTCTTACTTTTTGAACCAAACCATCTCATTTAGATCTTTAGCCTAAAAACGTAAACTGGTTAATGAAAAGATGCTGTATTTAAGTTCTTATTCATTTTTTAGCAAAACATTTTCAATATTTAACCATAGAATGAATTCAGACTCAATAATTCAACAGTTTCTGTGAAGTAGGGATGCACGATATTGGTATTTTGCCAATATCTGACATGCAGATCTTTCAATACTTATTTCGGCCGATACTGATATCGATACCAATGTATAGTAACAACTGAAAATAAGGCTTCTTTCAGACATCACCTTTTTACATACAAAATGTATTTCTTATGGATACAGTAAAATCAAGCTTCATCTGCTGTTTTAGAGCTACTATCTGATTATCTGTTGACATAAAATCTGCCTCTTTCAAGGGAGCTTATTCTTTGAAATAAAAATTTGCATGCTAAAGTTCTACAAACTTATTGCTAATTTACAAGGCAAACACTTCTGTGGCAAATATCTGCAGAATTTTTTAGATCTGCCGATATCAAAATTTAGCTGTTGAAGCAATTATCTGCAGATACTGATGCCATACCAATAATATTGGCAATACCTTAACGGTCTCCTTAAAAGAAAGTGATTCTCCATTTTTTTTCTTCACTTACCATCTGTACATGCATGAAAGCAGTTTAGTGATTTAGTGATCCATTGTGTGTGGAATTCAGACACAGGGACACTTCATTTGAGGGACTTATTTTGTGATTTTTATGATACAAAAATAAAACAAGGCTGTGTTGCCTTAATTTGGACCAAAACCTCCATAACAGCATCTTTATAAACGACAGACTGCAGGTGGAGAGCAGGCCACGCATGCTGTAATTAAAAAATACACCCATTATTGATTTTTTAACTCTTCCCATCTGTTTCCTGTTGCTTGCAAATAAATAAGAGCTTGTTTGTGCTGCATCTTTTGTGGTCAAACAAACACTTCTTTTTGTTTTACTAACAAGTTTTCATTTTTCTCAAATCAAGAACTTAAGGAGAATATTTTTTTGTGCAATTATATTTCCCTTTAAGATATAAATTATGTTGCTTTAGGTAATCATGTATTATATTTTTATATTAAAATTATATGCATTTGTCTATGCAACTGTATTCCTAAAATGCAAATTGCCTCTTTAGAGAAATTTAAGTCATGTTAGAGCAACTAATAGAAATTAGCTGCAGGATACATTCTGGGATATGTATTATGCTAATCAGCAGCATTCTTGCTGCTTCTGCCACTATTAGGAGCCTATTAGAGCCTTATTCTTCATGACTATAATATATGGTTAATGGGCTTTAGACTGAGAGTTTTCTTTTGAAACACTTCTAATTACTGCTTGAATGGCCCTCACTAGATACCATATGTAAAGTCATTATTCCTTAATACCTACCAATAAAATCATGGTCTATTCTCATAAAACAAAGCTCAAACTTTTTTCCACAATTTATATTTTGAACTTTGAAAATTAGAATATGTTTCTTAACCCAATGTAAGGTCTTGTTCATGAATGACTTGCAGTTGCAAACTCACACAAATAAGATCAATAACAATATCAAAAATGTTATTAAAGTTTAATCCAGAACAAGTGTGAAAATATCCGTTGTGATCCACTTATAAAACAATCAGTTTATAGTTGTGCTAACTTTTCACTTTTCACTTTTAAGAAAGATTTGCGTTGGTTCTCTGCTTTATTGAATGTATGAGCTGTAAAGAGTCAGCATCTTTAGAGTCTGCAACATTTACTGGAAACAAATTTGATACAACAATAGTGAACTAGTCCTTTAATGGACACTTGGGCAACAAATTCTGACTTCTTAAGACTTACTTATGAGTTCTCCAGACATTACTTAGACTAGAACTTTGTGATTTGATTCATGTAAATAAACTGCTTTTAATGAAAGTAATTACAAGATAATTACTATTCTTGTGGGACTACAACCTTTTACTTGTAATAGCGGAGCACATCAAATTAATCAATTTACCAATTAATTTTAAGAAACTTCTTTCTACATATTTAAAGCAGGGATTAGGGGAGTATTCAGGGAACACTCTTAATTAATGGCTTATTAGAATACGCTGATGTAGAATAAGTAACCAATGAGCTCTTAGTTATGTCTAAAAAGAAGCCAGTATGCTATTAATTAGCATGCAATTAAGAACGTAGTTAACTGTAAAAACTGTGACCTTAAAATAAAGTGTTACCGTAATCGTCTCAATGGAACCAGAGAAAAACAGATCTTTGAAGAGGTCTATTTTTTTCCTTGAGCTGAATGTTTGCTCAAACTGACATATTTTTCATTTTCTGTGTATGGATCTGCATAAATGCCAGACCAGAAATAACAAACAGAATTTTCTCTTCCTTTTGTATCTTTGTGTTATTTTGATTTGCATATACTGCAACATTCATTAAAGCCCCCTGCTTATGCCATATAATTACTCAAATTAACCAAATCGTAATTTCATCACAGGTAAAATTCTTATCTGCTCATGCTTCTTTGCAGGAAAGCGACCATCCTGGTTGTTGGTCTTGACAAAGCAGGAAAGACATCCTCCATTAGAGGGATGTTTAGAGGTAATCACTCTTTAAAACTGATTTATCTCTTTAAGTGCCGACAGCAGAAACATGATAATCATATTTTGTTGATGCTCTTTTTCCTTAAAGCCCCTCATGGTGTGGAAGCAGGACCCACCCAGGGCTGCGTCAGGCATGAGCTCAGAGTGGAGAACTACCTGGTCAACCTGATGGATGTTGGAGGGTCTGCAGAGTCCAGAGGATTGTGGAGGGAGCTCTATGGGGAGGCCCATGGGATCATCTTTGTGGTGGACTCCAGTGACAGGCATAGGATTAAGGAGGTCAAGGAGGTTCTTGCTGAGCTGCTGAAGCAACCAAGAGTGGCAGGAAAACCTTTATTAGTGTAATTAAACCCTACTAAATCCACACCACTGATTGAATCTTGTAAAGCTTTACAGCGCCCTCTAGTGGCTGAGGAAGTTAATGTAAGGGAAACCTTTTCTCTTTCAGGCTGGCTAACAAACAGGATAAGATGAACGCTTTTCTGGGGAGTGAGCTGATTGAGATTCTGTCACTGGAGAATCTGGTTAACCAGAGCCGCTCTCTTTGCCATATTGTACGTACTGTTTTTAAAAAATCACAACAACATCAACCCTTAGTCCAGAAACAGACTAAAGAGACAACCACAAGAAACAGAACTGTGTCCTCTCCCTCTCAGGAGCCTTGCTCAGCCTTAATGGACCTGCGTCGCTGGTCAGACAGAAAGACGCTTCGAGGCCTTCGCTGGTTGCTGCGTGCTGTGTGTCTGGATTACCCTGAGCTGTGTACTCGGGTGGCCCAGGACAGCAGGAGGCCTCTGGAACCGAGAGAGAGGGAGAAGAACTGGAAGCCTGAGAAAAATCGCAGAAAATCCAAGGGTGGACGGTAAGAAAATACATTGGATAAATTGCTTCTAATAGCAAAAGTAAGGTACAGATTGTTAAAGAACCTAAGCCTGAAATGGGCCATTCCTGTCGATTGGTGACTTTTTAGTCCCCAGGTTTTAAATGTTAGTATTTCCCCAAAATGTCCCATATTTAACTCTTTTTTTAAAACAAGTTTATACATATCCCAGATTTCTTCAGAACATATTTTTGAAGTTTTGGATTTAAAGATTGATTTTAGAAGCCTAAAAACTCAATTTCCATTTTGGCATGCCTATAAACCCCACATTTTTAGCCCTGTTCAGAACATGCAGTTTTAGCACAAATCCATCAAAGCCATGTCTGATCACTTTTAAGAAGTTTAGCACCCTCTTTCCAGCACTGTGCTCTAATGTTCACTGTGCTGGGGGCATTTTTAAAGCAGACTGTTTGAGCACACATTTTCTGAAAAGTTAAAGGATGTAGCAAAGAGGGGAAGGAATATTCCTCATGTTGGGGAGGGGTGTTTGTGGACAGGCCATGGACATGTATTTTGCATTAAAACTATTGAAAGGTGCCTTTTGCCTAACATGGGGACTTTAGATTAATATTCATTCTACAAAAGGGCTCATTATAGATTTAGGTTTTCAGGAATATGTTTACTCAAAGAACTGCATTCAGGTATTTAATTACTTTTCTTTTTAGGCAGTATAGATGGTGGGTGGATGGTTATTTAAGTGTCTATACTCTTTCAGGTCAAGTCATTAGATTAGATTAGATTAGATAGAACTTTATTAATCCCTTTGGGAAACTCCCTTAGGGAAATTAGGAAGTCATTTACGCCATTTAATTTTAAAAACTTGAAAATGTACTTTTTTTAATACTGATTTTAGCACACAGATAAGCACTGTTGGGCAAGTTACTTATAAAATCTGATATATTACTTATTACTCATTACTCCTCAAACTTGCTCCTAAACTTTTATCTAGTATCGAATGTTTCTAATTTCTTTACTTTTAAGGGGCTTATTACTTTTACGTCCAAAATAAAACTGATCTACAGCAGGCTTGAAACGAATACAGCTTATGAATTTAGACACTTAAGTTGTTGAAGGTACAGCTCACTCTTTGTCTGTAAGCTCCCATGCTGTGTTTTTAGCTAGTTGTTATATATGCACATGCCATCGTAGAATCAGACTCAGCTTTATTGGCCGGGTATGTTAGATATACAAGGAATTTGGATCTGATTAACTTTACTCCCGTAGTACAGAACAGAAGATAGGTACATACACAAAGAAGACTATAAGAATAGGGATTATATTTTTAAATAATAATAAATGAAAATAAAGGTAAAAATAGGACATGTACAAGCCAACATTCAGTGAGACTTAACAGTTCTATTCTTGTAAATATGATCAGAAAAAAAGAGCAGAAAACACCCAATGCACACACACAAAAAAAAAAAACAAAATACAAGAGAGCAAAGCACCAAGGGGGATGTCCACAGCGCCACCTTGTAGCTTTTTTTCTCATAATAGCAGCCCACCAGATACCGAACAAAAGAAATACTTAGTAACTTAGTATTACTTTGGTTTTTAAATGTAATATTAGACAAATGAAATCACTTCCTTTACCACTTTGTAAAAACAATATTATTATGGTAATAGTTTACAAATTACTGGTTACTGCCCAATGCTGCTGGTAAGTTACTAATACCCGTGAATGACCCATATACTAATTTAATGTTTTCTCACCATAGATTGCGATCCAGCAAATCAGATCTTCGGCAAGTTCATCGACCAAGAGAGAGGGAGAAGACTGCCAAGGGTGAAGGAAAGCTACAACCCATTCGGAGCATGCTGCAAAGGGTAAGAAAAATGTTACCACCAATCTAGGCTGCAACTGAAGCCCATGTCGTTGTCAGTGAATGTTTTATCGTTCTACAAAATAGTCCCGCATGGAAAAATGCCTTTTCTTTACTTCCAGGAAACATCTCTGAAAAAGAAGCTGACCATAAAAAAGAAGAAGAAGCCAGTTAAAGTTAAGGAGAGGGAGAAAGAGAAAGAAACAGCAGATGAACAGGAGGAAGATGAGGGTGACAGCAATGAAGGAGAGCATGAAAACTTAGGCCATAGAGAGAAAGCTAACAGTGCCCTGATCCCACCCAAGAAGAACAAACCAAAACGCAAACCAAAGGTAAAGGAAGAGACTCTGGATGAGCCTGAATCTCCTGAGAATGAAGAGAAGCCACGCAGAGGTTGGTATCAGTCATGAACAAACTTATTTTTTGCTGTCACAAATTTAAAAAAATCTGAATCTAAATTTTGATTGTGTTCTCTGTCCAGCCAAAGGGGAGAAGAAGAAGAAGAAGAAAGGTGTGAAAGTAAAAAGGAAAAATAAGATCAACACAGAGGAGATGTCTAGAGATTACTCTCAACCTGTGGACCTGTCTGCTACCTTTGGTGAGCCTCATCCACTTCTGTCCAATCAAACATTATAACAATGACGTTGGAGCTTAAATGTTAAAAAAAGATGACCCTGTCTCCTGATAGATCTTTACCGAAAAGCAATACTGGCTCTGAAGGAACGCCAGGATCAGGGACAGGGAGAGTGAAAACCTGGGCGTGGATGTGGTCAGCAGCCCAAGTGTTCTGGTTTCACCACATCCAAACTGTATAAACTGTCTTATAACCTTTTGTTGTGGACCTTTTTGTTTACTGATTTGTCTTTATTACTGTAAATAGACTTTATTAGTAAGTTGCACCAGCTATGAGTAAGCTTAAACATATCATAATTTGAATGGCAGTTCGTACTAGCATATGATGATTACTTAGTGTTAGTTTATCTGTTAAGACTTCACATTATTACAATATCAAGAAAAGCATAACACATCCCATTTTTAAGAAGATATGTAAAAACACCACATAATACAAAAAAATACGAGTAGAAAATAATTACGATTGTAAAACTCAAAACTTAATTGCCTGTAATTAGGGGATCTTGGTACATCTGCACATCTTGCACCTTTTGCCTCTTTTTTGTTGTCTTGACTTCCATGGGTTTGTTTACTTCTTCAACTTTGCATGTTTCATCTGTACTTTAAAAATAATTATGTGTCTAAATGATGAAGAAGAGAGTGACAATAAAATAGGAATATATAAAAAGACACCATTAGGAAACCTGAATTTCAAGGTAATAAGGGAAACAGACAGAAATAAGCTTGTTGCATGACGATAATTTGTATGACAGCAGATCAGGACTGTATCATACTGAGCTACACCACTCAGCTTGTGGAGTAGGTTTAATACCTTGAGATTGGACTAAGCGATTAAACTTTGAGTGAGTTAAGGTATTATAAATCAGCAGAAGCTAATGAGCTGCATTACAGCAGACAGATGTAGGATCTAAAGAGTCACAAGCCAGGAAAAACTAAAATACCATAACTGACTACTCTTAGAGGTAGCACTCATTGTGGCCTTGATTAGATAAACTACAAAGCTTGAAAATTAAAATACTTAGATTGAACTACATTGATGCATATTTATGGATCTTTATGAAGGTTAGATCCATCCTACAGCAGTCCTGCTTTACTGGGATCAATTTTGCTGTTTTCCGCCAAACAAAAGGGGCTGAGTTGGGCATGATTCTTTGAAGATGCGGTCCAAATGCATTGTAGCACTTTCACTTTCTTATTTGCCAAACAGGGAAATTGTAGCCCACTTTTCAAAAATCAGTCAGATCAGTTATTTTGTTTTATTTTCTAATGATGGCACACTGTTAAATGACCTCAGCTTTCTGTTGAAGATTTCAGCCAATGTTTCTGTTACTTTGCACTGTCTATAAGATAAGGCTGCAGGCTTAAGTTATCACTTAATCAACTTACTGTCAGCCGATTTCTCTTTCAAGGACAGTTAGACATAAGCGACAGCATGGTAACAAATGCTGAATTTAGCAGAATGCTTTCACTGATCAGTAAATTAAGTCAAAGCACTATTTGGGCATTGTCCTGTGCTAGTAGAGTAGAATACATCTTTGTGGTGCAACTAAAGAATACTACCCCTTTAGTTTTGATGTAATGTTAAGTGTGGACTTCACACCACATCTTAAGACGAAACTCACTCCATAGCTGGTGCAACAGACAGCAGACTTGATTCCTGAACCTTTGGGATGCTTGCATATTCCACTGTGTAGTGAAGGACATGCCTGCGTAAATGCGTAATGATAGAAATGTTGTTCATGTAGGACTAAATAAAAAAAACAGATCTGGTATAAATGTACATAAACATGAATTCAAAATTCAAAAGCTGAATATAAAAATAAACATGTGAACCTGGCCAAAATGTGAATGAATAACTTGCTTGTAATAATCTTTGTCAAATTAATTTCTGTAACTGTATAATAAATCTTTTTTTTCAATGCCTGCATGTTTGTCTTGTGTGTTTGCAGGATAGTAGAAACATTAGTTAACAAATTGAATGAGCAGTTTTTACATTTAAAAAGGGTTCAGTTTTTTTCAGATACAAATAATTTACCCAAGTTGAACTCTTCAGGTGTTTGACTGACTGAAAATGCTTGGATCTGAGGGGGACGGGAGGCTATGGAGGCAATAGCTCAATCCATACTGCTGTTTCAAGGCTTAATATTTACCTGCCTGTGATGTTTTGCATCCTCTGTGAACTTCCTGAAGGCAGAATGGGTGAAAAGAGTCGAACCCCCCCTCTTTGTCTCCAGACGTGGACTCAGCGGGAGACAGGAGCGCTGTAAGTGTGCATCTCTGCCTTTGTGTGTAAGTGGGGCACACGCTGGTTAATGCACATCAAAGCTGTATTGCACAAAAGCAACACTGTATTCTGCCATTGTTTCTGTTGTTGTTTTCAGAGTTTTCAGAGAAAAGGTATATTTCCTAAAGCTATATTTGGAGAAATATAGCTTTAGGAAAAAAAGTGGTCTTGTGGCCACAACTCGCCCCCGGTGTGGGGTAAGTTGTGCTGTTGAAGAAAATACACTGGGGTAAATTGTGCCATTGATTTTTGAAGTAAAACAGATCATTTTAATCTCACAAAAGGTAATGCTCTATAAAAATAAGACAAATTCAATACATACTTACATATATGTTTATTTACAGACTTTACAACATCAAAGCCCACTTTTGTATGACCAGGCCTATGGCACCAACTGAGCACATGTTTAGAGCAAGATCAGCTGCAATTCTCAAAACCTGCTACGAATCAAAATCATATCTTTTTCAACAAGACATATTTAACAATAACAAAATGAAATTCAAAATGAGCACCTAATCGACTGCAGTTCTCTTCACAAATCCAGCCAACTACTTAACATCCCACTTGTCAATACTGCAGGGTCATATGAACTTATGCTTCCTTCTGGCTGTACAAACAAGTTTTTGTGGTGTGGGTAGTTTCTTGAGCACATCACCTCTAGGGATGACTCTCATCTTCCTTGCCACCTGACGCATGGTCTTCCCCTGCTGCATCTCTTTCACTGCTCTGTCCAAGTCCTCAAGAGGAGTTGAAGCCCTGTTTGTCTTCTGTTTGTAACTGTGCGGCATGATGGATTTTGTTCTAAAAGTTAGAATGTCACATGGTTTCATTCAGTGATCAAATGTAAGAATACAAATGTACAATTACAATAAAATACAATAAAACAATATGTTGTGAGGGTGAGTTGTGCCAGTGGCACAACTTACCCCAGGGCCCTTAGACACAAATCACCTCAAGCCCACCATTTTGAAAAAAATACATCATCCAGCTGTTTAGAGCTGGCATTATGCTAACTGTATAGACTCATAGTGTAGCTTGCTACAGCCCTAAAACACGTGTGAACTGTTTTCAAACTTGTCAATAATTGTTCAAACACAGCAATAGGAAAAACCTTGATCATAAAAATTTTACTTTGGAAGGCAAAAAAACGGTTTTTGAACTTAAATGTGGTTATTTGTCAAGCCATGTGTCTCCCTTCTTTGCAGGATGAGTGAAATTAATGCATCTTCAAAAATACCTGGTCACATGACCAATTACTTCGATGGTTTTCCAGATAACAGAGGTGGCACCGGGTGGCACTACTTACCTCTGGCACAAACCACCCCACTCTCCCTCTTGGTGGAGGCTGTACAGCTATGGCATAATAAACCCGAGGAAAAAAAAGAGCATTTTGAGGGACATTTTCTTTAAAGAGGCATTATGCATTTCTCTGTGAACTGAGAGTTTAATAAAGGGTGTCATGTTCTTCTGCTTCCCAAGCCCCAACTAAAAACAATAAAAGAAAGGAAAATGGATCTTGCAGGACATGTGACCTTTAATTTTCCATCAAGTAATTTTGTGTTTTTTTGGGGGGTACAAAACAAACATGCACTTGTCTCCCAATCACTTCTGAGCATACTGCAGTTTGAGTCCCTGACCGCACAAGTAATTTTTATTTTGTTTTTAGTTAAAAGGTTTGAACAGAGGGGTTAAAAGTCATTAATTAAAACGTTAACGTTTACCATTCACAAAGTTGATAGCAGGCTCATGTGACACCACAGTCATCTCCTGCTCTTGGATGCAGCAGGAAGAGGGGACCACAGCGACGCCATCTTTGTCGGTCTTCCAGAGGCCCATCCCCCTGGTGCGTCTTCACCGGGTAACAGACCGACTCTCAGTCAGTGCTGTGGGAAGCGCCAGCTGCACACACGGCGGCGGAAAGATGCCCTCACCAAGGACAATAACCATTGTAGCGCTGTCTTTAGCCTTAGGTTTATTTTTCGTGTTCATGGGAACCATTAAGCTGACGCCGAGGCTAAGCAAAGACGCATACAGTGAAATGGTGAGTATTTCGAAACGACAGTGTCCGCATCTGTTGAGGGTAAAGGCCATTGTTCTGCGCTGGCTACAGACGCTGAAGCCTCTCAGGCTCAACTAATGTATGGACATGAGGACCTCTATAAGTAAATATAAAGAAAATTAATGCTCTCGGTGATGCATGGTGCTGAAAGTCTGCCTTTAAATGATACTGGTCTGTGGCTCATGAGAAATTCTGTTGTATTAAACGCTCTGACCTGGTGAAACAGAAACTGCATACATTACAGTTAGCATTCAGGCTGAGTATGTTTGCATGTAAAGCTCAATGTTCTTAGTAATGTCTCTGAGCTCAGATAAACACCTAAAATGGTTTGTGTTTTCTGTCGTGAGCTAGCAAATTCGGAAACAGTTCATCTATGGCAGATTGCATGAACCCCATTTTGTAGCACGCTTTAATTTTGCTACTAAAGCTAACTTATAGTGGGTAATAAACACACGGAGCAGTCCAGACTCTATTGTCATTATATGTTACAAACGTGGTCGCTATTTTGCTTTTCGTTTAATTCTGAGAGCAAGTTAACGGAGCAAAGCAATGGCGACGGTTTCGAGCAGTTTCTGTGGGATGCACCTGCTGGTGCTGATGTTGAATTATCCTCAAAGAGGAGAGCTAGCAGAGCTAATGCTTCATATGAACACTATTGTGGTGTTATAGGTCTTATCGTTGTTGCTTGTTTTATATCATCTTTATCGTTGGATATAGATGAATTGTGCTAACCTATTAATAGTGACCCCATATCGTCTTAGTATGGCTGTGTGATTTTAGGTTAAGGTTGTTGAGACATTGTGGGAAAAGCTACTGTAATTTTCTCTCTCTTTGAGATTTAATGGATAACCAAAATAAGAAATCAAGAAGTAATTGTAAGAAAATCTATCAAGTCTTCATAGGCTATATTATATGGACAAGCAGTACTGTATTGTAAAAACACAGTTGAATTATTTGTCCTGGACATCAAATACTGTGATTTATGTATAAATGATGATTACATGATAAGTTTTACTGATACCAATGCTTTTAACAATTTTGCTCATTAGTATGATTCTTAACAATTCCTTTATCGATTCTTGCTGATTTTTATGTGGAAAAGAGTTGGCTTATATAGGTTTTCAGTGGCAGCAATGTCAAACACATGGCACTCTTGTGCAGTAAGTTTTTTTTGTCAAAAATCAAGTGAGGACACAAATAATCCAGGAACCTACAGTAACACAGTGAAGAGTGAAGTCATCACAATGCTGTAGTAGTGTAAGCAGCAGAAGTAATGATAATAACTGCATTATAACTTCTGCCCCCGTCCACCATGGTTTTTGACTTCTTAAGTATCATTGCTGCCCACTACCTTTGTTGAGAGCGTGACCTCCTTCACTTACAAAGCATGCAGAACAAAGTGTAAAGAAAGTAAAGTGTAAAGAGGTATCAATTCTCAACTGGAATAGGTTTTCAATTCCCATCCCTAGATTTATCAGATATTTTTGTGTAATAAGGACTGAAATTATGCCAAGTGTCGCGTGTTTGCTTTCTGCTGAAACTGTTATTTTTTTATAATAACAGAGATGTTTAAAGCACAAATCACCCTGAAAATTATTATGGCAAACATACATGTCAGATTCATTTTCAATGAAAATCTAAACAAATGGACATTTGTTATGCAACAACGGTGAGATCAACAACTAAACAATTAAGTACCATAAACAAGTCAAACATCTACATGATAGCTCTAATTCTTTTTCAACTTTTAAGTAACCATTTAATGAAATAACAATTTTAATCTCTACAAGCACATACTGCTTTTGCTGAAATTGGTATGGGCATAAACATCTGTATTTTGCTTAAAGGACTGTTTTCAGTTAAGTTGATTCAAAGAAATGTTAATTTTAACTCGTACCTTTTGTTAGTATTCTAAACTGCATTTTTTACCCTTGTGTAATTCAACTGCATTATTGCCACCAGTATGATTGCACATATGCTCTGATGTAACTGTAACGTCAATACCATCAAAAACGGTCACCAGCTGAGAATCAGAAATTCTTATTTTTAGTCCCTTTGTATCTGCCTGGATTGATACATCTCTGGATGTATGTATGTATATATATATATATATATATATATATATATGTATATATATATATAGATATATCAATATATATATATATGTGTGTGTGTCTATAAAATGAGGAGTATGGTTTCAGTCTGCTCTATTGTAAAGTGCCTTAAGATAACACCTGTTAGCTATTGGTGCTATACAAATAGAGATTAACTGATTGATTAAATATATGCAAACATTTATATATCGTCTGATACCAAATTACAACTTTTTAGGCCAATATCTGCCAACATTGATAATGTACCAATGATATTGTGCATCCCCTGTCACACATTTTGTATGATACAAATTATCAAATATTCTTAAACAGAACTATGTGTCCATTGCCTGTCTACAAACCTCCGCAACATGAGAACAATCCCACCTTTCTCTGTTGCTTGCTCCAACTTTAACAAAATATGTGCCCAAACAGTATATCTGACGTCCCAAGATTGATGTCATCAGGTGGTATGCCCACCTCCTCTCGGTTGGGAGACACTCCCTGAGCCAGGTTTTCGTTAATCCCATGGCAGCTCAAGTTGATTAAACACGTCAAAGCATGTACAGTAAACATTAGAACAGCGCACTGGAAAGCTGTGGCTATATCCACTTCTTGATAGAGGCAGGGTCAAACAGCCTGTTCTAGGCATGGCTGAAACAGAGGACTTTACATGCAGGCAAAAATCCAATATCTGAGTGGATTTTTAAGCAAGAAACTTCAACAATATGTTCCGGAGACATCTGAGTTCCCTGTCAACCTGTTGAAAAAGTACATTTGTGCTTGTTTTATATCTTTTCCTTCGTTCTTTTGAAGTTGTTGTTTGTTAACTGAAAACTTTCATCCAGGGATAATAATGAAATTGCAAATCATTGCACAGCTAAACTGTCATTTAATGTTAAGATGATTCTTTTAACAGATTTTGTGGGTTCTCATTTCAGAAAAGGGCCTACAAGAGCTATGCCAAGGCACTGCCAGGCCTGAAGAAGATTGGGATCAGCTCAGTCCTGCTCCGCAAGATCATAGGCTCTCTGGAGGTGGGCTGTGGCGTGGTTCTCACCCTTGTGCCAGGCAGGCCGAAAGATGTGGCCAACTTCTTGCTGCTGCTGGTTATGCTGGCTGTCTTGTTCTTCCACCAGCTAGTTGGAGATCCCCTGAAACGATATGCTCATGCTCTAGTCTTTGGTATTCTACTCACCTGCCGACTTCTTATAGCTCGCCAGAGTGACGACCGGCCAGAGAGAGAGGACAGCAGAGAAGAACAGCACATCAACGACCAGGAAAAGAACAAGGTCAAGCAGTCTTAAGATCATCTTTGTCTAAGCCACAACAAAGGGAACCTAGCAGGACTCTGTGGGTGGTAATAAATCAAGTGTTGAAGGAAACAGTCACTCCAGTAATAAACCTTCCATACACCATACTGATCCGTCCTGCTGGCTGAATGATTGATTCTCTCATCTTCTCCTGTGCACTCATAATGTGAAGCTGGGTACTCCTAATCCATGCATCCCTTATATAGCCATGGACAATCATACCAGTGGAAGCTTTGATGAGCTCAGCTCTCGTCACAATAATCCATTTTCCCCTCGTGTATTTCAGCCCTACACTGTGCTAAATGTGAGTTTCTCTCTGTTTCAAGTGTGAATTTATGTTTTGTTACAAGATGTGTTGATTTGAGAATGCTGTTTTCATGAGAGTCTTTGTAGCTTGTTTTTCTAATTTGTTTTTATACTATAGGTAGAAGTGATTAATATTTTATGAATTTCAACAATTCAAGCATGTTTCATTGGGTCAGCAGTAAAGAATAAACCAAAATGAGCAGTGTTGAGAGAACTTGAATGAAGTATACGTTTACTAATTCTACATATCCACATCTTATTGATTGCAGAAGGCGATTATTGAAAGGGAAAAAAAGTATTAAAAATCATGAGCATTTTAAGGAAGTATGCATGAAATATTTTCCCTCGTTAAAATGAGCTGAATATCCTTTGTGTCCTCTTAGTTTGGACATCATAACACTAAAGTTGTTTAGCAGGAAAGGACAGCGTTTGCTGCCTCAGGTGTCTGTTTCCAGCTTTTACTGCAGAACTTAACCAAATTTGTAATAGAAGAATCTTTTTGCCTGTTTGAAAATGGAAAACGTACCTTTTGTAATTAACAGCTGAAGTCTTAAACCTTGTCACTGTCTCTTAAAGATTCTGCTTATATGTTGGTTTTAATTTGTTTCCCTCTTAATATAAAAACATCATTCCTATCTGTTTTCTTAAAGGGTCAAACCTCAGTTGAAAATGATGTGAGTTGGTTTTGAAATTCACAATATTTCTGTAAATCCTGTACTTTGAATAAAGAATTGGAGTTAAGACTGACAAAATACGGTTTGTTTTTTAAACATGTCACACATTGTAGTAATGCAGTTTTGCTATGTCTGTTTTAACCTTATAGAGTGAGCTAGTTTGATAATTTTGAGTCATTTTCAGTGAAGAGAACCCAGGGGTTCAAACATTTTTAATGCGCAGAAATATTGCTTCAGTACATCTGAGTTCTTATAAAACTGGTAAAGTAAATATTTTAACTCAGCAGACTTCATCTCGGAGGTCAAAGCCACAGTGCAGAGAGATATTGAGGGTGATTGATATACAGAGTTTCTTCGAAACAAAGGTTTCTCTGTCATTTACTTTCCCCTTAAAACAAATTTTCTTTAAAAGCAGCCCAGTAACAGTCATAGCCTCAAGTGTTGGGGAAAGTTGAGCAGCAGGAGCCTTTCTTTGAATGAAATGTTTTGCTTGACTGGACGTCTATATTTGGCACTGTGGTGCTGTGGTGTACAAAATGACCAAATAAGAGCATATTACTAACTGAATAATGAAACGTGCTTTGATTTTCACAGACTTCATAAAATTTTGCTTACTTGTTGGTGTTGAAAGCTTTGAATGTGTCAGCAGGTGTTTCTTTAATTTGACCACATTTTGAGATAGACATTTTAATTTGTCAAACAAGCAATAAATATAATGTGTGAGTATTTTTGACAATAGGCTTTACTTTCAGGAACTATTAGGTAACTAATATGAAAATAGATGCTTAACAGGAGTCCTTTCCCCACAGAAGTGCCCTAAATAGAAGTGAATTTAATCATGTGCACTAAGTAAAGCACATTGATACAGTGTTAGTGTCCCTGTCACTTTGAGTAATTCAGTCGCCATTTTGTGAGCAGTTTTTCTTTTGACTACATTTCCCAGAGTGGACTTGGTAAAATCTAGTAATGTGTAACTTCACACCTGCTTTATGTTTTAAATTTAAAATAGTGTATAATGGAGATGCCTTGCTCTTTAAAATGTAAAAATGTTGAGGTTTCTTTTTATACCAGTGAAACCTTTTAGATGACTGAAGGATCACTTTTTCGTAGTTAACCATACCAGGTACAGAGAACAGCACAAAGGGCAGCTGCAACCACAAATGCTTTCAGAATATTGTGAACAAGTGCTTTTAAAGGGAAAACATTTTAGACTTTTTCACCTTGATGGATTAACTTTATGGTTTTATATGTGGGTTGTGCAGAAAACACTGCAGCTTTCCACACCCGCAAGATCCACTCCTGTGTGAAATGCACTGGCAAATGATTTCTAAAAAAAAAGGTTTTTAAAAACGTATCACTACCCCTGCTCAAAACTTTTTATGCTATTACAGATTAGAATTTACACTTACTTTAGACAAGCTCATATTACCAGTATTTTCGTTAAACCCACATTTCTAGGTCTATTCACTGCCTCTTGTATTTCTGTGACCTTTCTTCTTCTGTTTTTCCTGTTGAGTTCTATTCATTTTTCAAAAAAGATGTATACTGGAACTGAACTTACTTTTCTTCTCTCAAAGATTGTTTTTTTTTTTTTTTTTTTACAATCTTAAGTTAAGACGTTGATTTTATATTGAGTCCTGTCAATGTGCATTATACCCTCTTTAATAGACTAAAAAATGAAGAAAAATGAAAAAAGAAACCTTCGTAAGTCCAAGAAAGAACAAAAAGGGAAAAATCAGAAGAACATTGTAAATGGTTACTATTTTTTTGTGATTGTACACACAATTATCAGCATTACAGCATTTTTTTGTTGTCCTTTTCACTTATCCTGTGCTGGGATTAACATTTCATAGATTTTAAGGATGATTTACATTAGAGAAGATGTGAGATGAATAAAAATGCAACCTGACATCTTTACTATACATTTTACATGTATGTGTTGTTTTGTTTTATCTGGACCATGAGTCTGTAATAAAGTTGCACTGATTCATCTACCTACACTACACTGCACACCAATTCCAGTAAATGCTCTTTTTACTCAATGTTATGTCGAGATATGGTGTTAAGTTGTACTGAGTATAAGAAATCTGCCATGTTGATCTAATGAAGTCAATATGGGTTCCTTCCAAGAAGACAATATTTGACGAATAACAGAGACAGGTAAATAAACAGTTTGTCCGGTATTTTAACACAGGGTGTCACCGTCCTTTCTTCAGTTAATGAGTATTACAAAGGCCAGTCACAAAATTGTTGGTGTTATTTCCGTTATGTACCTCTGCTGATGTATGTTTTGCTTGCGTTTTTCTGTCTGATAGCAAGATAACTTCAAAAGTTTTTTGAATGGATTTTGTTAAAATTTTCAGAGAATGTTGCTCATGATTAGATGCTGGTGGTAATACCAAATCCATATGCTGATCCAGGAATTTTAAAACGAAATTATTAGAATGGCATTTGGACAGTTTCCACATTTCCATAATAACTCTGCTAACAATGTCAGAAATGCCTTGGCTGAGGTTTGTGCTCTCACGGCATATCTAGTTAAACAATGTCTTCTTGAAATGAATGTCGCACTGATTTGACCCCTTCTTACGCAATATTTTTGTCCTTTAAAACTTGTTTCTTTTTCTTGAAGAGTGTGGTGGCATTACAGACCAGCTTTTGAAGTTATTTTGGTGCATTTTCCACTCATGAAGAATCTACATCGTCAGTCGCTGTGACAACGACTTATTGGCGGTTGACGATACTGACTACAAAAAAAGGACTACAATTCCCTTGAAGCAACAGGGCGGATGTAGTGTACTGCGCAAGCGCAGGGCAAACGGTCGCGCGGAGGATTTGAGTTTCGTTTGAATGGCTGAGGACAGAGGGGTAGACCTGAGTGTTTTAAAGTTTTAGCAATGTAGAAATGGCAGCAAATATTAACCTGTCGGTGCCACCAGATTTAGACACGTCGTCTTCAAGCGACCAGTCGGTGTCCAGCCGAGCCAGTAACAGGAGTTTAAGAGTCGCAGAGAAGGAAAAGAGGAAAAACGAGGCGGAGGACCCGTTCGTTCTGGCCCTGAGATATTTCACTGACGGTAAGTCCCAGACAAAAACTCAGCGATAGCAGATTGTGGCGTTTCTGTGACTAACTGTAAAGACAGCCTGTGCAGCGGCTTACTATGTCGTTGCTGCCAGGAAAGATGGATGGGCAAATCCATTCAGTAACTCAAACGTTCAGATTGGTTTACATTGTTAGATTGTTCTGTAGCTAGCTTATGGTAACGACGATTGTTAGCATTACCTTCAAATTTATATGAAAAATCTCGGGGTCATCGACAAAACGTCAACTTTGATGCTGTGCAAACCAAGTTTTAAACCAAGTTTAAAAGCTTGATCGGGGACAGGACAGGCTGCAGAGGGCTCAGCCCGTGGACCAATGACGTCATGGTGCCTGTTTTTGTCCGTTGTTTGTCTGACCATGTTTGTCTGTTTGACCATGTTTGTTTGTCTTAGTCATCTTTGTTTGTCTTACCTATTGACTGTGAGGACATAACCTACTGATGACTTTTGACAGAGGTGGAACGAAAATATTGAACTTTAATACTGAAAAAGTACAGTTCACGTGATAAAAGTCAATACATGTTCATAAAGCACTCCATGAATGTGCTCATGAGTAAAAAGTTTTTCATTTAGGCTGTACTCGTAGCACTGAGTATTTTAAATACACTTAAATGTGATAAGTATACAGCAAAACTGATGTAATGTGATGATTAATCTGTATTTTGATTCAATATTTAGCATTGACTGAGTAAATTCACATATTCACTGACAAGCATGTTTTTCCATACTCTCATCATTTTGAATTTGCTGCCTGCAATTGTTCCAAAAAAGCTGGGACAGGGACATGATCACCACTGTGTCACATCAGCTCTCCTTTTAATAACACTCAATAAGCGTTTGGGAACTGAGGACACTATTGTTGAAGCTTTGTAGTTGGAATTCTTTCCCAGTCTTGCTTCATGAATGACTACAGTTGCTCAGCAGTATAGGGTCTCTATTGTAGTATCTTGCCATTCATAATGCAGCACACATTTTGAATAGGAGACAGTTCTGGACTGCAGGCATGCCAGTCTAGTACCTGCACTCTTTTAAAATTAAGCCATGCTGTTGTAACATGGATAATGTGGCATGGCATTGCCTTGCTGAAATAAGCAGGGACGTTGCTGATAAAGACATAGCTTGGATGGCAGCATATGTTTCTCCAAAATCTGTATGTAACTTAAAGCATTATTGGTGCCTTCACAGATGTTCAAGTTACCCATGCCATGGGCATTAACACATCCCCATATCATCACTGATGCTGTTTTCTTACTTGGCACAGGTAACAGTCTAGATGGTCCTTGTCTTCACAATGCTCATGATTCAAATCTAGAGTCCCTTGCTCTGAACTGTTAACCTTTTTATTCACTGTGGGAGTTTTCCTCTTTTATTCTTGTCGGTGTTTACATCCCACCTCAGGCCAACATGAGTGAGGCTGTGCAGCGGCTGGCTGAGAAGATCAGAACGTGTTCAGAACAGGAATACACAGACTCTCTGCTTATTATTCTAGGGGGATTTTAACAGAGCAAACATCAACTACGAACTGCCAAAATACAGACAATGTATTAATTGTCCCACTCTGGACCACTGTTACACAACTCTGAAGGATACATTTTGCTCTGTACCCCATGCAGCTTTGGGACTCTGACCACTGTCTAGTCCATCTGATTCCAGCCTACAGGCAGAAACTTAAATCTGCCAAGCCAGTGGTCTGTTCGTGGACTTCAGCTCAGTGTTCAGTACCGTCATCTCCCACTCCCTCTGCTCAAAACTGCCCCAGCTCACCATGTCACCTGCGCTCTTTAAGTGGATCTACAGCTTCCTGACCAACAGAAGTCAGCAGGTGAGGCTGGGACAGGCTACCTCAAACATTCAGACCACCAGCACAGGCACCCCCCAGTGGTGTCCTTTCTTCACTGCTCTTCTCCCTCTACACAAACGACTGCACCTCCACAGACGCCTCTGCGAAGCTCCTGAAGTTCACAGACGACACCTCCATCATCAGTCTCATCCAGGACGGTGATGAGTCTGCTTATCAACAGCAAGTGGATCAGCTCGTGCTCTGGTGCAGTCAGAACAACCTGGAGCTGGACACGCTCAAGACGGTGGAGATGGTAGAGGACTTTAGGAGACAACCCCCCCCCCACAGTCCTCAGCAGCCTGGTGTCCATTGTGGAGAGCCTCAGATTCCTGGGCATGATCATCTCTCAGGATCTGAAGTGGGAGCAGAACATCAGCTCCATCCTCAAGAAGGCCCAGCAGCAGATGTACTTTGTGCGGCTCCTTAGGAAACATGGACTACCCCCTTAGCTGCTGCTGCAGTTCTACACTGCAGTCATCGAGTCTGTCCTGTGCTCCTCTATCACCTTGTGGTTTGGAGCTGCCACCAAGCAGGACAGATCCAGACTGCAGCGCATTGTGAGGACTGCTGAGCGCATCATCTGTGCCCCTCCTCTCACCCTGCTCATGGACTTTTTGAACTGCTCCAATCCAGGAAGCGCCTCAGGTGCCCTGTGGACCAGGACGAGCCAGCACAGGAGCAGTTTCTTTCCATCTGCAGTCACCATATTAAACAGTTCATAGCTGCACTATTCATTTATACAGATACACTTTCCTCCCATCGGTGTAAATATCCCCAGATGTTTGTGTATGTTCCTGATGTACATTTTGTATATACACTGCATTTGTTAAGAATAATTTTCATATGTTTCATTTTAATTGTATTTAATTTTATTCTCTATTTTTATATTTACTTTTATTTCTTTATTTCCTTTTGCACTAGAGAAAACAACTGCCGGGGTCAAATTCCTTGGATGTGTCGAATACTTGGCAATAAAAAACTATTCAGATTCAGATTTCTTTGATTTTTCTCTTCTGTTTTCTTGAAACCGTTCTGTTGGTCGCCTTCCATATTGGTAGGTGGATTTTATAAAATGTTCACCATCTAAATGCCCTAAATACAATAATTTGTAATGAGAACAATACAACCTTTTATTCATTCGAGCTTTTGTTTTTTTTTGTCTTTTTCTATAAAGTAGAAGTTTTGGAGAAAAGAGGTTTGTGTCTGACAGCAACACTATGTTAACACTTCACTTCTACAACCAAAATATGACCAAAACTTGTGAATGTTACTCTAAAACAACAGAAGAGTTATTGCTTGACTTAAGCAGAAAAAAGTGTCGTTATTACTCTGTGTAAACTGCCTAAACTAAACATTTTAAGAGCACATACACCCTCTAATATTATCCTGTCTTTTGTAGTTGAAGCTGGTACTCCGGTGACTGGGAACGATGAGGTGGAGAACAACCTGGTGCTGGTGGAGAAGGTGGCCTACAGTAGAGGACTTTCCCCGGAGGCTATCTCTGTCTTGCTGGAGTTTGCTATGAGCCTGCGCATGGGTAAGATCATAGCAGCAGATGAGCACTGCGTCTCCAATCTTGAATCGTGAGCTGTATGAACTTTCCAGTAAAACTAATGTTAGTGATCATCAGAGCAGCCTTGTTCTCCCTGAAGGGTCTTGTGCAGGGTCTGCAGACACTGACAAACATTCAGTACATCTTAGAGAGGTTGCTAGTCTATCACAGGGCTAGCTCTGTCTTTCCTCTTAGTTGATTTAATAATGCGGTGAGCAAGTTACGTTTATCCTAATCTAAGCATCAACAATAACTAGGGAAATATTTCATGTATGTGCTTAAATTTTTATATGATCTTATTAAGGTATCAGTATTTAAAAGTTAAAAGTTCTCTCAGTAGCTGTAACAGGAAAATATCACATATATTTGTTTGAAGACACATTGAAAGCAAACCCTTACTGACAAATTTAAGCTCCCTCTGAGTGTAAAATGATTGTTTATGGTCCTGAAAATAAATCAAAACATCAGGTGATGTGTTTCAGCGCAGTGCAGGAGCCAGGTGTTGCTTTTGTAAAAATATCTTAAATTGCAATATGATGTGTTTTATGGACTCGAAGTGCAAAACAAAAGAGAAAAAGTAAACACAACAACAAATAAAAAAAAAAAAAAACACAAGTAGGAAAATACAAAAGATCAGAAAAGAAGATGACAATTAAAATTCACAATTACAATTAAGACAACTAATATCCGATATGCCGATATTTTTTAATTCATTATCCCGGTAGCGATATTTCTGGTCAAGAGCACAGGCTCTGTACTTAACAAAGATGGAATTGTTTCTTTCAGTGTTGCAGTATATTATTGCGAGGAACAGATGTAAACCAAGAAAAACAGCGTTAACTCTTGGAAAAATGAAACCCTTGATTTTTAAATGTTCCCATGCAGTGATGAGAACGTGCATCAATATTGCACGTTTGTGTAATTTGCCGATACTCCAGCCGATGTATGGCCGATATATCGGCTGTAAATGTCTGCAAAAATTTCAATATCGGCCGATTCTGATACTCAACTTTTTAGTCTGAAATCGACCAATACCGATATCAAACCGATAATACTGTACATCCCTAGTTTTTATAATTGCTCTTTAGTTGCTATGGTTTCTTGTTCGTTGTCATCTGAATTATTGTTGTGTTGTCTTGTCTGTCATTTTGTTTTATTTATTTTTTTGTTGATATTTTGAGCCTGTATTTTTTCTCTTTGTATTTGATGTTGTGTTTTTATTTGTATTTTTTCATGATTTACTGTTATGTTTTTAAAAGTGTTTATTTATTGCTGTGTATCCCAATTTTTTGTTGTGTTTTCTGAATTTAGGTTGTGCTTTGTGATATTTGTTGTTTGTTGTATTTTGTGTTTGCATCTCTGATTTTTTAAAATTTGTTTGTGTTGTGTGTTTTACAGTTTAGGTCCCTGATGTTTATTTATTTATTTATTTATGTTTTTTAAGATAGAGTTAACATCAATTTTTTTGTGTAATCCTTACCAAAGAAATCCTGGTCTTTTGTACAAAGACAGAGTTGTGGTTTATGTTTTGGAGAGTTGGCATTGTTAAAGTCATCCCATTTGTAAAGAGGCTAATATTAATTGAGTGAAATTTCCTTGGTAGGAACAACTCTGTGCGCCAGGGTGCTGAAATGTCTCCTTCCTGCTGCTGCAGTGCCACAGGAGGCCGTAGTTCGAGCTTTGGTTTGGCTTGGAGTGGGTAAAATCCCTGTCTCTACTCAGGTAAGATCTAAATGTTATGTTAGACTAAGGCCTTGTGTAGCTTTGGGCATTTACTTGTGTTGATCATTACGACTTTTTGTATTTTGGTTCATATTGTATTTCGTGTCGTCATACAGAAGAAACATACATTTCTCCTCAACTTACACTCATAGATTTCTTTTTCTCAAAGCACTAAGTCACCTCAGAGCATTAGGGACACAACACTCAGAGACTGGATTACTAACAGGACTTTGGAAACATGTAATATACCCACACTATTTCCATGTCAGATGTTATTGTGAGCTGTAAATAAGAATTACCTTTGCTGAAATCTCTCACATATAATCTCTCAGTTCAAATATTTCTGAGTTACTTGTAACTGTTATGTATAAGGCTGAAAAACATCAATCATGTGTAATTTCTAGCAGTGGTTGTCAAAGTAAATTTGTTCTGTATTTCAAATCAAAATCTTTTTGAGGTTTTATGAAAGAAGTGGGTTCTCAAATATGTACCTCGTTGGTGAGTGAAGTGTTTTGTGCTTTTTGTGTATTTGAATAACTTCTACTTGAGCAGGTAATGTTTACTAAGCTGCCACAGGGAAATGTCAGTCACACCAAAATATCTTGAACAAACATGAACATCTTCAAAATGATAACTAAATTTTGCCACTTGAGGTGTTACCAAGTCCAGTGACCCATTAACTTAATGTCATTGTTTAGAATCCTTCTAAAATTGTTCTGTTTGTGTCTGTGTTTACTTGCATGTACAATGTATCAGGTGCTGTTCATAAAGTGGATGCTGACCATATTTGACATGATCGATGCGAAGGACCAGCTACGGGCAGTCTACGGCTTCATCTTTGGCTTTGTCACGGATGAAAATCTGGTGCGTGTCACGTTTGTGTCATTTTTTTTTCCCCAACACGTGAAGAGTTTTACTGGGTTTTATGTGCAAATGAGCCAGAGATTTTTTCTAATCACATGAAGGAAGTAAATACTAGCTATGTGTTTATAAAGTTGCTTTTTCAATTCATTTTCATCTTAATAAAATTTCTATATAATGCCAGAGCTTGTTGAGAATTTTCGGTATGTCTTATCTTTTCTAAAACTTTTCAGTGTCCTTTCATCTGTCATCTGCTGTACCTTTTGACAAGAAAAGAAAGTGGTAAGTCAAACTTTTGAGCACTACACATTTGTCCTCTGCTTAACTCTTTCTCCCCTTGTATTTTTATGTTTTCTGTGATCACTATTGACTGGTTCCTTTTTTCTGTCCCTGTAGTACGAGTCTTCCGAGTCAGGAAGCTACTGGAGCTACAATCTAAACTGGTAAACATCCTGTGCTCCATTTGTCAAAGCCACTGCATTGTTTCCTTCCTCAGCGGGAACATCTATTCAATGATTAATTGCTGCTTTTTCTTCTACACTCTTTGCCCTGTCTCCTCATGTATTTTCTTGCCTTTTCCGTTTCATTGGTCATTATTACAACCTCCATTATTAGAAAACATGGATCAAAAGGCGAGGTACAAAGATGAACCATTTATTGAGTGTGCTTTTTTGCTCTTGTTGCTTCAGGGAAGGCAGCCGTTCCTCTTGCACCTTTTGTCCCTTTATAAAGTGTTTTGCCCTGAGCTAGTGACGCTCTCCATTCCGTCTCGGATGAGGGTTAGTACATGGACTGTCACATAAAAATATATTTTATTGTTTAACACCTGCAAAATTCTATAAGATATTTTATGTTGTGTCCTGTCTGTTACAGAGTGGGTTCAGGAATCACAATTCCCTGTGGAAATCAGCTCTGATTGGAATCCAGAAGAGGAATGGTGTGCAGGTTAACCCCAGTATCACCCCTGCCATTTCAGCTAAAGAGAAAAGCAACTCCAGAAAAAGGGTATGAGAGTCTTTTTAACTTACAGATGCACTGCTTACTGTTAATGCAAGCCTTCTTACTAAAGCTGGATACTCAAGCGTTGAACCTAAATTGCTGGACTGCACAGGCCTGAACTCATGCAGAGGAGAACATGGATAGCTTGACATGCAGACATCTATGAGGACTGCAAGCCCTGCGATTGATGATGTCTGTAAAAGATGTCAGCCAAGATAGTGAAAGTGCATCTTCTTGTCAGCGTCTCTCTTTGGCCAATCAGTCACTAAAAACTCCCAGTCTGCTGCCTCAGCTGATTTAGCAGTTGGTACTTCCATCAAACTCAGATGTATTTCCCTCCTTTCCTCTTTGCAGTCACACTCAGTGACTACTTATGTCATTAGGTCAGGGCTGCTGTTCATGTGAAAAGTGGAGAAACTGTGGCTATTAGTAGTCATTTATGCCTCCTCCAGCTGTAACATGACGAGGCACTATGGAAAAAAAATAATTTGTAGGTGTGATCTGGCCAAGACTGGAATCATGCAGGAGAAATTTTAACAACACAAGATGAAGGATATGAGTTATATAAATTCATTAAAGAATAATCATCAAAACTCCATGTTATTCTGAAATTCAAATCAAAATGGCTGACTTCCTGTTGACATTTAAAAATGGGTCCAAGAGGCTCTTTTGTAGATCTTGGCATGATACACAAGTGTACTAGTTGTCAAATTGCCAGTCTGAAAGTGCTCCAGGGGCTGATTGTTTTTCTCTTAACTGTAGGGTCTGCCCTTCAGCCACTTGGCCACGCCCACTGATCAAAATCATCTGAATTTGGCGGGGTATGCACGAAAGAACATAAAGATCAGGATCTAAATATACCTTTCAGTCCGTCAGTGTAAGATAATTGAACATTGACCAGGGATCATCAAATATGTTTGTAAAAGGGCATTTTTCTTGACATATTAATTTGATATCTTGATTTTCTACAAATTTAATGTGCCTGAAAAGAGAACAGGAGCACTTCTGGTGTCTCTCAAACTAGCGGCACCCATAGAAGGTATGATTTCAAGGAAGGTGGGGAAGCTAAAAACAAAAAAAAAAATTGGTTATAACAATCCAGGTCCAGTTGTTCTGTATGGTTTGTAAAGTATAAATGGTCTTTTATTCTTAGGGCGAGAAACATTAAAAGCTTGAAGAGCCCTGAGAGCACCATTCAAGGCTTTTCAAACATTGTCAGGCGAGTAATCCTGAAAAATGTGAAAAACTGCCCTATCTCGCACTGTAAAGAAATCCGATCAAAAAATTGTGGATCTGGATTTGGATCACCACCAAACATTAAACTATGACAAACATTCCCTGAAAATCTCATGAAAATCTGTTGGAAACTTACTGAGCTACTTGCAAAAATAATGGAAGCTGTCATATCTCGTCATGTTAACAAATCCTTTAAAAATGTCCTTGATCTGAATTTGGATCACCACCAAAATCTTATCTCTTTCATGTGCCATGACCAACAGTCTATGAAAATTTCATCAAAATCTGTTCATTTGTTTATGACTTATCTTGTTCACAAACTCCCAAACTAACAAAGGCTGGCAGAGTCATAGCCTCTTTGGCAGATGTGTTTACTCCAGTGCTTATGTGCTTGTGCCTTCTTCAGGGTATAGTGACAAACTGAGACAAAGGGAGCGATCAGTGTTGTAGTTCTCTATTTTTTTCGTAAGAGTTGTCATGTGTTTTTGGGTGGATACTTTTTTTAAACTGATCATCATACTATGCCTCCAGTGGCCAGAGAGAAAAATGCCACTTTCTCTCACCTGTACACATCTGTAGTGAGTAACACAAGACTCAGTCCATGTGTTTTAGAGTGCCACTACACCCTGAAGACGGTGATATGTTAGAAATAAAATATTTTAATTTTTGATGTTTCTAGCCCTATGAATTGGTCTTTTATCTATTTTAAATCGTATACATATATATCACTTATGCCCATGTCTTGGGTTTTAAATTTTCCTCACTTTCCCTGAATGTACCTCAGCCTTTATAAGTGGGATCTGGCTGGGGAGGCAGACTTGGACATCTTGGTGTCTTTGAGCTATCAGTGGGTTTCACTCAAAAATACTCATACTCATGGTTGAATATTTGCTGATGATCGCTGACAAGTAGATTTCTTCAAAACAGATCAAACATGCAGTCAGCCCTGATAGAGCAGCTGTGGGGGCCCTAATGTGCCCCCTGGGCTGCCAGTTGATGATCACTGGCATAGACAATCAAGAAAAATAACTTAATGTCCCAGACCAGCCCTTTAGTCCTGGTAAACCTTTTGTGAGACATAAAAAAGCTATAAAATTCACAAATGTGGCATTTCTGAATATACTGTTTGTAGCTAAAATGTAGCAGGTTAAACCTTGTGGGTACCACAGACACCAAAAACCAATTCCCCTCAAAGTCCCATAGACTGAGGACAAGGGAACTGCAGTTTAATAATGCCATATTATTATTATTGTATTAGGACTTATTTTTACTGCACCACTTTATATGATGGCCTGCTCTGCCAAGTGAGCTAAAAGTGACTGCTCAAGTTGAACACTTTGGTACTTTGACAGCTCTACTTCAAACCATGCCACAGCTACTCTCTGTCAGCTGCTTTATTTGCAGCCTTTTAGTATCCTCACCACCCAGCAGCATTAATCTAAGTTATCCCCGGGGGCCACACTGTTATCACTTGGCTCTCAGAGGAAGTGTCTCAGAGGGTAAAAGAAATAGGTGTCCATAATTTTTCCTTTTAATGAGTCTAGTGTTAATGGTTTTCTCGTCTGTTTATGACTTCAGGATGGCTGATTTAAAGTGTTGGTCAGAGTAATTATCCAGAGTTCCTCATTTTTTTAATCTATAAAAATAAAGATATGAAGGAGGAATTTTAATTCTTATTATTTTTTTTATCATGCCAAAACTCTCTGACCAACTTTAGTGTATTAGAAAGACTAAAGAAAAAAAAAATCTTAACTAGACAAAAGTTTTTAGCATAGCTTGCTTCAAGAATTGCCAGCTTGCTGTAGGGAATGTTTTTTCAGCACCTATTTTTTCTGATAAGCTTTAAATTTTGCACTATTTGGAATATACTTTAAATTTCTTTTGTAGCTGACCCTTTTAGTCGACCTAGTGCACCGAATGTTAGAAGGGAATTCAAATTATGTTATTAAATCTTTTTTTCTTTTTTTATCTCTCTGGAGATAAATGGGTCACTCTTGACTATTGCTGACATCTAGTGTGCATACTTTTGTAAAACAAACAAGCAAAACCATAATTTCTTTTTTAAATTAAGTCACCAGTATGTTAGTGACATTTTTAACCATCAGGAGTATACATACTTGTGGAGCTTAAGCACCTGAATAATTACCACATTACATTATGTAACAGATAATCCACTATAACTAAACGGAACCTGTTCGGAGGGAATTTTACAAAACAAAATCAAGCATTGCTTTTTCAGAAAACAGACTAATACAAGCCTTCTGTACACAGACAAACAGTACTTCAATACGAAAATGTATTTTATTTTATTTTTACTAGAAGTGCTCGGATGGCAAAGACCTCTGCCAAGTCATTTTGACAATGTAGGCAAAGTTGTTATTGATGAATCTGGGCAGTTGCCCATATTGTGCTATGCTGGCAAATCCTTAAAAAACATTCCTGGATTTACATCTGAATTTGTATCACCACCAAAATCTAAAAATTTCTTCCTTTCGCCATGACCAGCACTCCCTGAAAATTTCATCAGAATCTGTCTAGAACTTTTTGAGTTATCTTTCTCTAAGTGCCTGAAAAGCCTGCTCAGGTCCTAATAAATGTAAAAGAGAGGAGGGCAGTCAAGTGGCTAATTTTCAGCTGCCAGCTTTTGATTGCAGGCTGAACTACAACAATTTTCCCTATTTTTTGTAAATTGTTTGGTTGTAAAATATCAGTATGGCTCTTAAAATATTGATACAGTATCATAAAGCAAAATATTGAATAACTAATAATAATGATAGTGGTGTATCATTATTGTCTTTCACCCCGATACAGAAGGTTTAATATCACATACTTAGAGGATTAAACATGATTAAGGGGACCTGCAGATAATCCTAGAAAATGTAAAGGACTCATTTTTTTCATTTATCAGTGTTAATAACTACAGATATTTTTAATTCATACAATGATTGTTTAATTTGTTTTAAATTATATGACAGATGTGCTCAATTTTTAACCAAAAATTGTGTTGTGACCTCATTAAAAAGGTGTATGTGTGTCATAAAAACTATGCTAAAGAAATTCAAATAATCTTTATGCATTTTTAAAATAAAATTTACACCAAAGACCAAAATCTTTGACAAGAACCTTTAATGAAATCATCTTATTTATCTTAGACGAAAGTTATATCCCGGGACAGAAAATATGCCAATAACCAGGAATTGCTCAAATAACAATGCCTTCCTTGATTAGTTTTTAACTTTTATGTTTATTTGCTCTTTCTTTTTCAGAAACATGGCCATCTGGCATTGCCTGCATTAAATCCTGTCGTCAATAAACCCGCTGAAACTGAGACGCCCCTCAGGGGAAAGCTGGTCCCACTGGTGCAGATCCACTCTTTTTCTCAGTTGATGGAAAACATGCATCGCATTGAGGTAAGTTCTCTCTGGACAAATAACACCTCTGCCTCTGTACTTTTCACAAGTAAGTGGTGCTTTGTACTTGTGATGTATCCTATAAACCACAGGGGGGAGCTGTGCCACCGTCATATATCCTCTACATCCAGAGAAAACACAGCTCATCTGTCCCGAGGCTGTGATTGGTTTATTAGATAATAACATAAACCAGCTCTATTGGCACATCATTTGTTTTTCCAGACAGGCTATTGTTCTTCTAAACCTCCTTTGTCACTGCTTTATTCATCATTTATAAGTAATGAAAGTAGATGAGATGGATCTGATTAATGCTCAGGAGGAAATTCTAAAGCATCTGGTCATTTCCAGATGAAGTCCTCTCCTCATAAATGTCTATTTGTCCCACAGATTCAGTGTCCTGATAAACTGATGTAAGTCATTTTAAATGCCTCACAGACTTTTATGGGTCATGCTACATAAATTTACCCTTTTCACCGCTCACAAAAGCGAATGCTCGCGATAAGGCGTCAGACGGCAGCAGTATCATCGTGTGTCTTTATTACCAGGAAACCTTCATTCAGCTCATGTGCTGAAAGACAGATGGGTACAGTCAATCATAAAACTATGCAGCGAACGGCATTGACAAAACCATCATCGATTATTTGTCTGATTGTGCTCCACTACAGCTGTCAAAAAGCTGAATGAAGCTTTCCTCTGTTTAATGATACAGCTCCCTCATAATTATCACAGAGCTGAGCTGTGTCCCTTTTCCTATCGTTGTTATTTATTTATGATTCTGACTAAAGCTCCATATTGGGAGGCAGCTGTTCACACACAATGAGGGACTGTGTAAATTAGCCTGCTCCTGCACTGGCATTACATGGATTTAATACTGGATGCTGAGGAATTAGTCCAGTAAAGATTTTTTTGTCCAGTTAGTCTAGAAGCACATAAGCATCAGTTAATTCTTTAGCTGAATAATTTGGAGGGTATAATTAAGGCTGTAGAAAAACTTTGGTGACTAAAAGTACACACACAGATTGACAAACTGATTGGTTTGTTGTGGAAAAAAAGAAAATGAAAGTAAGAAAAAGAAAAACCTTGATGCTATCAAACCGGCTGGCAGTTCTGAGGAATATCAGCCATCTAAAACTGTTACTGGACACTGTAATGTGTACATAACAACATTAAAAACACTCTGTGTTTAAAAACTGTGTTTCACTTGAATGAATTTGTAAAAATAAACATGTGAAATACTTTATCAGACTAAACAGACTTGCAACAGTTGTAGCATAGAACAGCCTTGTAGGTCACAACAATTCAATAATTAAGTCATTCATCAGAAACTTGCATGTGGTTTTTTTTTTTTTACTTTCTACAACCAAATGACTTAAAATGAGACACATGAAGCAACAGTGGGTTCACTGAGTAAGAAATATGAAACAGGGGTGTGTTGAGCTGAGGAGTCTTTATGTTAAAAACTGTGTTTTATTCATTTTAAAATCAAGACTCTTTAGTGGCATTCATGTTTATGTTTAGGATCTTACTTCCTCTTGCTCTTTTTTTGTCAGCGCATACCTGAGAGCGCTTGCATATACAATTAAGTAATTAAGTAAATGCACACTGGTCCATGCTTAAAGGTGAGTTCAGGTCAGGAGCAGCAGAGTTTGTGCACCACTGGGGTGAAGCCACAGCGCTTCTTAAATCATTGGTTCCCAAATAATGAGGCAGGGCACACTGGGGTGCCTTAAAGCAAGTCTACATGTGACTTGGGAATTTTTTACAACCATGGGTTATTATTACAGCTACATGACGACTTACAAATGAATTTGCAATTTACCTTTATCAGTGCCTTTGTTGCATTAGTTTTCATTTACATCTGCAAACTCTGTAACTCCAGGAAGCTTTTTTTAATCATCAAAGTGCCATCATCTTCTGCAGACTATAAAAAGATCAGATGTCTTTTTGCCTCACACATTTTATGACTTCTTCGAATTTTATGAAATGTGACCTTTTGTGTTGTTTGATGAATTTAAAGTTTCAATTGAGTTCTTGAATAACTCTGTTGCTGAGCATTTCATGAGTTTAACAGTTGTTTTTCAACGATACTTTTAAAAACCCTACATGTTATACGCATAAAAAACTGCATTTTCCAATCTAACCGATATTGATATCGGATATCGGTCCAATATCAGCAAAAAAACAAATATCGGATTATATCGGCCTGCATCTAAAATCTCCGATACAAGCAGTACATTCTAATTTATTTTTAATTTAGTTAATTCAGTTGTAAAATATGCTTATGTTTAAGTTAAACACTGTGGTTATTTTGCAATTTAAGAATATATGTTTTTGTTTCTATTGGATTTATTGAGGTTACTTTTCAGGGTCTTCTAATTTATTTTTTATTTACTTTATTTAATTGTAGTATATTCTTATGTTTAAGGTAAAATTTTATTTAACCCATTGGTTAATAACAAATGGGTCAGTTTTTCTCATACCTACTATTGCTGTCTACTGTTCTCTGTTTGAGTAATCTCACTTGATCAAGCCTTTTCTTACAGTCCATACTACAAAATAAGTAATAAAAGTATGTATGATTCCTGCTGATATCGTATCGGATAAATATCGGTATCCACCAGTACTCAAGGCTGCAATATCGGTATCGTATCGGAGGTGAAAAAGTTGTATCGGGACACCCTTACAGTGTTATCTATATAAAGCATTGTTGATGCAGTATGGATGAACTTTATTGTCCTTTTGTTGACAGAAATAATAACAATGTACTGTTTGTAATGAAGACATGGAGAGTCAAATGGCCTGAGGCTAAACAATAACACAAACAAGTGTCCTAAATTCCTTTAAGTTATTGACTAATGAAATATCCATATTGCTTTGTAAACATAGTTATGGTATCGTGTCACAAAATGTTGCAACACATTTGGTGTATCAATTTTTACTGACTCCCTTAGTGTGTGTGTTTGTGTGTGTGTGTGAGTGATGGGATTAATGATTCAACTGTTTACACAGAAATGCACACATGAATTCACAAGTGATGCAAGATTTTGGATTTTTGCTGATATGTCCAAATTTACTACGGATGATATTGATATTTTTCGTTAAGAACATAAAGTCTTACCTTTTGGAAAATTTACTTTTGCTTTCACTGTGACAGTCTATTTATAAGAGGAACAATTGTAAAACATGAAAAACAACATTTAAATCTTAGTAAACTGAAGTCTTGATTTTTAAATGCACCCATGCAGTGATGATAAAGTGAAGCGTTATGGTACAACTGTGCATTTTGCTGATATTACAGCCAACATGAGGGACGTGAATGACCAAAAATAAAAACTGACAATATCAACAAAAAATTCAATGGCAGCCAATACTGATGTTCTTCTACTTTTTAAACCAATATCTGCCAATATTGTACCGATCGTTTGATACATCTGTGGTCTTCACTTAATGCACGAAGAATCATGTGTACGTGTTCACATTTGTGATTTCTTTGTTCAAAATCAAACAACAGAAGGTTAAAAAAGTCCCAGCTCTGTAGGTGTACATATCTTTAAGTCCAGGCACATGCATGACTTACAAATGCACACATGTTCAAACTGAATGTGTTTTTAGTAAGCACGTGTGTATGTGTGTGAGCATGTGCACCAAAAGGCCTGTTATGGTGTTTAGTGTGTCTGTCTGTTTTGTGTTTGAACAGCAGAGGATATAACAACAGTTGTGTGAGTTCATTTTGTAATTCTCCTTCCAGCAGGTCTTGTTGGTAAAACAGTAGATAATCTGTAATAATTCATTATTTACATAGTTTTCAGTTGGCAATGTTGTTTTCTAATACAATATTTAAAAAACAGATGCTCCAGGTCTCCTTCCTATCACTGCAAATAACAGCTAAAAGCTAATCTCTCCCATAACAGCAGTGTGTGTGGTTTTTGATCAGAGCTTATGCACCAGCTAATAGACCCTAGATCTATTACTGCAAGTATTTGTGGGGGTGTGTTCTGCAGTATTTGATTTTGTGTGTAGTTGTTTTTCCATGATGATTTTGGCCGTTATACTCCCTCTTTGTCAGAAACCTCTCTAAGTTCCTCACTCAGGCTCTTATGGATATTACATTTTCCCGTGTCTTCTTCTCTACTCCACCAGCTGCCGGCTCAGATGGGCTCGTTGCTGGGCTCCAGTCTGGCTCTGCAGTACCTGGACTGGGTTCAGGACGAGTCCGCCCTCCTAGCCCTCAACTTCTGGCTCGGCTACGCTCTGCACGAAGGTAAGAGAGGGGAGGAGAAACTACCAAACAGCTGTGACACCGTCTCTGAGGCAGACTCATCTAAAGGAAACCTGACCTTGACTTGAACCGAACACATGAACCAGTTGGCATTTCAAAGCGGTTCTTTGAAGGAAAGGTTTAAAGAGACTTGATATGACAGGAGGGGGAGGGGGAATCTCTCACAGTGTGAAAATTGATAAAGCATATTGCAAATCTTGTGTTTTCTTGTATTCTCTTGACTTTCTCTGTCACTTAAATACACTTTTTTTGTGAAGAGTTTCTGTTCTGTGGTGATGGAGGGGCCTCCCAGAACTCAGAAGAAGCTGTGCAGTTCTTGAACAGGTTGCTGTCCTCACAGCACTTTCTCCAGGTGAGACTCACATTTTACACTCCATCGAAACTAATACCAAGGGGAATTAATCATAACCTCAGGCGTGTGTGTGTATATATATATGCATGTATGCATGCATGCATTTATATTTTGGTTTACTGTGTTACATTTTTCTTATTAAATCTCTTCACTGAAACTCAGAAAATGTATAAAACTGACCCCAAATAGCACTGACTGTGCTCATATATAACTTTTCTTTTTTGCAAAATGAATTGAGTTAATGAACATTTGATACAGTTCATTTGAGATGTCCAAACAGACTATTTTGCAGTTGGATTATATTTATAAAAAGAATTGATTGAAAGCATCCATAAATCAAATTTTATATACTTATGTTTTTTTACATAAGCATCATACTGCAGTGTGTCTATGTTACTGAACATAAGCTGATTCAAATATTATAAATATGAACTGTATATGTTGAACACATTTTTATTATGTATATTGTGTCGAATCACAATATACAGCCCCCTAGTGCACTGCAAGCAGAAGCAGCTGTAGCATAATTTCATTTCTGACATGTTTCTTTTTTTAATTGTTAGACCTCAATCATATGAGTCTCTTTCTAGAAAACAAAACAAATGACAACCAGCAGTTTTGTTGATCAAAAACTAGAATAGCAGACATCGCTGGCGCTGTTTTACATTTTAGCAGCTGTTGTTTGGTGTAAGTCTGCTTTTAAATGCTTATATTCTTAGCCGAAAATCTGGTTCTTGTCTAGAAGAACACAGTGTTCCCATTTTACTTTAATGGTCTGGTGAGACTGTTGATTTTTTTCTGTGGGGATGCTGAAGTAAGATATTGTTTTCATTCTAAATCAATATAACAGTGAGTATGCATCACAGCATGGATGTAGACTGTGCCTTACGTCTGTCATTCAGTATTTTCTTTATCATTAACCTGCACCCACATGCTCAGCTGACGCTGGCTTGAACTTGAATAATTTGAAAATCTATTTTGAGCATGCCAGTATGAAAAAGCAAAATGATTATACAACTACATACAGCAATGTAGAAAACATACATACAGAAAATGAGGAGCACAAAATGAGAACGTGTCACGACTTGGTTTTACATACATTCATAAAAGATGAGAGGAAGTTCAAATGTAATTATTCCTACCCCTGCTACATGGATTAGTAATAGTGAACTGTATTGCTTTCTGTTTGATCTAAACTAAAAAAAAAGTTGATTTTTTTTTTTAGACTTGATGCGGTATTGATTACAAATAACCTTGGTCTCTCAATTTGACATATTGATGATGAACATATTAATCCCAATTAGAGTTGTAAACCTTACTAAATAATACAATCAATGGATGTTTTTTACTTTGCTGTACTAATAAAATAAATAACAACTAATACAGTGATTTAAATTTTTCCACATTTCCACCCCAGGAGGGCTTCTCCAGCTCCGAAAGTTTCCTCTTCAAATTTCTAACTGTTTGGGACGGCTCGCTCCACCGCCCGGAGATCCTGGACCTTCTGAGCCACATCCCCGTCATCCCGAGCGCCCGTGAGTTTCATCCCTCAATCTGATTACATTCCCTTTCCTAGTCAGTCTTCCTCAAACATAATCACACAGCTGCACATCTCTGCAGCCCTGCTCTAAACTGTGAAAAAGCAGCCTTGATTATGCATCGGCAAGGCCTTGCATACTTGGCAATCTCCTGAATTGTAAAGCCAGAAACCCCTGTAACCTTCTGTCTCCTCTGCCACAGAAATAGGACGTCTCCTCTTTGAGCCCCTCATGCAGCTCTTCTTCACATCCTCACTGTTTTTTAAGGTAAGCTTTCCTCTCTGCAGCACAGGCAGGAAGAACTTGCTGCTTTAATTACAAAAAACCTTCTGCTAGGAGCTAATTGAGAAGATAAACAGAGTTTGTCTTGTAGTATAAAACAGTCATTAGGGCTCTTGTATTAGCTGAAATTAGAGTGCTTAGTCATTTTCATCTTTGTTTGTGTGCAGTGTGGGCTCATGGAGTGTCTGAACAATATGCTGTTAAAATGGCTGACCTGGCACTCGGTGTACGCTCTGGAGGACGACCTGGACATCAGCCTCAACAGCCACACCTCCATGTGAGTCTCACACGGACATGCAGCTTCTTGTTTACGCCCAGAGCATAAACAAGCACCAGACCTGAACACAAGGGTCATCGCTCTTCAGGCTTTTACTTACAGCTGGAGAAATAGCTCCTCAAGCCTAATCATGTCTTACAGATTTAATAGAAGTGTTAAAATGTTGCCCAGGTTTTATTCCCTCTGGGTTACTGCTATCAGAAATTCATAACCTTTATAGGTGTGCCAGTAGATTTACCAAACTGTGTTACGAACAAAAGGCTTAACCCATCTATTAATTTAAGTCTATATCAGATTCCGTCTCTTTCCTCTGACAGAATTTATTAGTAAAAACTTAGACACAAGCAACCAAAGCAGCAAAGGCAGACATGCATGATACATTGTCCCCTGTGAATTTCAGCCCATTTACTCAGCAAATCCTCCAAATTGGACATTGTTTGTAGATAGAAACAGCCCTTTATCAGCCTCAATGATTTTCCAGCCTCTAAATAAGGTTGGAGTAGGTGTTTATTAAGTTTTAACACCAGAGATTTATCACTATCGAGTTTCCAAATGTGCTGTCGGACAAAAAAATGAGGCGATAAGTGACGAAATCCATTTTTATTCCCTCCTATTTTTATTCACCGCTGATATTCAGTCATAGATAGACATCATTGATTATGTAACAGATTAATTGTTTATTTAGTGCTTTTTCTTAAGGTAAGAATAGATTGTCTTACACCTTATTTTGAGAGCTCTGTTGAACTTAAGAGAAAGAAACTGCTGAGTGGTGTGACAGCCGTCACTCACATCACTCTGGGTGTTTTGGTTTTAACTGCTTCTCTGCACTCTCCTCTTCGTCCCAGAAACATGACTCTGTCAGGGTTCAAAGATTCAGTGATGGAGCTGGTCCTGTTTGTGGGTCGGCTGGCGTCTGTGGGGCTTCAGCTTGAAGGCTGCCACTCTCTCCTCCTCAGCTTCATCCTGGACTTTTACGAGACGGTAAAATAGCAGAGGATGATAATTAAATCTGTTTTCTACTTCTTTACTTTGATATTTGACTTTCCCTGTGTAAAAAAAATGTGTTCTGTTAAAGGGAAAATGTTTTAATGTGCTCAACATAAAGCCATTTACAGCCCATTGCCCTCTGTGGAGGTTTTGCATGGGTGTTTGAAATCCTTGAAAATGCTTGAATTTTTTTTTTTTTTTTTTTTTTACACCATGTTCTTTTTTGCTGTAAATATCAGACGAACTAGTTTGTGCATAAGAGTGGGTAGAGGCATTAGGTGAGTCACAGGAGTACCATGGTAGTATATAACGTACTTAGCGGTGACTGTTTCCTAGAAATGAAGTTCTGCCGCTTTTCCTGTAATTTGTCATCCTTTTGTTGACTTTTAATACAAAAAACTGTTTTGTGTCTAGCACTTTTCTGTCTGTAATAATGTGATAAAGAAGTGATATAGTCATCCTGATTGTTAAGAGATTTTTATACATTTGTATTTAACCTCAGATGTAGGGTACATGAATTTTAAAAAAAATGAACCTTAAAAGTGCTTGAATTTGATCTTGGACAAGGTGTCCAAACCCTGTATATGCCATAGAATTGAAACAATAAGTTATATATTCATATATATAAAAATGCAGTGTTTGCTGATGAAAAAATGAAAAAAATCAGATCAAATTAGCTTTTAGCGAGGCTGAAACAAGCTGCTTTAAAAGCAACTTTTTGAAATGGTGTTCATTTGACTTCTGGTGCCTTAGCAGGCTGCTACAAGTGGACTCTACATTATACAACTGTTTTCAGTGCTGACTTCATTCTTCATATCCCAATGTTATCTTTTGTTATTGTGTCATCAGCAGTACAAAGGGCTTTAAGATTAAAGTACCAAAACACAACAGACCTTAACTAGCTGAATAAAATATGGAAAGAACAATCATCGAGCAAAAAGGAAGGAAAGCAAAGGATCAAAAGGATGATGTCAGATTGATGTAATGTAGCTGTTTATGTAACAGGAAATTTGTAAGAGATATACACAGCACATTAGAAATTCTTAAAGAAATACAAAGTATGCATTTGAAAACAGACCACACTAAGAGAAAGTTTTACAACCCAATGCATGGGCTTTATTCCAGTTGCCCAGTTGTTCAAAATTCAACAACAAATAAGAATAAATAGACAATTAAAAAACTCTTACAATCATAAGTATAGCAATGATTCAAAATACACAACAAATATAATAAATTGCAACAATTCAAAACATCCCACAACTCAAATAAACATTTATCACACAAAACTTTCATGGTAATGGATGATTGTATACACTACAGTTTTAAAGAAAACTCCAAATCAAAAATGCTACAGCAAAAAAAGAAACCACAATGATCAAAAAGTACTAGAGAAATTAAAACTCACATCAAAACACACATTTTGAAATCACAAAACATAAAATTTTACAGCCAATAGGAGAGCCAACAGTCAAATAGTACTACAACACATCAAAAAACATGTCAACAGTCAACAAAACAGTCCAACAACAACACAACAAATCAAAACACACTGAAAGAATAAAACCATGATAATCAAAAATGTGATGTGACAAGTCAAAAAACACTGCAATTATTTTGAAAAAACTACAACACTAATAATGTACTACGACCAAAAATAAAGCACAACAATCAAAAAAGTATTATAACAAATCAAAAACACAACTAATCAAAAAACTCTACAATTATAAAAACACTGAACAGAACAGTTGACAAAACACAACAAAGCAAAACATTTGCACAAATAGACAAAACAACAATTAAAAAATTACATCAGAAAATAACAAAACTCTTTAACAGTTTTGAAACATGACAACACTGTCAAAATACTACAACCGACTATCGAAAAGTACTATGCCAAATCAAGCAAACACTCCAGTCTAGAAAACACAGTTCATAAAACTTCAACCACTAAGAAAACACAACAGCAATCAAAAGGTATGGCATCAAATCAAAAAACACTAAAACAGTCAAAAGACTTTAACAAAACCAACAAATAAAAAGGAAGTTGACTAAATAAAACTTGGCAAGCGATATGTACCACAAAAAAACTAAAATACAAAAACAAACAAAGGAAAAAAATACAACTAATTAAATATCTCCAGTTTTTGTAATTTGTTCATTTTGGGTTAATTTTGTGTTTTTCATTTATGTTTGCAGTTTTGTTGTTTGTATCTGTTGTGTTGTGCTTTTCAGAGCCACCACACATAATGAAAGAAACCCCTTTTGAAGATCAAAAACAAACAACAACCCGCTATAAGATTTGAATGTATTCATTAGAAATAGAAAGACTGCATGGATGATATTGTTGCAACATCCAACAGTTTCAGATCTCTGTTGTTCACACATTCCCTCCTCCCTTCCAGGTGTGTGACACGTTTCTGAAGTATGGGCTCCCCCTGGTGTTGCTGCCTCCTCCAGGTGTTTTTTATCCCACCCTGTTTGCCGCTGACCCTGTTAGCGTGGACAGATTAGCCTTCATCATGTACAGGTGGGGACTTTAATGCAACAACGAACATGCAAACACTATTAACACCTCCAATAAACATGTTGTAGGCTGATGGATATCTTATGGTTGAACAGCAGTACAATCAAATTTCTCCTGCCTACCTTTGTTTTTGCATAATTCATGATGATAAGAGGTTTATGGACAACACACTGAATCCATTTTCTCTTTTTATGTTGAAATCAAGCTTCATCACCTCTGCCATTAATACCACAAACCCTCACAGTAATGGCTAATTGTGTACAAACCAGGGTGCTCGAATGATCTGGCAGGGGCTGAGTGTAATGATGCCACTGGGGGGAACAAAGAAGAAATTACAACATAATTGCTTAATATTTTTGACAGACCACTAAGGGCACACTTTTTTGCAATTTTCAGGCACTCTGTGTTGACTTTCCTGTTTTTCTTTTAAATTCAGGTACAGGGTGAATCTGGTATCAGCCAAGAATCAAGAAAGAGTCCGACAGGTAAGATTAGACTACATGTTCTTTCTGTAGAAATATTTGAACAAGTCCCGCTGTAATTTGTGTTTCAGTAACACTGCTGAATTGTTATTTGGTCAGTTTTACTGAGTGTTTGTCAAAGAATGGGGAGGATTTTTTTTCTTATCAGCAGATTTGAAAAGCTTGAGCTAAAAGATATCTCAAGCACTGGATTTTCTGTATTTTTAAATCTAAAGGACTTTCCGTTTGTTTTGACTCACTGAAATGTTATATCATTACATCCCTCACTTCAGATGTCAAGAAATTCACAAGCATCCACCCACAAATGACCTTTAATACCCTCTTAGATGAGAACTCTTAAGGTTGTTGATTTTAATATTTCACTCACTGAGAGCAGCACATTTACAAGAACATGTCAGGCTGCTGGTAGCGATATCTGTAAAATGTCAGTGTTACTTTTTATTAAAAGAGAAATCGGCTCAGTAGACGGCATTCAGATTAATCAACACAAACATCAGATGTGGCGCATTGCTCCTTTTGCCTTTTTTCTTTGTCTCATTTTGATTTCTGCTGCTTTTTTTCCAGCAGACCTTTCATATCAGTGGGCAGACATTCAGGGAGTTCAACAGCTACATTGTCACAATGGCAAACTGTCTGTGGAACTCCAAAATGTTTCATCCAGGGATGGGTGTACAAGTCGGGGAGGAGCTGCTGCTTAAGAGTGAAGTGCCACGATACTGGGCGAGCTTCGACCTCATCCACCACCCAGCCTTCATGCGCTACGCCGTCAACTTTCATCAGAAGGTGAGTGTGGGTCTTCAAGTCTTGTGGTGTGAGCTTCGTAGGCTAACTTCAAGGTTTGTACAGGTGTTGAAATCCTAGTGAGTGCTTCAATGTCAACACAGTGTTTTTAAGGTTAGTAAAGTGCTTGAATTTGGGACGAGGTGTTTAAAAGTGCTTCAGTTTGTAACCATATTCTCTAGTCTTAAATATCAGACTAAGTAGCTTGTGTCTTTACCTCTCTATCCAGCCTTTGTGTGCAAAGTACTTAATGATGGGCAGGAACGTCACTACTAATCGTGCTGGTATTTGCTGTAGTTGATCAACCTTCTGTGGATGACAAAACATTTGATTTTATAAAGCGCTATGTCAACTATTTAAATGTGATCAGGCAGTGATAAAATCATCCTGGTTGTGCAGGGATTTATATGAATAAATATCATCATGTAGCACAACTGTAGGGTGCATGAATTTTTGAAAAGGCACCTTGAAAGTGCTGAAAAATTGCCTAAATTTTACAGTGAACTAGGTGTACAAACCCTGTACCTTTTTAAAGCTGATTTGGTAAAAAGTCAAAGGTAAAGGTCACTGTTATCTCTTTCATGGAAACAACTCAAACTCTATAAGCTAATTATCTTCAGTTAACTTCATCAAATGGTTTGAAAGGTCTAAAAGATGAAAAAAGTCTAAGTCTAAAGCTTTGCAAAGAAGCAGAGACAGAGACTTTCACTGACCTTCTTGTAACTAACTGTGGTGCAACTTCTCCTATAAATTCTAGGCCTACTTAAACTTATTTATTCATTTTTAACAGAAGAAGAGACGTTCACAGTGTACCAATTTCACAGCTTAACATTTTTATTCTCGCTACTTGGCACTGGAATTGCCTGTTGGTTAAGCTAATAATTCATTTGTAGCTCGTTTTACCCCCACAACAATGAGCATACAGTGTGCTATTATGAAGCACACTTATCATTTAAACTGTGGCTTCTGTCTTCACCAAATAAACAATCAGTATAAGCTGAATACTTACTCTGGCGATGAACTTTCATTGGGCTCCTCTGTTTTGTCCCTGGAGTTTGTAAAACAGTTAATCTGGTACGTACAATTATAAACTTCCATTAAAGCAGTGAGGCTCTGCGTGATGTGAGCTGATCGCTGCAGATGAACGTATAATAGCCGATAGTATCCTCTGATCCTGAACATCCTGAAGTTATTTTTCCCAGTCACACTCTTATTTCATCAAATTTGATGACATGAGTTCATGGTTTATTCACCAGAATCAAAAGGTACTGTGGGTCTCTGGTCCTTCAGTTCTCATAGCAGATTCCACCATTTTCAATTCAGACCTGTCTCTCGTGTGTGTACTCCAGTTCATACAAGTATTCTTTGCGGTCATATTTCTTGGACAAATCATCAATTTATCCTATTTGGTAGCAGTTTTTTCCTCTTGTAAAGCAAACTAGCCAGCGCTTCTGGCGGAAGGACACATAGGCTGTGCTGTGTCTCAAAATAGTGCCTAATCAAAGTGGCTTGGTAGTGGGAAATTAAACAGATGTCAACAAACTGTTTGTAGCATGTGATGACCCCATGCTGTTTTTGTGGCTTGTTTTCTCCCACAGTTCTTTTACTTACAGTACAGCAATGTATCGCATTAGCGTTTGTCCCAAGATTTCTGAATGGTGAGAAAATTCAGCTGTGTCACTCTGGAACACGTTCAGGTTTATGCCATGTACCTCACACAACCTCACTTTAAAAAACCCAAACTATCCTGGGCATGAATGGATTTCTTTTATTTCTGCAACAATTTATTTTTTTTGTACGTAAGCATATCAGAGAGCAAAATTTAGATGTTTAGCCGTTGACCCAGTTTTCTGAGGCATCAGAGATACATTTTTTATCGTCAAAATTTCCTTCAACTAAATTTTGATTGTTAAAGGATGTGGAAATATGTGAAAAGATTTTTACTTACTCCGATGTATGCTCTTACTATTAGATTTCTGAGTATCTATGCAGAAATGATTCACTTCTGATTTTTTCTGGTTTTAAACAGTTATATTCATATACAGCAGCGCCACCCAGTGGATATATGTTGGTGTTACAAACGCTATTCTGAGAGGTGACTAAGGAAAAACAAAGATGGACTTTCAGAGTTTTAAATACATTGGTAATGCAGCAAAAAGTCAACCGCACGGTTACAGTACCAGGCAAAGGGTTAATGACAGCTGAAGTATGTTCACTAGCACTAATGTTTAAAAAACCTTTTTAAACCTCTTTAAAGTGGTTTTAACCTCTTTAAACCACTTTAAAGAACATACTCCATGAAGAAGACCTTTAGAAGAGTTCTGTAGTTTCACTTAAGTTGGGCAGACACTGTGGGATTTTAACATAATTCTGCCCCTAATTTTGAGTCATATGTCTGCCTCTGGTGTTGGGGCAGATTTTAGCCTGACTGTGGGTCGTGAATCGTGCAGTGTACACGGATGACAGCCCAACCAGTTGGATGGATTTCCGACATGTTTGATATTCTGGTCATACGACTACATTCACTCTCCTAGTGAGAACAATATGCATCGATCCTCCAACATCTGATCACCGCTTATCTAAATAATCAAAGTGCTCTCTTTGGTGGGAGAGTTTAAAAGCAGACATGATAAGGGGAGAAAAGCGACCTCCTCTCCATGACAGTAGTCAAATCTTTTCTTTTATCTTTTTCAAATAGTTACTTGTTTTTAGTTAATTAAAAGTTCTTCCCATCTCTGATGATAATGATATGCTGCCTTGTTTAAAATCGAGACAGCTCAGCCTACATCAATGAACCAAACTTGTGCTGCATCCTGGAGCAGCCTCCGAACAAACAGACTTTACTCAAAGTAATTTAACAATGACGTCTCCTCTTAACTCAGGCATATACTGCTAATCACTGCTCCGGGTCAATCAGCTCCCTGATCACTCCTCTTCCAGGCTCATAACACAACATCTGATGCCTACAGCAACTCGCCTTGTTTGAGCCCCTAACCAAGTAATCATACCTAAATTTTATTTCTTGGTAATGAAAAGATGGCTGTTCCCTCCTGCAGGCCTCTGCTGATCAGAGGTGGATGCGCTAAAACAGAGAATTGTAGCAGCACAGAGCAGACCATAATGCAAGGAAGAGGTGAAAAATAGTGACACAAACCTTGTTTTATCAACTGTTCTAATGTTTTTTTAGTTTATTAGAGAATAGATCTTCAGTATTTTTTTATGATACCTGCTTGCTGTGTTGGCTGGTGGTACTGTATGTGTGTGTGGTTCCAGAGCTATAGCACTTTTTGTCTGTGTGTGTGTTTGGGCTGTAAAACAGTGAGCTGATATGCCAGACTGACTTCTGGTGTTTTTCCGTCCCAATTTCACTCTTACAGCGTGAACACTCAGGTCGTTACTGACCATTGGATTGTACAGTTTGTCGCCCATAAATCGTGCACGTTGGTCGTGGGGTTCTTCTGGGTAAAAAAGATGGCGTAGTCAGGAAGATACGTTTTTACAAGGGCTGATTGATACGTTGTGAGCCTCATATCTAAGGGTTTGACTTTTGGCAGACATATTGCATTATTTTTCAACATAATCCCCTTCAGTATCTATACACTTTTGCCAGCGATGTTTAAGGCCTCAATGCCACTTTTAAAGAAGTCCTTTTCTTGACTGTTCAGAAAGTCCTCCACTGCATGTATGACATCATCATCTGACCAAAAGTGGGTACCGGAAATGGCCTTTTTTTTTAATTTTGAAAAAAAAAAAAGACTGATGGAGTGAGATCAGGTGAATAAGGCGGATGCTCAGTCAATTCAAAGCCATAATCTTTAATGGCAGCCATGGCAATGACAGACTTGTGAACAGGGGCATTTTGTCCATTTTGCAAAAGTCACTTGCCTTGTTTACTTTAGAGTGCTACCTCTTCGACACAAACTGACCAAATGACACCAGTCTTCGTGTACACAGCCTTAAATAGTCAGGAAATAGTAGAGCTGTAAAAGGACATCCCTGCTTATCTTCTTCAATACAAGGCTCACAACTTATCAATCAGCCCTCAATCAGGTTTTTTTTATTCCACCAATCTCCCAACAGTGGAAAAGTATATATAAAGTCACAAAAAAAACTGTGTACAAAAATACGCAATGGTTCAAGCTGAAATGGGTTCATCAGTAACCCCAAACTACAGCTGATCAACCAGCAAAACACAGACAGTATTAAAAAAACCCCATTTGTGATCAATCATTTCTTCCACTCTCCAGTACCTGCAATGTACCAACTCTCCACCACTGACATGGACAAAATGGCTGCCTTTTATATAATAAGCCCCTCCCATTGGGCATGGCACAAAAAGAGTAGTTAAGTACAATATCGGGTTTCCTTCCTATAGGAACAACCAAAATTGAAGTAAAACCATTCAGAAAATGAGAAATATCTGTTACATTTTCCCCAATTTATATGTTTTTATTCAGTCCAAGGAATAAATCATAACTGGGGCAAACAAATCAGGTGACCATTTTCCCACTAAGTGCCCTTTAAAGACCAGGAAATACATGCGCCCCTGTTTGGCTGACACTGTACCTGACAGAGGGCAGCGGGGAGGAAAACTTGGCGTCTGCGGTGTCTATGTAATATGTATAAACGCGTGCGTAGAGCTGCGAGTGTGCACCCTTGTGCGAACTACGGGACCTGTGGGGCAGTGAATTAAGGTGACAGTTGTGACCACTGCGGTGGACCAGAGGGGGGCTAGGGAAAGTTTAGCGTGTGGTGTGTAGCATGTAGCGTGTGTGTTCGTGTAGCGTATAGCGTGCTTGTGTGTGCACGCCATCTGCACTCAGTGACGGGGTCACACCGTCACACAGTGTGGGTGGAAATTCCTCCACAATGATGCACCATCGGCTTGGACTCACACCTTGTATACCCGGCTTTAGTCATTGAGCTACACTGTTCTTTTCAGCCATGGTCTATAAACACCATGGCAACAGACATGTACTCCACATGCTTACAGTTGGCAAACCAACAGGCTTTGTACTCATACCAGTAATATAACTGTACCTGGTCAGCTTAAGTGGTTCTTGGCCTTTTGCTTTAAATTTGCTGGCCTCAATCGCCACTGTTTGTCAACTAATGCATTGTGTTTAGGATAGGGTGGCAACATGTTTGTATTATGGCAGTGCAGGAGAGACCTTATAGTGTTATTTGGGTTTTTCTGAAGTGGGGTTGCTCGAGGCTCATCATACTAGTAAATATGATTGCCAATGAAGGAACTTGTGAATTTTGTCCCTTGCGAGATTATCAGGAGATGGACAGTAGCTGGTACACAGCAGAACATGGTGCCACCAAAAGCCTTGTAATTACCCCACTTATAGGTTAAAACTACTCCAAAACTAAAGCGACGGTTAGATTCTTTACAGCGTTTAACTTTTTAACCTCATTCCACCTGTGTACTCCAGCTCCTCAACCAAAGCTCGAAAGTGCCTTTATTGGCAATCATATTAACTAGCACAATGGTTGCAATGGCAACACCACAGCAAAAAACCCAAACTAACCCTTTAAGAAGGCACGAAATTGCACAAATCTTACAGGGATATTTCAGCATTTTGAAGTTGGGTTGTATCAGGTGCATTCCGGTTATTTGCGTGTATGTTCGTAAACGGTTCAAGTTTGATTTTGTTAGAAAATGACAGCCTTATTGAGAAATAGTGATACTTTCTGAGGGATAAATGAAGTGCTCCGAATTTTTTCTCCAAATCGTGCATTCGATCCAACATTGTTTTCTGGTGAAATAACTGAAACCTCCAACAGCTGTGTACTTTACTAGTCATCTGATCTTGTTCTCCTTAAAGGTGCAGCGCTGCTGGGAGCCCTTTCAGCTGTGCCTGATACATCCCAACTGAAAAAATACTGAAATATCCCTTTAATTCCTGTTAATATGCTTCAAGTCTTCTTCTTGGTACTAAATCAATCTAAAGTATGATAAGTATCTATAACAAATGTATTCCAAAGATGCTTTACCCTAAAAGATCAGGGATTTCATGTTGAAAGTGTCCATATCTGTGTTCAGGATCCTTCTGTGCATCTTTGTATTTTAATTGTTTAAGCTCTTGGTGGAGTCACCAGCTCCATGCTTCCTGTGTTTCTTTCCACCAAATCTGCTCCACTCCCCTTGTTAACTCTTATCTGTTTAAAGTTGGTGATAAATCAGCACATTGCCTGTCTTTGGAGTTAATAGACTTGCACACAGGACTAGATGATATATGTAGTATTAATGTCTCTTTCATAGAAAAGACATTAATACTGAAGGACTCTGAAGTATTAATGTGTGCTGCTTGAGATGTGGGTTTCATCATGTTTAATAATACACACACCTCTCCTTGGTTCGGTTCAACCACAACATCCAGCAGTGATCTTGTGAGATATAACACGGTGGGCTGACAATGAATATTAATGTGGTCTCTTTATCAGTGTTGGCCGGAGAGAAAGGACATGGACCTGGGCTCCATAAAGGTATGACACGTCTTTTTTCTTTCCTGCATTTTACAAAAGACCTCACATGTAGTTGGATGTGGCTCTGTCACAGCTTTTATCATGCTAATCTTCAAATCGCTTTCTCTGTGTGTTTTAGCTCCCCAAGCCGTGGGGCTGGTACCTGGAGTTTTTGTTCACGCAGGGTTACGACGGCCTCAAACAGTTTATTCAGAGCATCATCAGCCCGCAGCAGACGGCGGGGAATGGGCTGAGTGACGACGTGCCCTCACAGCAGAGGTAGAGGATCAACTTCATGAAGAGGAAAAGAAACAACCACTTCTTCCTGCCAATGTTTTTAAGGACTTGTACATACTTGATCTGCTTTTCTTATCAGCGAGCAACATGCAAGCTTTTTGTTTTTTATGTACAAAGATTAATGTGTTTATGGTGTATTCCGTCTCATACTATGATCCTTTATCCACTTAAAGACTGGTGACCATTCGCCACATGCATCATCGGTAGAAGTTTCACTAAACAAACAGGAAAGAAACAAACAGATTTTTTATTTGCCTGAAAACATAAAGACAAAAGGGGGTCACTGTACCCCCAAAATCCATAGTGAGAAAATCCTTGCAACTAACTAAACAGTAAATTATTTTTTTGTTTGTTTTTTTCTTTCTTTTTTTCTGCCGTGAAATTCATCCCTCCTTAATATCAACACTCCAACCTTTTTGAACGCTTACTGTCAGTCTTTTCTTGTACAGCTTTTTATGTGAAAACCTTGATATTGATATTTGCACTTTGTTTAAAATAAACAAGTGTGAGACTTTTACTCTAGAAGCTAATAAAATGTCTTGTGTCTCCATAACATTTTATTTCAGTATAGCACATTTCACATGCCAAATGTCATCCCTTTGTTAACTTTGCAGCGCAGATGGATCTGCCTGTTTCAGTGTCAGTAATCAGGCAGATCCATCTTGCCAAGCTCCAGTCTACAATGATTGAGAGCAGCCCAAGGCAGGATGAGCCAGTCAGCGTCCTTAAGAGCAAGAAGAGGCGAGAGCTATGAGCAAGATGGCAGCAGGAAGTGACTGCTCATATGGAGATTATCATAGATGCTAACAGCTGTTTCATCACATCTGAAAACCACTTTTTTATTAACTGAAAAACAACACTGCAAACTTCTCAACAGAGAGGATATTTTTGCTCCACTTCTGACGTGTTTTGCTGAGTTTGTTTTACGAAGTGGCTGATGCTCTGCCTTTTACACTGCGGCCGTAGTGCCTGCCTTCTACATTATCTGATTAGCCCATAATTAATATGATTGACAGAATGATCATCCAATCACCTGCCAGCTATGCCTTTGAAAGGTTCTGCCCATCCCCAAACACTTCCTATGGGCTCTTTCCCAGATGGCCCAGTGAAATTTATTGAACGGTCTTTCTGTTGTGTCAGGTTAACCCTTTGTGCCCTAATGAGCCTTTTGTAGACTTTCGGAATGTGAATGATGTGAGTCTGAATTTCTGTCTCCATTTCCTTGCATTTGTATTTAAATAAGTACTCCTACACATAACTTAAAGGATAAGTTCGGTTTTTTGACACCTGGACCTTATTTTTAGGATTAAATACGCTCGTAGACTCACCCAGACAATTTTGGCGGAGCTCGGAGCTGTTTTTGAGCAATTTAGATCCATCCGACGACGTTTTCCTCTCATGCCATAGTAGCAGACGGGGCCAGAAATCGTATTTTGGGGGGCATCAATACGTGTTTCCTCTGGTCTCAAGTCTCACTCTGAGCAGCAAAAGCGCTCCTCCTCTGTTGTGTTTGCCGTGCAATGTCCACAACAACACCACCAGTTAGCCCCCATTCGTGGACGTGCAGTGGTTGCTTGTTCTCTGGCCAGCTGTTCGGCTCTTTCCCTCTGCATCCTCCTTTCAAATAGCTCCTCGTCGGTATATTCTGGCTCAAAACGATACGGGCATCCATTATACTCAAAGTCGCCGTCAGACACTTCTACATCGGATAAATATTCCGCCATGTTGCACAAAAATAGCCGTGTAGCCGTGTAGCCTAGCAACAACAGCGGCTCTACTCATGTTCAAGCAAGAACACACCTGATCCAACAAATCAACTGTGTAAAGACAATCCAGTTGATTGAATAATTTGCATCAGCTGTGTTCTTGCTTGGTTGGAATGAAAAACCTGCAGCCACAGTGGCCCTTTACTGGATCAGTTTGACACCTGTGCTGTAGGAAATCCATTAGCAGAGGGTTTTTGCTCTCAGGACACTTATAGTTTTGGGGAATGTTACATGGAAATTTTCTCAGGAACTTTATGGTTGCATATGTAAAGGGGCTTCAGTCAATTGAGGGGTGAAAAGGAGAAAGTGGAGGGCCAGCTTGTTAAATTAGTTTGCATGTAAAAATCAGATGCAGCCTATTCAGGAATTTAACTTTTTGAATGTGTTCTGCTCCCCTTGAGTTTTCATTTCTTTCACATCAGTATCTCTAAAGGCTGGCACCTAATACTTACTGTAACAGAGACAAATATTGGTTCAGTTTCTTTGTATTTTGAGCCATTAGTCCACTGCACAATAGATGAGCTCTCTCAACCTTGAGCCAAATTTGCTCCTGACAGGTTTTTGGCCGCGTCCCTGCTCGGCTCAGCTGTGCCTTCAGACTCTCTCTCCTCCTCCTCCTCCTTTCGCTTCCTCTCCTCATTACGCACCGCGGAACTTTCTGCTCATCGTCCGATTTTAACTCCTCTCAGAGCTCGGTCGCTCCTCATGTCGGGATGCTCAAGCCCAGCAGGTTAGAGCCTCTGTCGATGGCGTGTCAGCGGTCGAAGCAGCTTTAAGGAAGCAGCCCGGCTGATGTCCGCGTCACAGACTCTGACTCCTCCGCCGGTTCAAGTCTTCCTCCTCTGCTGCTGCCGCTGCTCTCCATTCTCACTTTTTCCTCAGCTCGTGTCGCGACTACATCTACGGGAGTAGCTTTTGCCTGCCTTGTCGCCAACACGTCTAACTGAGCTACAGTCGAGCTAAATCCGAGCCTGTGGGAGAGAAAGGTAAGATCATCCAGAGCTGCTTTTCCTCATTTTGGAGTGTTTGCTGCGGGAATGTGAGTGAGGAGCCCGGGAGCCTCGCATCATCTAGGGCGCACGGAGGATGCCGTGTCAGGCTGCTTGAATCGTCTCTTTTGTCACTCTTTACATGTTTGGATAGTAAGCCAGTTTCCAGCAGGACATTTCTCCTGAAGGACGACGTCCTCGTGATGTGTTGACAAACTAAAACAGTTGAGTGAGCGAGCTTTGGTCGGAACAATAGCGGCACAGCGGAGAGAGTATCTGGAAACAGCTTCACTGTGTTGACTGAACCTTTCTGCCTTCTCATTATTTTAGTAACATGTAGCTCAGACTTTGGTTAAAAAGACGCACAGACCGGCGAACTGCGACAGAAAATTAGTCAACAATCGTATAAGCGTCATGAAGTACCTGAAATAAATCTTTTAGGAAAGAAACTCGAGAAAATGTTTTTACTTTTCATGAACCAAGAAAGAGGAGACTGAAATGTTGGCATTGCACTGTCTGACATACGATTTCTATGATCTGTTTTGTGTGAAACAAAATGGGTAAGGGAGATTATTAACCTACTTTTTCCAGAAACTTAGACCCTTTCACCAATGTAGGCATGCTGTTGGGCAGCGGTAAGGCAAGTTTATTTAACACCTTTCAGCACCAAGGAAGTCAAAGTGTTTCACAAAATACACCAAAATGTCAACAGAAAAGGAAAAACACCACAATAAAACATTCATTAAACCAAAGTTATCAGTAGACCCATGTATGCAAAGGAATATTATAGATTTTGATGTAAAAGAAGGAGCCCACTGGGAAAATACTCCACTACATGTAAATCCTGCTGGATAAATATTCCAGTATTCTCATCACTTTATTTGTATTTAAACAGCCATAACAACCCATGTCCTTTCTGCATAGATAGTTTTACATCTACAGTTCTAGCAAGTGCACTAAGTGTTATCTGGGAGCATGGCATCTATTCATTTACCACAGAGTGCTTCAATCTCCTGCTTTCAGTATCGTGTAACTCTGGGGTCTGTGGGTCATGGTTCTCCTGTGAAAGAACACCCAAAGCTTTTGGCACTAGTTAACACTTTTGCCTCCAACGAAGATGAAGCCAGTCTGCCTGATTTGATACAGTTTTGGGGCATCCCCATCATGTGGTATTGGCTTCAATCTCCCAGTCTTTGTTTTTAATATTTGTTGTGTTTGTTTTCCATTTTGGGTGATAATTGTCCCTGGTACATATGGCTGGAAGTGACATAGATTAAATTTGTCAATTCAAATGATTTTTGTGGGGGGAAAAAATGAAATAGAGATTTTTTTCCTTCTCACTTCAGTGTTTATTTTGCTACCCCTGGGCTCAAGAAGTGAATACCCTCCGTGTTCTTCCACAGAGACACAACCGCTAATAGTTGTCATCAGTTTTATAATGGTAGGACCTGACATTTTGCGCAGACATATTCCTATCCTTCTCAAATGAACTTAAATAATGTTAAAATAATGATATGCAAAGGTCCATGCTAATGTTTAGTAAAAATATTGCAGCTTCCAGTGTCAATGTAAGCAAGCCTCCCTACATCCAAACTACATGGTGTGCACTTTTCCATGACTAAACTATAGCATTCTCTTTAAATCTGAGATGGAAACTCAGCTGACTTTAGAGACATTCAATACTTTGATCAAAATATAGCTAATCTTGTTTTGTGTAATTTTGGACTGTTTAAAGTTGTTTTTTGGGAGGTAAAAAGGTAAAATATTGGAAATCAAAATTTGTGCAAAAAACAACCATTTTTTAAAAATTATTTATTTATTTGTATCAGAAATGTTACTTCTAGGCCGTATTGCCCAGCCCCACTAGTATGTGTTTCTTTTGTACCATCTCTGAGGTTCCAAGTGAGATAAGTTGAGACCACAAGTTGTAATGGTTAAAATATCACTATTGATGCCTTCATGTCATCAACTCACAGTGCCGTGTTGTTAAGTGCAAGAAAGGCTCGGCATTCAAGAGACAACTAGAACTGCATAAGACACTGTTGTTTGTGGCAATGGCAACATGAGTGATTCCTTCCTGGCTTTATGTGAAATTTACATAATTTCTTTGGGCTTTACAGTCACATTTGTCTTACCACAGAAATCAAAGTTCATTACCATGGCTTTTATATTTTTACTTTATTGCCAATATTTTCTCCAAATGAATTAAAAAATTATTAAGTAGATGCCTAAATTCAAATGAATTACTAACCCTCCATACAAAGTTTTAGGTTGTGCTGTTTGCATCATCAAAGAAGTCACAAGAAAATTTTTACCTCCAATGTCCTGAATACACATCAGGCATTTGAGCCCACTCATCTCATAAACATGGTAAACATGACCCATGCAAAGGCAAATGATGAGGACGATATGATGTAGAACTGAAAATCTTTCTGTTGTTTCCTCTGTGAAGCTCTGTGACCTCCCAATCTCTCCTCTGCTTTTAATAATATGTTTCGCTGGTTGCAACAAAAACTTGTCTCCTTACTGCGACAAAAAGTCACAAACTGACAGCCAGTGGAACTATTACCTCTGTTTATTTGCTGTTGTGTTGGACGTCACAGCAGCTTTACACAGACAGACCGTGACGCTGCAGTCCATGTTAAGGATGCACTATCAGAGTTTAATGGAGAACACAGGGCCAAGTACCAACACTGAGTCAAGCTGTGTATGAAGCAGACACCACAAATAGAGAAGAATGTTTTGATACAATGTCTGAGACTAAGACATGAAAAAGGGTGAGAAAGAAATGAAAGAAGAGGGACCAAGCAAAACATGCAAATTCAATATGTCACTCATAGTATTATTAGTGAACTAACTCAACTAGAATACAATTATATTAAATTTACGTTTTGGCTAATTAAGTTAGTTTACAGAGAGGTTTACCATTTATGACAATAACGTCTGACGTATGTTTTTATCAACAAAGATGTGTTTTAATTTTCTTGGACTAAAACTTTCAACAGCAACCATGAAATATAACTTAAATAATGCACATTTTCATTTTAAGAGTAAGACTTCATCTGAAAAAGCTGCTTAAATTAACACCAGCACAGAGGAGGTGCATTCATTCATTACGGATAAAGGCAGTAAAATGTACCCACTCTCATTAATTGTGCACTCCAGATTGCCTGCGCTTGTGTCATAGATCCTCATACCCTGCTGCCTCATCCTTCTTTCTTTGCAAGTTTCCCCACAAGTCGCCATCTCCTTAAAAAAAAAAAAAAGCACTAATTCTAAGGCTTTTTCAGCCTCGTCAGTTTGTATGGGTGGAGACTGATGTTTGATGGCAAACTGAGGTGTTGAGCCGGATTTGAACTCTTGGATGTCACAAGTAATTATGGGTACATTACACGCTTTGCGTCTTAAGCCCCAGGACGCATCACAGTGTGGCGGTATGGGATAATTTAGAGAGATATTTGGAGGGAGGAGTTATTCTGCCTCTGTGGACCAGACAGCTGTATCCTTTATTTAGAGCTGAGTGTTAACAGAATATTATTATGATGGAGCATATTAGATCTTATGAAGGCTGATTGATGGGTGTCTGCTAATAGATAAAAGTTTGTCTGATGCAGATGATTGCAAAATGTTTTTTTAGAATGAAAAAGTCTTGATCTAAAATTTCAAGTATATAAATATCCCTTGAGCTTATATTATTGTTTCCCATGAATGATACTCAGAATAGGCCACATGGTGACACATCAGCTTAGCGTTGTCACAGGCGCGTTGTTTCCCATGATGATCAGGGTCTTTCTGTTTGGAGTTTGCATGGTCTCCCCATGCCTGTGTGGGTTTTCTACAGGCACTCTAGTTTCCCTCCCACAGACAAAAAACAAAAAACATGCTCGTCGCGTTAATTGGTGACTCGAAACTGCCTTTAGGTATGAGTGTGAATGGTTGTCTGTCTTTCTATGTGTCCCTGTGGTTCAAGGTGTACCCTGTTTCTAGCCCAATGTCTGCTGGGAAAGGCTCCAGCCCTGCATTACCCCAAAAGGGATAAGTGGTATTGACGATGGATGGATGGATGGATGGATGGATTCTCAGAATGGGGATGGGAATTGATACATTTTTGTTGATACAAGTGCCATTATTAGTTGTGTCATTTGAATTTTTTTCTGGAATCACTTAAGATTTTTGTGGATTTTATGCAAAACAATAGTAAACCTCCACAGGTTTTTGTGTCAACATTGTCAAACAAATGCACTCCTGATAAGTAATGCCATTTTGGGTTGACAAATGCCGCAGCCTGTTGCTGTTTTTTCCACTCTGACGTAAAATTACACAGACGAAAAACATTGCATGTTGTATGTAAAATCAATGCACTTCAGAAAGCCTCTTTCCCCTGCTAACCTGCTTTGTCAATGTCTCTGCTGACTGCTTCTTGTGACAGTGTGACATCATTGTTCTGCAGGATGTATTTAACTTTAAAGGTACACGCCAACTTTTTCTTTGTTTTTGGGTCTCTTCTGTCTTGCCTCACCTCCGAGTCCATGACAGGCAGATAGTCCCCATTCTTTCGACTGTGCGTGCAGTAAAAAGGAAGAGACGGGCAGAGGTCACTCAGCGCTAATTAGCTTAGCTCAAACTCAATGGATGGCGTTAGCCTGCCTCTGCCTACAGTCATCAGATTAACGCTTCATAAACTCTAAATGGTCCCTGATCTACTTACAAGCACTTTTGTGATGGTTTGTGCATGCGCCCTGTGGTTTAGTTTTGTTTATATTTCTTTCGAAAATTACATAAAGTGCTAACCTTAGTCTAAAAATAGATGACATAACATAAAGCAGTAAAAAAAAAAAAAAAAAAAATCGACTCCCAGTGTTTGAGCTAAGCTAATTAGCGGTGGGTGATCTTTGCCCGTCTCTTTCTTGTTACTGCACACACAGTCAAAAGAATGGTGTCTATCTGCTTGTCATGGACTCGGGAGTGAGGCAAGACACGAAAAGAACAAAAAAGTTGACTGTTCCTTTAAAAATTTATCATTGGTGATCATGGCGCCAGGTAGTTTTCGGTATGGCCTCTGGTGAGGTTCAAAGTGAGCTGAGCCAATATGCAATGCAATTTCAAATCACTGGTGACTACTGAAAGTCACAGAGTATTGTCACCAAGAGCGTTACAAGTAGGATGGAAGACAAGGGAATCGAACCCCCTCTTGCTGTCAGCTTTGTAAAACTGTATGACTCCCCAAACTCTCCCGGCTGTCAAGTATTGGAGAGATAGTTCTGGATTTTTGAAGTTGAAACCAGTAATTGTAGATTTTAGGGGAATGCCACAGCCCTGATTCAAAGTCACTTAAGTCAACTTTCTTTGCAAATCTGATGCTTGATTTTAAATACAGCAGGTGTTCTTAACCATGTCTACATGACCAAATGGATTGAATTGCTGCCATGTGATTGGATGATCAACAATTTGTGTTAACAAGCAGTTTAATAGGTGTGCCTAATAAAGTGGCCAGTGGATGTATGGTTTTCCTTTAAGCTGACAGGTATTACTAGACTTGCTTTAAGGCTGAAACATCTGTACTGATGTTGTATATGAGTGTGTTGTGTCTAGAGAGGCTGTGTTCATTTTGACAAATTAATCACAAACTGAGGACGAAACTCCATTCATAAAAATGTAATCATCTTGGTTTGAACATCAAAAGCCTTCCCTTTGTCTTCCTTAACAGGCTGCTTTTGTATTCTTTCATCTTTTATCATAAAGCCGGGTAGTTCTTTGCATTTGTGGCTCAGTCCTGTATTAAATAAAAGGTCTCTGGGGGCTTTAAATGGCTTGTTTTGTTTGGAAAAAAAGGAGCAGAATAATGTCATTCCTAAAGGGGGATTGAAGTGACATTCTGCCTCACAGAGCAATTCCCCTGAAAAAAATCACTGGTGTTGTCATTCTGCAAGGACCTCTCAGCGTTATCAATCTGCATTCATTTAAAACAGCTTCAGGTAATTTTCACGGACAGTAGTCTTTCTGTACCTACACTGAGAGATCATTTTCTCAGAAGCCAAAGCCTAAGCAGAGCACATTTGAATATTCTTCAGGCAATCCAATTTGATGTGATGATAGGATTGTGTGCCTTTTGATCTTGAATCCTGCTGCATGAGGAGAGCAAAGAAAAATGTAATAAATAAGACTCATAACTCTGTAGATAGTGCGGGTAATAATACTTAATTATCATGAAAAAATGTAAGGACCATAGCAGCTTGGGCATTATGTATCGGTCTTTAAAAGCAGATTTGGCGAGGGGGAGCTGCTTTTCTTAAGGCTCCACACAGCTCTTAACTACAACAGTGAGAGACGCTAAAAGGATTATGAGGATGTTCTATTGTCACAGCATCTCTCCATCTACATGCCTCCTGGTCATGTTTTATGTTATGCATTTTCAACACTCTCCCTCCAGCTGTGTTTTGGAGGACACAGATGAAATTGTACAGAATCATCTTATTTCAAAGTCCTTTTTTTATTCTTAAGATAGCAGTGCCACTGTCACTTGTATCAGATAATGTACAGTGCAGTGAGTCCTATTTTTTCCTGGTCTCAGCACCCACGGACTTGTCAGAAGAGCTATATTAAATCTTCATACACACCTCTCTTCATGCTCCACATGTGTTTTTCATATTCATATCAAACTGATGTCATGTAAGACTTAAGCATGTAAAACTGTTATCAGTGGTCTCAAATTTGTCTCCATCCACATTTATCTCAACAGATATTGCTTGATCTTAGGACAAGGAATTAGGATAACAAAATTGGCAGCATCAAATTTACAGGTACAGGTTTTAAGCCAATTACAGAACAAAGTCCTGGTCAAATCCTCTGTCTAAAATGTGACAACCCGCAGTCACAAGGAACCACTGTTAACTCTGCTTGATGCTTAGTGTCCGATGATGACTTGCTGCCCAAGTGCCCTCAAACTGGATATAAGCAATAGACTGTAAGAGAATTGGGCAAAGCCATGTGACATCAGTCGTTTGGGAGGCTTTGTAACATGCATGTATGTAATGGACGCTGCCATACTACAAATCTCCTCAACCAAACTTTAGCTCAACCTACTCACAGATGTGGAAGCCGTGTTGAGACGGGACTTTAGGCCATCTGGCCAATAGCAATTCCTCATGGCTTTGCACACATGTCAATCATGTCCCTATTTCTTAAACCTGAAATTCTTAAACAAAATATTACAAAGATGCAGTCAAGTTTTGTACTGAAGCAGCATTTTTGAACCAAGCTGTTGAGATGTTTACTTAGACTGTAGAAATGATCAATTTCCTACACACAGTCATAACACCTCCAGGGTTCCTGCAGCAGCCTCAATTGGACACCTGAGTAACTACAGCATTTGGCACTTCCACGTGGGCCTCCATTTTCAGCCCCACAGGTCGCTGCTTGATATGAACAAAGGACATGGAGTGAAAACTGTGGAGGCTGTGAAGTGAACAAATAGCATTTATAACCTCTCGTGTGGAACAGTGCAGTTTAGCGCTGTCATTACCTAAGATAAATGATAGTTGAACAAAAGCTGTTGAAGTTATCATCAGATATTACCTCTGGACTGAAGCAGTCAGTAACCACATTTAGCTCAGAAATATGGTCATTAAACTGAGAAGAGAATTGAAAGCCAGAGATGCTAGCTCTGCCAATATTAGCATTAGCCACACTGAACTCCACTTTGAGAACTTGATGATGCTGTGATCCAATGTTAGATATAGAGAGCTAGATTTTGACTGATTCCTCAATGTTTCATCAACTTAGACCAGTCGATTGAATTTGATTTTAACATCTGTTTTCCCAGATTTTCAGTTGGAATTGGGAACTCCCTTATTAGGGAATTTGTTAAATCAACTCTGATTTTAAATGTCTTCGTAATTAGTTTCTAATCTGATGACTATCAAGATTATTGGCAAGAATCTGTTGAGACGATACATATTGTGATTCATGGATGATGATATGATTTATCACAATATATTGTAATATAATGCAACAATATAAACAGGGCAGTACTTCACAAGTTTTTTTTCTCTAAGATGCCTTCTTATTTTTTTCTATAGTATTAAGAACCCAAAGTATTGTATGCATACAGAAACAATTTCTAATCAGTGTAAATTTATAAAACATGTTGTTGCCTGCAAAATGGATAAACTTCGTTGTCCATCTCAGTGAGAGAAATAACAACAATAAATGTGACAGGGATACAAAGAGTCATATGGCTGGACGTCAGCCAGTAAAAAGCTATCAGTCCAGATTTCTATTGTTATTCTATAAATTATTGAAAAAGAAGATATGACTATGCTGCAAAACATCACAATATGTTGATGTATTTCTTTCGCCTGCCTGTAAATCATCATGCCATAACTCTTCAGCCAAATATTTTGATAGGCCTAGTTTTTAAGCAAGCTTTCCAAGGAGTTAGCAGTGTAAACCATTTATTCACCTTTTTAAACAAACTAACAGACTGACTTAAAGTGGACAAGTGGAAAGTGATGTTTTTTCTCTGTAATGTCCCTGTGAAGATTTTCATTGAGATTTGAGATTGAGATTTATTTATTCTAAAAATGGGACAGTACGCATTAAGAAACATTGACATGTAAATGCATGAGATTATACCCGAGTGGCTGATTTCCATCCCCAGTCCTATTAGCAGGTCGGTGTCAACACATAGAAATACGAAACAGACATCTGTAATAGGAATAAAAACACACAGAGCATATTAAAAGACACGCAGTCATACAGACTAAAATGTCACACAGTCCAAAAGAAAAGGGATTTTTAAACAGGGTGAGATAGGACAGTTATCCAATTTTTTTTGCAATAACTCACCCGACAATGTTGGAAATGCTTCAGGGGAGGTTTGTGCTTTCAGGGCACTTCTGTTTTGGAAAGAATGACTGACATCATCAATGACTGACTATTGAGTATGCACACAGAACAGTTGTGAGGAAAAACAATATATATCTTTCAGATCTACAACAAATTAATTTTGATGTCACACATACTGTGTTGGTGTTCTTATTTGCATTGTGGTTGATTATTGATATTTCAGCAATCATCTATTCCTCATTGTTTGATTGTCCATGGTACTTGGCTGTAATTAAAATGTTAACACATTACTTTTAGCTAACTAATTCTTTACTACTTTCGGGTAGCCAGTTGTGTTTCGGATTTTTACTGACTGTTTTTTTTAAGTGCTTCATTGAGCTCGGTAGCTGTTTAAATGTCTTAAATATCTACCTGTTATTCCTGTTTGCTTTTCTGTAGCTTCATCATCGATTGAGCTTACTGTGCAGGATGTTAAATTGGTCAGCTTTATACACTGATTTTTGCTGTTTTTTTGTTGAACAGCTAGATAAGACATGTTTCCTGTATTTGTGTGTAAAATAACCATAGTCTGACTGTTAGTCATTCTGAAATAGTTTGGTTTATACTTTGTTTTAGCTCCTCTCTGCTTTCATGCAAGCTCATTTTCTCACACTTCCTCTGGGGAATAAATAAACGTGACAGCTGACGTAATACATGGATATTATTCCCAATTTAATTCTTTAATAAAAATTCAAGCTTAAATACCTCCAGCACTGCAGAAGGACTCTTTGGAATAAACGATAAGCCAACCCTGGTCAGGGTTCACTGTGTTTTTGTATTTGTATTATATATGTGTTTCTTCAGTTTTGTGTGTTAAAGGTTAAATATGCATTCCTTCAAGGCGGGGAGCGGGCTCCTTTCATGGTGTGTTTTCATCACCTCTGATGAATCCTGAACATGTATTTTGGGATTACATTATTTACACCGTCGTGGAGGGTGCAAGCTGTGTTAAAGATTGTCAAGGGCATGTTTTTCTTTTATCCCTCTTTTTTTTTAAATTCAGGAGAGTGATCTGAAAATGTCATCCTCTGTTAAAGTCTGCCCGGGGTCTTTAGTAACTCTAGCCGAGCGTTAAGAATTAGCAACCTACCAACTGCTGTAGTGACATTACATATTCTTACTGAGGAGATTTTTCTTTATTTATGATGAAAAGGTGATGGTGGGTCAGTCCCTGTGGATAAATGTGATAATGAGTTATTACTCTGGTGTGTAATTTCTCCACACAGAGGAAGGCTGTGATGAGTTTACAGGTTGTGACCTACCAAGGCCTCATACCAGCATGCTGGTCAAACTTCCATGGTAATTTAATTACATCTGACCCTAGCTTGACCTTATTGATATGGTATTGCTCTCCATTGGAGCAGATGAAGACCTAAATGATTTGTTTTTCCTCACTGTCTTATGTTATACTTGTATAAATATTAACTGTATAGAAACCCTCGACTTCTCTCTGCCTGTGAAAGACGTCTTCAGTGTGCAGTATTTATCTAGACTCCCCTTCCTCTTGATATATGTAATTAACTATATGCTGTATTCCTAGTGGAATCTGCAAAGAGCACAGCATAGCGTCAGATATCAGGGCTCATTTTCCTCCCTTCAGAAGAAGCCATTTGATGATGCTCATTTTAGCACAGTATGAAAAACAACTTACAAAATGCTTGCAAATCTACAGAGCTTGTGTCTTATGAAGCGTTAATTAGGTTTAGTTTGAGCTTCTTTGCTATATTTCCATCTTGCTTTGATTGATATTTGAATTTGTAATGATACATGCAGAGAACAAAGACCACATCAGACTATCTGACTGGATAAGTTATCCAGCTTGTTTTTATCAGCGGGAGATGGGATCTTTGGAGTAAGTGCAAGTAGTTTGTTGTTAAGAGTAACTAATACCTGCTTGGCTGTAGGTCAGGGTAATTAAACAAGTTTCAATTTCAGTAAAATTTTTTGCTCTCCATGATCATGAAAACAAGCTAAGTGAGTTCAAAGGTCATCCCTAGTAATTGGTGAAGATATTAGTCTTAGTATTTAATGTGAAGTATATGGCTTTATTTTTACATTCTTGAGCATTTGATCTTAGAAGTGCATGCAGATATTTTTTTTGTTTCTTCTTTTACCTTTTATTGTATTTACACTTCTTTTTCATGATTTCCCCAACACGGTTTTTTCATTTTCAATGAAACACTTTTGTATCAAAATTAGAAATAACTCAAAAAAGGTAATGTTGTTGTTAATTTTCATTAATTCCCATAACAGACCAAGACCAAAAATTGATTAACCATTGCTCTGTGTCCATATTTTCCAAACTTGATATCCCCGACATACTACCTTGTGCCTTCTCTGCTCTTCAGATGTGTTTGTATCGCAGTGAGCCTTATCTTAATAAATATGGATGCTGCAGCTCATTTTAAGATGAACCCATGTTGTCCTAATGCTGAAAATATCTCCTAAAGAAACAGATCCACTGCTGCAAATAGTCCACATCATGATGTGACACTCTTTCTGTCTAGTTCAGGTTGATAGAAACCACAGTACTGTAAAAAAGATTTGTGGCCTTTGTAGCTGTGTGCACCAACTTGAAAAGCCATGCTGCAGTCGTCTCTCAGGTTGGACATTTGAGGTTACTTTTGGTCAGTGGTGTAATGGCTTGTAATTTCCACCTGCTGACAGGTGAAGTCAGAGACTTGTGGGGTACACTCCAGCATCTATGCACCTGGGTAAAAAGTGAAAATATCAAATGCACAAAACCTTGGTGAGGACTGGATTTGGGTTGCAGTTAGCGTTAAGGAAGGGATCTTGGTCTTTTTATTGGTTTGGTTTAGTGTAGTTGACTGGATCTCTGTGCTCTATTTTTCATGGGTCATAGACAAAATGTTAATGTGAAAAAAAACAAGATTGTAAAGCATTTTGAAATATGTAATTGCTAAGGATTCTAGCATTAACAAGTTTAGAGATTAAGGTCTTAAACCAATGCATTACTTTTTGGATCCAAACAATTGCTTGCAATTTTTCTGTTCAGGCACACCATACTGCAGCTGCTGTAGCAGGGCAGCAGCTGGATGCAACTCACTGAAGCGCCACCCTGCCTAACAGTGATTGAAATTGACACCACTGCTCATTTGAATGTCTCATTTCACTATGAAAACACCAAGCAGGCTCAGTCAGCAAATAAAAATTAGTATGTACCTTTTAAAATCTGACATTTTACTCTTGTATGTTCCTTATAGCTTATTTAATTTACTTTTCAATCAGTTACAAGTTATTTTTTAGCCAGGTAAAGCTATTGTCATGACCTACCATAATTTCCTTCTTCCCTTTCAGTAAAAATAGATTTTCATCTAAACAGGAAGTAAAGTGCACAATATATTCAATAGAAGAAAGATGTGCTTATATAAAAATGTCCCAGTCCAGTCTTCATCCTTAACTTGGTTATTCAATCAGATAAATCAATTTAAGTAGAACTCCTAAAAAGTATACATGTTGTCACAATGACCAGGGAACTGTGGGCTTGATATTGGCCATGCACTCTGGTTTGTTTCACAATATAAACTGAAATAAAAGGAGCTAAATGCCATTGTACACAGAAGAGGCACTTTAAAGCTTTGTCAGTGCAGCAGTAATTTAGAGTGCTTTCAAACCTGGATTGATTGGAGAAGTTGTTCCAAAAACAAGTCGGCGTTCCCCTTTTGGCCCTCTTCATTCGGTCATATGTGAAGACAGCAATCAAACACTGATTTGGAATGAATCAATCAAACCAAGGCTGCTGAGAAGAGTTGGTCTTGGCTCAGTACAAATCAAACCCTGGAGTGGTTTATTTGCAGTGAGAACTTAATCAACCCAGTAAGTGGAACAAACGGTCTAACAGGTTAACACATCAAACTGCTGTGGTGGTAATTGCAGCAGTAGTATTATTAAGCTCTTTTTGCTTGTATTTGCAAAAGTGCCACAGTGACGCTCCACTTCACATTAATTCTACCAAAGACATGATATTTTTGTCAGGTCGTAGTGCAGTGCAGCTTTTGGGGAGCACAAGAGAGCTTTGCACCGCATGTGCTTCACTTAAACACGAAGACAGATACTCACATAGAGCACTACTGTTCCCCACTGAGGGGCCCTTCTCACAGAGATGAATTCAGGCATATCTGAATCGTATTATTAATCGTGTAGGCGTTTCGTCCACAGGTATACAGTGTTTTGGATGCCTGAAACTGCACATTTTTAAAACGGGTCCCAGAGGGAATAAATCTGAAAACACTGCCATGACGTGTATACAAGAATACAGATAGTTTCAGAAACAATGACGTTATAGCCTCATCTCTTCCTTAAAGTATGCTTGAACCCCAACATCAACAGAAACAACAGCTTTTACAGCTGTTACTTCTCTATGACCATTGTGAGTAACGAGAACATGGAGAACAGCGTACACCAGTGCTTGTTGACACTTCTCATGATGTATGCACATGCTCCATGTCTTCCTCTCTGGTTTTGATGTGTGTCTGCAACAGCATTACAGCGCCACATACAGGCCTGGCATATATGCTACAGTGTTTTCAGTATTTTCCTGTGGACAGACACATTTCTTGAAACAATGTTGTTTTCAATAGGAAAACATTTTTGTCTCCTTGTGAAGGTAAAAGGCTACAGGGGTCGTATATATTACAGCCTACAATGGGACAATAGTTGTATAGAGAAGGACTGCATAGTTTTTTAAGAAAAACTGGAAAGTTATTGAACTGATGTTTTGTCTCTCATTCATTACGGGGGAGTCAGAGGCTTGCAGTCACTTCTCTCTTTCAGCACGACTAAACTACACCTAAAGCTACTTCATATTTGTCCCTTAAAGAATGCTGAAAAGCCTGGTCATTGTGTGAAAGCAAACCATTGTTTCAGGTTGAAGCTTTGCAGCATGAATCTGCCTGATGCCAAACATGGAAAATGGCTGCGTTACAGGGTTATTACCTCCGCCTAGGAGGTTATGTTTTTGCCGGTGTTTATCTGTCAGTCTGTCTGTTTGTCTGTTTGTTTGTGTTCAAAATAACTTGAAAAGTTCTGAACTGATTTGGATGAAATTTTCAGGAACTGTCGGGAATGGGATATGGAAGAACTGATTAAATTTTGGGGGTTATCTGGATCACCTTCTGGATCCAGGAATTTTTTAAAGGATTCTTTAACATTGCCAGATAGGACCATTTTTGCAAAAGTGGACCGAAGGTGCTTGGCGGAGGTCTGCGCTCTCTGAGTGCTTTTCTAGTTGATTCAAGGGATGAATCATTTTCATCACTTTAACTACCACCTTTACAAAGTTGCCCTCTGCTTATACTATGACAGGGGAATATTTCCCAAAAGTAATGCTCAGTTTTTTGCGCACAAAACTCAGTTTCTGATTTTCATTGATTTTTTCCCTCTAAATGATGCAGAAATAACACAAAATATTTTCTAAGTCTGACCAAAATACAATTCTAAAAGTAAACGGTATTTCCCTCTTGGATTCAAAGTGCATGCTTTTTTTTTTTTTTTTTTTTACATAGCATTGACATAAAACTCTCTTCTCATTATTTTATCTCAATTTAAAATATAAATATACGTGAAATGTGCCACTTCATAGAGTCAAGCCATACCTCTAAAATCACAATGTCATTTTTCAGTTCTTCAATCTTTCAAACAACACCACAATGTTGGAATGAATTAAGAGGGATGATGTCAAGCCCCGGGGCTTAGGGCAGCAAAATGAGTGGCAAAATCTGCCAAAGAAAAGAATCTCAATTTTATTCTGTTAAATGTTCTTTAGCAAAAATTGCCAATAAACGCATAAATCGATATTGTCTAGACCATATACCTGTACACATTACTTTTAAAGTTCTATCAACAATGCTACAGGTGTGACATGTACAGCGTCATCATTGTACCTGGCTCACAGTGATTGCTTCTGATAATACAGTCAAGTGCAAAACATCCCTCTTGATACTGCACGCAAGTTTTAGTACTGCAAGTTTTTTAACATTTGTACCAGAGGCGATGCCAAACAATGATAAATAAACTAATCTGTCAAAATGTTAATGAGGTATTTGACCTCTTCGCTGCTCCAAGTTAAACCACACCTCATTTATTTGGTAGGTTAGCTTGCTAACTAGCCCTCTTAAAGGAAAGAACAACACATTTTCACAGCCTTACTTACACAGTGGGAAAAGCAGTCTGTCATGAAATGATGCACTTCACTGATGAGTCCTTTGGCTGGCTTTATAATACAGCATTGTTAACACAAGGGTAAAATTGAACAATCTATCATTTTATATACTAAATCAGAACAAAGTCAACAAGCTTGGATTTAAAAGTAGCTCTAAGAGATAAATAAATCGTAGATCATTGAACTTGTTACTATGACTTTACAGCTCAAGCTATTATTTATGGCACTGCAGAAGCCCATTAAAAAATGGTCTTCTTGGAATACTAAAGCTAAGCAGTATATCTTTATTGAACCCATGAAATGACTTAACCCCTGGTCTGTATAGCTTTAGTTGACATGCACCAGACTCCTCCTTTTAAGTTTTTAAGCTGAGCATGCTGCCGTTTTCCATACATCCTAACCTCTTTTAAAATTGGTGGCCACACACCAGCTGCTTCATGTTCCTCTACAATTTCTGTCCAGACCAAAGTGCCACCCCATCACAACCAAACAGCCCCTGGCCCCGCTGGAATAAAAATATCTTAGAGCCCTGTCAAGTGCCTGTCCCTCCTGGGACTCAGATGGACAGATAGTTGTCGTACACCTTGGAGCATCATCATCCAGTGCTGTGCAGCCTCAGGACAGCTGTGCTCAGTCAAGCAGGCTCCAACAGTGCCATCATCTCCCTGCACCCCTCCATCATCCCCGACCTGCGCTGAGAGATGGCAAAAATGGACAAATGGGGTAAGAATGGGGATAGAAAAGCAATTTGCCAACTCCATAAATTCCTGTGCCTGCGGTACCTACCCTTGGCCACTGTGACTGCAAGCTATTATTTAGAATCTGGTAACCGATGCTTTCCTATTAACATTAAATGGGCTGGTGTCTGCGGGTTGTCTCACACGACACGTTTATGCCAGTTATTTACTGCCCGGCATGGCAGGCCTTGCTCTCAGAGCTGCTCTGAGGGTTGGATCACTCATTGGCCCCGTGTGTGGAGTCATCCTTAATATGGCTGGATGGGCGGCGGGGAGTTGTTGCTTAATTTATACACCGGAACAGAGGACGGAGGGATTTTTTGTTGAAATGGAAATATGGAAATGACACAGAAAAAGAGAGCATGAGAGAGCATGAGAGTGAATGATTGAGCCTGAATGAGCGCAGATTTTTGTGCTTTCTCCTAATCTTCTTGTACATGTCAGGTTGTAGGCGTGTGGATTTAGCCACACAAGCAGAAAGACTCAGTGAAAGCAGTTAGCCCCAATGTGATGGTGGGAAATACTGATGTTTAACATTGTTTGGCTATTCGATGATGGAATAGGCATGTTGAGAATCATGTTAAAAATACTTATTTGGAAACAGACTCCAAGATTATCAAATGGGAGTTATGTGGGAGTCAGATTCACTCACAACATAAAAATGGAAAGAAATGTGTCTTGGAGCAAAATGAAGAGGAACAATTTGCCAACAAGATAATAGCACTGGAGGAAAACAGTTCACCAGAGCTGGAAGATTGGAATAAAGATTAGCTTTTTGTCCATATAGCTTATTTCATTTATTTTGATTTCAGATTAGCCTTTTATGACTTCAGTCAGTTATGAAATGGGATGGAGACTGAAACTGTGGGGCGGAAAGAGACTAAAAAAGGAGGATGAGATGCATGAGAGGAGCTTGAGCAACACTTTTTTTGTTATTTATACTTATTTGACCTTTATTTAACCAGAAAACCCTCACTGAGATTAAGGTTGCTTTCACCTTTAAGGTTCTGTGGACTTGGTTCAAAGGAAAGTTTTTATTTGCTTTAGTTTTCTTTTACACTGCTTGTTGCCAGGCTGACCTAAGTCTTTCAAATGCTGCATGTATAGCCGCTCGCCCCTAATCTGAGCTGTAGCTGTGGCCTTTGTTCCTATTGTTGCACTATGACCCAAGAATACGCAATCAGCTTAGATTAATGATTTTTACCATTTTTGAAATGGCATACTAAAATAACAGTGTGTACTGATTTTGCCAAAATGTAGTATGTAGTACAGGAACATTTGTAAAATCTGCAGTATGCCACAAATACCCATGTCGTGCTACTTCTGAAAAAAAAAAAAGACCTTAATGCATCGGACCACTCTACCGTTATCCACAGTCTAAAGCGCTAACAGGTCGGGGTTTGACATAGCAGACAGCCATAGTGTATATCCATGGCAACACTCTTAGCAATATTAGAATTAGCATTTTGCTACATTTTTGTAACATACTAGCTAATTAAACCCTGTAAATTTAATGTTTTGAAAAGTACATTTCTTGTTTTAGTTCATTAATGAAGGTTGATTTAGCAGCACTAGTCGTGTCCCGAACTATCATGTATTTTTGTTTTCATAACCAGAAACAGAAATGAGCTGAATTATTGGATTGCAGAGGGACAACAGCATATACCTTTGCTCGCATAATATAAAGAAACGTGATTATTTATATGCCTTAAATGAAATTTTTGTATTGTTGAAATAGTTCCTCGGATTCAAACTTTAGCACAGAAGGTGGCAGTGATGCAGCAGCTTTTCAGCAATATTCTTTTTTGTCTATTTTTGCAAGAAAAGTAAAAAATAAAACTGCATGCAAACTGATGACTTTTTGGTCAGTTTTCAGAGGAAAAAATAAATGCCAAATCATGACTCTTTGGGCCTTTTTCAAGCAGGAGAATGTGTTGGATACTTTTGGTCATTTTTCAATTTTAGAACAACTTTTCTGCAATTTTCATTTGGGCAATTTTTGCAAAACTCAAGCATGCTAGGTGATGACTTTTTGTTTTCATGATGACAGCTGTTCCTGTACTACTTCCATTAGCAGAATATACTGCATACTGCTTTTGTCAGTAGTATGAAGTTGGCAATTTCAAAACTGTCTGTTGTTAGGCTAAAGCAATATGGAAGTATTCTGTGCTATAAAATGAAAATGAAACTGCATTCAGGCTGCGTCAGATGGCACTCTCATGTTGACTAGAGTGATGTATAACCATCTTCTGCTCATACTTGTGAGCGTTTATCAGTTAAGAGAGCAGGAGGCTGGCAGTGCTTCTAATGCTGCTGCTTCTAGCCGTAGTCTGCTCGATGTTGTCATTGACCACTAATTTTGCTTACTGTTGTATTTGGACAAATTCACAAATTCAATTCCCTGCTTTTTGGTTTGCTTGCCTCATTTGGTTTGATTGGCTATCACTCCCACTGTGAACCAGACTCTGGTTTGTTTGGAATGAAACAGAGACCCTGGTTTTTCAGGGGGCTGCACCGGAGATTACGTGAGCTCTCACACCACCTTAAATCGAATGGACTTTCCAAGAATGTGAACCAGAGATTGTCTGGTTTGGACCAAATGTGTAAAAGTGACCTAAGGGTCTTTTTATCAAGAGTGTCCTGGCCAAGATAGGCAGCAGAAAAGTTGATAAAAGTTTCTGACCAACAACAGACAATCAACCATGGTACTCAGCAGATGATTAAAGTGAAGGGAGACTCACAAAACAGCCAATAAATTTAGTTAAAATTATTCAAAATTTCAAACAATCATAAATTAATCATACGCAGCATCTGCAGCCAGATGTATTTGCCTCTAATTCATTTAAACTCCTCCTAAAAACATCCCTATGAGACCAGCTTATTGAGTTCCAGGCCCTTTTGTAGTTCATTCTAACCAAATGGAGCAGCAAACCTTAACTTATTTTTTTCCAGCTCAGCTCTGACCTTTTAAACAGACAGCAAGAGGAGTTGCAGGGACCCAAGAATATGAGATAGTGTACTCCTCTGACTGATGTGGGTCAGGAGATAGAAAGGCAGCTGACCTGAGGTGGCTTCGTAAATAAGTATACGCCAGTGCTTGAGTCTATGTGAAGACTTCCAACCACACGTGCACAGGCTGAACAACATATTATTTTAATATTGTAACTGCAATGTGTTCCTGTTGAAACAAAAATGCCCAGGTTTCTTGTTTCCTTGGCTGCAGTGAAAGTCCATTTGAAATCGCCATCAGTAGGCTTACTCAGAATGGACCATAGTGCATACAGAGTTTTTCCTGCGCACAAAACCTAAGTTACAGATGACACTTTTTGCAGATATAGCGGTAGTACTGTTCAAAGGATTCATCCATCCATTGTCTATACTGCTTATCCCTTTCGGGGTCATGGGAGCTGGAACCTATCCCAGCTGACATTGGTCAAGGTGCAGGGTTCACCCTAAACCGGTCCACACAATCGCAGGGCCACAAAGAGAGACAGACAAGCATTCACGCTCACACTCATACATAAGGGCAATTTGAAGTCACTGGCAAACCTAATGAGCATGTTTTTGGTCTGTTGGAGGAAGCAGTAGTGCCTGGAGAGAACCCACGCATGCTTGAGGAGAAAATGCAAACTCCACAAAGAGTTCAGGTTCGAATCAGCAACCTTCATGCTATGACGCACAAGCACTACCTGCTGCGCCACCATGCTGCACAACATCCAAAGTAACTATGTCAATCTGTTAGGTTAGTTAATATGCATCCTGCTGATTTTAACGTAAAAATTTTAAATTATGACTTTCCAGCATACTTTTTCTTCTCTTTGGACTTCTTTTAATCATGAATATACATACAAAATGTGTCTCCACAACATTTAAACCAAATGTTTCCAAATGTTTTACTTCATGATCCCTAAATTCCCTGATGGCGGTAAAAGCATGTATTACTTTTATTTGATCATAAATTTCACTTAAATACTATGCTATTATGTTATGTTATGCTCATTTTTTGTATAAACCTTAACAATAATAGGTAAAATATAATGTGTAAAATTATTTAAAATTCATCTTTATATACAGAAGGCAAAATGCTTTCTTTAAAAGCCTTGTGACCCCACTTGTTGAGTCCTAACTCCCACTTTTGCAATTCCTGATCTAAATAAAGAGACATATGTGAAGACACTCTGTGTCCTCATAAACTGCCTTCACTGTGACAACCACAGACACTCGTCAGAGCAAATTTGTGACCTTTTAGAAATAAAAACAGTTTTCTTAAAACTTTGTCAGAATGCATATAAAAAGACACAGCCCTTTAATGGACAGTTTCCTTGAAAAATGGCAATACATATTGCAGGAAGAAAAATATTGCAATAATATTTTGTTTTGCTCATATCATTCAGCCTTTCATCAAAACAATTATGATTTCAAGTTAGGAAAGAATGCCAGAGCTCCACAATACACAATATCCTCAGTGTGTTAGCTTTGAGAAGAGGCATGCATGTACAGAACTTCACCATAGCCCGATATAGATAGTGGCAGTGACCAGTCTCTTTCTGGTTTCAAAAGTTGGACAGAATTTAACCCTGATGTAGAAACCTAGTTCTGATTGTAACCTTTTTACTAGCTGCTGAACATGAGGGATTAATCAAAGTGATTCACTGATCAAAATGACGAAATATCTGCAGCTCGAAACAAATTAAATGTGTGCACCAATAGTTTTGACTTTACATCACAGTTAATTAGACTTTAATCATTGAAACATGATCAATGACGTTGACATAGCTTGATAAAAAAAACAGCCTTGGGAGCAATTGTTTACATTTATAATCCATGCGCCACCTATAGAAAACACCTCATGGCCGTCTTTAAAAATGTCTAAATTAATACATTATCTTATTAGTTATGTTAACATCATGATCAAAATACATGTTCTCTAAGGGCTGCATCTGAGCTTTGAGCTTGAGAACAGTCCCTTTGCATCATTTGATGCCTCTCTTTTTGGACCACTTTAACAGGTGTCAAACCCTCTTTCAAGGTGATGTTTCACAATGTTTTATTCCTAAATTGCTGCAACACATTTTGGCGACATTTTCTGAACGAAAGGCAAATATCAAGCACATGGAACATTTAAAACAACCCTAAAGACACAACTAAGGCAAGCTGAAGTCATCTAGATGATAATAAAGATGCCGAACATTGCATTATCTGAAGAAGCATTTTGTCATTGTGCCTTTGTTAGCATGCTGGCATTAGCACTGAGCCCAAGCTTAGCTGTGTCTGAGCTTAGTCTCACTAAGCAGCAGCCATGGCTGTAAACTCCACATTTTTCTGAGCAAAAGGAAGATGAAAAGTCCAGACTTTAAAAGAGATCATACATTTTCCCAGGACGACTATCAGACGGCAGTGCAGTGAGCTACAGATGTGGTGGTGATGTTATATCTTAATCCTGTCTTGCTCTGTGCCAGAAACTCTGGCTTTGGTTGCTTTTGCCTTTTATCTGTGTTTGTCAGCATGTGGGACGGGCCTTTGACTACATCCTAAAAGCAAGATGTATTTACTTCTTTTTTTTTATTTTTGATTAACACTCTATTTCAACCTCTGACAGCTGCATAGAACAAATACATCAAAAATCTGACATGCCAAATTTGAGGGGAAAATCCATTGTTTTTTTGCACCAGAGATCCTGACTTTTATTTTTTGTTGTGTCTGGCTGCACTATTAGCACCCCTGTTTCTACACTTGTCAATAAAAGAGGTGTTACAAGAGGATACCACTAGAGGGCCCACCAATGAGCTCAGGCTGTGTACAACTACCTGTTCTGAGATTAACCTTAGAAAAGAGTCATATTTACATTAATTATGTGATGAAACAAAAGAAAATAGAAAGTATTATCAATTTATCAATGGTAACATCAGACAAGTTTCAATTACAGATGACCAGCGATTAGAACTCACCACCAGTACCACCATTTTTCTCAGGTTTGTCTGTCAGGGTCAGTGGCCCGGTTCTGCCCGGCCAGGAAGTAAAGGCAAATTCTAACTTCAACCAAAAAAGGCAGTTAGATGTATTCATAATTTTTTTTTTGTTTTTTGAATGTACATTTGATTTAAAAAAAAACAACAACAAATAAATGGTGTAGTTGTCCACAAAATATATGGAGACCCACTGCTTTTACAGTATAAAAACATGTTCTACAGGGGCGGGCTACTCAAAGTTGGATTTTGGCATGGCTATGAGCTCCTCGGTTTCAGCCCTGCTTAAAGAAGGCAGTTTTGGTGTGAAACGTCTTTATATGTGGCTGACCCACCCTAAGAAGATGTGCTCAAGTTTTTATTGTGGCTCCGCAGACCAGGCGCTCCTTCCTCTTTTGTCATTTGGGTGCATGTGTGTTGTAGGTATAGCTCGGCCTTAAAGACATGTTTGTGTGTAAAATCCATTGAAAATGTATTTTACATCGTAAGAGGCCTCTAAACATTGATTTCAACACAGTTTACATCGGTTTGTCTTCAAAATGTTTTGTCATTGTTCTGTGCTGTTTACTTTAGCACATTCCTTCTTATAGACCCATGGCAGCCGTCATGCATACATGTCCATGTGGTCCACAGCAAGTCCATCTCAGGCCTAAGACTGCTGCTGAGATTGTCTCCTTGGTTGCATCTTCACTTACCAAATCATGTCAAGGAACTTAAATGCTGCTCCACTGTCTCCAGGATATTCCCCATTCCTAATTAAACAGGTCGCTCTTAAGTGTCGGCTCTGGTTAGCATGACACAGTGTTTGCTCTGTACTGGTCACACTTCATCTTTTGCACTTGTGCCTGCCCGCTCCAATTAATGCTGACATGTTCTCATGCTCTGATTGGCCTGATGCCATATCTGACAGTTTGACCTCAGTTCAGCACTCCACCTCTCGGATTCTTACCTCTGTTTTTGTTCCATCTCAGCCCGCTTCTTAAAATGCGTGCGGCATACTGTTTGTATTCGGTGTTGTAGCTCTGGCCCACACCTCAGACAGGTTTAGATTTATTTTCCTTTGTTTGGGTCTCCTATTTTTAGATTCAGGAAATGTGATGGACTTATTTGGATAATTGCTGTGAGTCCTTCTACAGACAATGGAGTATTCAGACCATATACGAAATGATGAAGTCATTAGAATTGATGACTACCAATGTGTCCTCTCCCTGGTTTGACCTTCGGGCTGTGAATGAGAAATAAATTACTGGCTGAAAACTTTCTCCTGCAAAATTTTTAAGCAGATGTAATCTTCATAGATTGGATATATTTAATGTACTGTGCTATTTTTATAATATGAATGCTTGTCACTTTGGTTTTTTTCCCCTTTTTTAAGTTGCTGAAGACCTTTTTGATTTTATATGTTTAGACTTTCCAGTAACAGAAAGACCCTCATGTCATCCTCAGGTTGTATTGATTCGTTTGTTTAAGCATTGGTGTTATTTTCACAGTTTTGGCCATCATTCCTGTTTGTTCTAATGACAGTTTACTCACCTGCCTCACTGAACCCATTTTTCAGCAATGTGGCAACTCTAATAATTACAGTTTTAGAAAGGCATTCATCTAGTATATAAGCATGAAAAGCTTTAACCCTGTCATTACAGTAGACAGAGGTACAGATTTTGGGATAACGTAATTGTGCCTGTTTTAATTCTTGTTTCTGTTTTGATATTCCATTGTGTTTTCTGGTGTTTGTTTCCAAATTCTCACCATGAATGATAATTGATAAGACTGTATCAAATATTTCATTATGAACTTTGCTTATCAGTCCAATTCTTTATCAATTCCCTTGACTGATGATCATTTTTTGTCTTAACAAAGTAGGCCTTCACAGATTATCTGTGCCAACAACATCAAACCCATGGCACTTCTGAAATTTAAGTCCTGCATCTTGGACAAATACTTCATTAACTCTGCCAAGGGGCTTATGTTTTTGCCAGCTTTTGTCCATCTGTTGGCAATATAACTTAAAAAGTTAAGTACTGATTTTGACTAAATTTTCAGGGAATGTTGGTCATAGCACAAGAAAAAATGATTTGTATTTAGTGGTGATTCAAATTCAAATGCAGATCCAGGATTTGTTTTATCTGTTAACATTGTGTATAGGGAAGTTTTCCATATTTACAATAATACCTTGGCTAACAATGTCAGACAATGCCTTGGTGAAGCTTTGTGCTCTTGGAGCCCTTCTAGTTTCCTGGTGTTTCCAACCTTACTTGAAATCAAACAGACACAATTACTGCAGAAAGAGATATAGCACTTTGTATTATTGAAGGTGTTTTATGTAAATATTCCACACTTACACAACCCTTTGTTTACTGTGTTACTTGCTTGATTTTTCTTGTTGTCTCATGCTGACTGCCTTTTGCAAGAACATGGCAACAATGCTATACAAAGCATGTGGAACTATCCTGCGGAAAGCACTTTTAGGAGTATCATTAGCAAAATGCAAATGATACTGATGCCTTGGCTGAGGGTGATTACCATTTTGCAACCTCATTCCTCACATTTTTCAGTGTTTTTAAGAAGCCCATAGTTGCATTGATTTAAAGTCTTGTGAGTACCTTTCAGTCCATGTTGATTTTTGCACCCCCTTTGGAGAAAACAGGGCCTTTTATGGCATTTTTGGTTTTGTCTTTGAATTCATTGTAGTGGATGTTTGCCAATATTTCCAAAGTCATTTTAGCAGAAACTGTCATTGATACACATACAAAGAATAAACTAATCAGGCCAAATTCATACTTTGAACCAGGCATCAAGCATGTTTGTCTCGGCAGTAAAATAAATAAGCACTTTTGAGTGAGTGTGAATGTAAGTCAGGAGTTTTGCAGCTAACCTCAAGTGGACACTCGAGGAACTGCAGCTTTTTGCAGTTCTGCTCTGAATCTAGTTTAATACTGGGAATTTCTACTTCGGTTAATATTAGCAGGGATTTTGTATTTGGTGGCCATTTTATGCTTTTTCCAAGTTTTAAATGTCCTTTAGTGTGTTTTACATTTCTGTGATAGAATGGACAAGACAAAAAGTTTGCAGCACCAGGACTTCTCCCTCATTCCCCTGTGAGAAGTGCCAGTAGCTGCCTGAAACACCCTTGGGCCTTCCTGAGTAGACCTATATGTGTGTTACAGCCTAACATTGCAAAGTAAGTAGATTTGCCAAATTTCATGTCTGTCATCAGGCAGATCCATCTCGCAAAGCTTCAAGCTAAAATGATTTTCAGCGTCCTTTTGAGGACAAAGATGCAGAAGTAAAAACCTGGTTTAGCTGTACCAAGAGTGAGAAGTGACCTCTTGCCTCTGTCTAATTCAAACTGGATATGACAACAACACATTCATTGAATTGTCCTCCACTTTTAATAATAATAATAATAATAATAATTATAATAATGATAATACATTTATCTAAAAGCGCCTTTCATGACACTGAAGGACACTGTACAAGATTAAAACAGCGACAATAAAATCAATAATAGAATAATAAAATCAGCAAAACACGACAGACATTGACAGGTATGGGGATATAAGTGGCAGGGAGTTGTTAAATGGAATATGTAGTCCTGAACAGGTGGGTCTTGAGTCTGGATTTAAAGAGGGGCAGGGAGGTCAAATTTCGGTGGGAAGAGAGTTCCAGAGCTGGGGAGCAGAGCGACTGAAGGCCCTGCTCCCCATGATGCTGAGGTGGGCAGAGGGCACAGTGAGGTGGATGGAGGAGGAGGATCTGAGGGAGCTGGCTGGAATGACGATGTGGAGGAGGTCAGACAGATATGGAGGTGCGAGGATGTGGATGGCTTTGAAGGTGTACAGGAGGAGTTTGAACTCTATTCTATGCTTGACCAGGAGTGGAGGTGCTGTAGGATGGGGGTGTTTTAAAGTTCTTCCCTTCCCAATCACTTTCTATGGGATGTTTAATGCTTAATGATATGTAAAATAATCATTTTGGTGTTTCAGGTTAATTACAGCCGACCATTCTTTCATCATCAGTTTAAGCCTATTGGCTCAGGTTGGCAAGCCTAGTGCAGAGCAGGAACGGGAATAAATACAGAGTTATTGAAAACATGTTGCCGATTAGCGTTGATCTGACCAGTCACCTCTGGGTAGACAGTCAACAAATTGGACCCATCTGGGGAGGGGGCTTCAAAATGACAGAATCTCTAACAGAGCACCTCAGACAGACAGAGAATACAACTCGATCAATGGTACTCATGAAAACCCATGAGGTTTTTTTTTTTTTTTTTTTTAACATAAGGTATTATAAACACACTCTTGCAGTAATCAATCAATGTCTTAATTTATTGGACAAAAGCCCAAACATAACAGTACATAACCCAGTTAAAATATCTGCTGTAGGGTCCTAAATGAGAGTAAGTTTATTAATATGTTGTGTCCATTTAGTCAAGAAAGAGTCTTCTTAGAGGAAAGATCCTTATCGTTTATTCTCAATTCTGTTTTATCCCACTGTTAGAAAATGCTCTCTAATCTGAGCTCAAATACCTCATTATTTGTATATCATGCAAATTTAATAAGATGAGTTATGTTTTCTTTACCAGAGAGCACAGAGAACAGAGACTATTAATTACATCAAGACAGTGAAGACCAGCTTGCCTCTTGATAAACATGTTTTCATGATGTTTCTGAAACAGTTTGTTCAAACATATTGGGATTTATGTTCTGTTTTAGCTGCATAAAAAACCCCTCAAGCTTTTCACAGAATTGTTTAAAGCCCTTCATTCAGAGTTCATGACCTGATATTGTACAGTATTTAACAGATAATAAAACCAAACTGCTCCTTCATGATGAAATCACTTTGAAATTGCTTCTTCCTCTCTTACCTTGTGTTTCACCTTGGACATAATTACTCCTCTCTAAATCCATAATTCCCTTATTATGATTACCGTATAATTTTCACCAGTTTTTGAGCTTCCGATTGCCCTGCATTTAGCAGCTGTATAACCCCTAAGTTGTCAATTTGGAAGTCCTTGTCCTGACATTGTGTGAAAAGCAGATGCATTAATTTTTCCCCTTAAAAGAACCTGAGCTGAACCAAATGCCAATCTGCATTATTCAAATCTAGGGACTGGTGTGACTCCTCCTGTTGAAGTTTAATTGAGCACCATGGGAACGTTCCTCCTTTCTGAGTGATGAAGTAGAGATTTGACGTATGCCTCAGCAAGAAAGTATACATCGCTGTCAGAGGAAAGGGTAGAACAATACAGATTTTGCATGCATGCTTGGCTGTATTTTTATGTGTGTAAGTGTGTGTTTGAGCCTGTATTTATGATACAGCTTGTAAACCATTGGGGTCGATACAGCTCTAGATTCTGATATCTGAGATCATTTCTCAAAGCTGCGTATTTCCCTTCTACTTACTGCGGTCTCGCAGGCTTTATGATTTATCAAAGAGAAAAGGTCACTACAGCGGGCTGCAATTAATTCTGTCTGCTTTTATTTGGTGCTGCTCAGGATGCTCGCTCCATTAACGACATGTGTCATTACATGAGCTGTCTTCAGAAAGGGCCAGGATTTGTTATAAATTATTCAATTTATATCAGGCATAGAGCAACGTTCAGGTCTTTTAAGCTGTGCTCAGTAGAGGCTGATTCTTGCAGAAGCAGCCTTTTTGCTAAAGAAGGCTTTATTTTGATCTTTTGATAACAAAGTACAATTTCTGAATTTGCAAACTTTAAAAAGTGCAATGTGGTTCTTTTGTTAAGAATTTGAACCTTTACAAGCAAGTTACTGCATGGCTGTAAATCAAAAACTGAACAAAGGTGATTTTCAACAGTGAAAGCACAAAAAGATCAGCACAATGGCAGAGCTCAGTCTAAAGAGCCGCCATTTACATATTCAAAGAGAAAGTCTCACTGTTCTCGTTAAAGTATTAGTTTGCAATTTTTGAAGTTGGGTTGTATGAGGTACTTGACAACAGTCAGTGAAGTGGCTGAATGGGCTCACAATAACACTGTAACTTTAAGAACAACCTGAGACACCGGTAAAGAAGCAATGGGTACAGTTATTTCATGTCATTGAGTTTTATCTAAAACAAGTCACAAAACTATGTTGGGTTGAACGTACAATTGGGCGAAAATTTTCAGAGTGCTATATTCTTCATAACCTGACATGCCAGACGGACAGTTCAGTCCATCTGTAGAAGAGCCCATAGAAAATGTTTTCAGAGGGCAGCACCTTCTAAAAACAACTGCAGCTTGAATGATTATTCTGCCAGTCACACTCATTGTAGACCAATCCATATCCAGCCATAGTATGACGTAGCAGCTAGACCCTGTTGTTCGCCGTTCGCTTTAACTACATTTCAGCCCTTAGACTATCATCTTACATTAAATTATACCACACAGATGTGTCATATACCGCTATATGTGACATGAACCTCGCCCCGGAGAGCATATTTCCCCATGTATCATTGAGTAACCACGACTCCAGGTAACCTTACACTAACCGGCATCGTCCGCAGAGGATTTCCGCATCTCTCCCAGTTTCCCAGCAGTGATCATGGCTTCCTGGCTTCTCTGATTTGATCACCCAAAACAAAAAAACAGGATTTACCGTGAAAAAAGCTTCAAGTGACGTTCTTTGCTCTTTTTTTAATGAAGAAATTGAGTCCATTTCGTATAAATATTGTCGCATCCACGGAGACCGCTTCAGAGGCTGCCATTGTTTTCAAACATGCAGTCACTTTCCACAGTCATTTTGTCTTCAGTGTCGGCCCCTCTTCCCTGATTGGGCCATCCGGCTTTTGACTGTGAAGTCACAGGAGACTGGAACTTGGCAAGATGGAGCTGTGTGATTTCAGACAATGAATCAGTCAGGTCCATCTGCACTGCAAAGTTATATTCTTCCTTCAGGAAGTCTCTGTGTTTGGAATTATTTTACTAACCTGACACACCAGATGGACCATTCATTATGTTACAAACTCTCTGCAAAGCATGTCCAAAGTTCAGCGAAAATATCCCTTGCATTGAGAAGTTTGTAGTGTTGTTGTTTGTTTTCATTTAATAAAGATTTGTTTCCCAGATCTAATGAAACTGCTACTGAAGCTGTTAGCATTGATGCTAATCTCTGTCTGAAGAGTTACCTCCTGCTTTGGTCTCGCTCATAGTATCCACCTCTTCCTGCTTTAAAGGACTCTGATTTGGCAGTACTGCTACATCATACCAGTTGTCGATGACTGGAGCTTGGCAAGATGAATCTGTCTGATTACAGACACTGACTCAGGCAAGTCCACCTGCACCGCAAGGTAACTTTTATGATGAAGCAAATGGCTATGTGTTCTTCCACCTGTGCGCAGTGATTCTCATGATCTTCTGTTTTGATCTATAAACTCAAGAATACCCAACAAAGGCAGGAGAAGCAGGGGTACCAAATATGAGTGATTTTGACTCAAGTGACAGGGACATCCCTTTTACTGTGAATTCATAGGGTTACCTTTATGAACAGAAGAAGATTTTTTTCAGAGGGAGATTCAGGGTAGAATCAATGCACAAAAATTGTGAAATAACCCTATAATACCAGTCAGCCTGAAGATTGGAAGCATTTTGTTCAGTAATACTGATTATATTGTAATTTAGAATTCATTTTAAATAGGTAGTCTCTCTGGCTTTACACTGTAATGTAATGATACAAAAAATCCTTGAGGCAAACTATGTGCCTCAAGGATTCGTTTAAATTCTGACCACTATACAGCGCACTTTTTTGACATGGATGGTCATTTCTGTTGCGCAGTGCACCTGCTGCTTTTGCTGCTGCGCTGCTATAGTGTAGATGTGAGGCGCAGATTGTAAAATCATGGAGGAAGATAGGTGCAGAAAGAACAGACTCTGCAGAAGAAACAGCAGAAAGCATCCTAAGTGTGGGATCACGACAAGTTGAAACAAAAAGAAAAAATTGGGTAGTGCGTCTATTGTAAAACAGAGTTAGCTTAGCATAATAGCACATCGTCAATGCTGCTGCACCTCAACAGTAAACATCCAGTCTATGCATCAAGTCCGCGGACCTGACACAGCTCACGATACATTAGCAGTGGCAGTTAACAGAAATCAATATGATCAATAATTGAGATCAAGTCTAATAAATAACTTATCTAGATTATGGCTCTGTCTACAGGCTGGTTCAGAACATAAATCAGTGCAGTGGCTACTTGCCTCATATTTTGTGCATTATGTGCACATACTTTTCACATCCAATAACTTTCCTTTTAATGCGATTGCAGTGAGGAGAACAGAAATAGAACAGAAGAGGAAGCAGGTGTCGGGCATCCTTTCATATATTAAAGCCCCACTATGTAAGATTCCGGCTTTCAGCTCTCTAGGGGCCTCTATGGTCGTTGAGTGTAACTGCACTGTCGTAAAACAGAGCACTTCACACCAACGTGCATTTGTTGACATACAGAGGGAGGAGAAGTGAGCCAACAGGACGTCCCAAGAGACAAATAAACCATGTGGACTGATAAGGTACAGTCTGATCATGTTTCTATTTGAATAAATCACCATGTACTTATAAGTCCAAGCAGTACCAGGGCTAAATGAGCATCGGTCGGACATCCCTCCTCGTCTTTCAGCTCACGCCAGCGAGTGAACGCCGGGTCAGTGTTTATCCCTGTCCGGGCATTTCGCTTTTTACTCTCCCGCTTTCTTTTTTTCGTCTCCTCTGATAAAACTTTTCTTTTCTTCTGGGTTTTTTTTGCTTCCGCCATGATAACAACTCTACATTTGGCTTTCTTCTACTTGTTTAATGGCGGGTGGCATCCAACGTCAGTTCAATCTGTTTTAAAAATTCAAAAACTGCTTTATATTCTCCTTTTCCCAATGCTTAGCTTTCACCTTGAGGAGGAAGTGACATATGCTGTAAAGCAGTCAAAGCAGTAAAAACTTGTACTTTTTTAGTGTGGAAGTGTTCCTACCATCCACATCGAAGTTACATAGTTCCAGTTAAGGTGATACAGACCCCCTCAGACCATGACAGAGACTTCATTCAAGCTGTGGTAAGGTGATGTACCATTACAATGACTCTAGAAATATTATATTAGGGTGGAAAAAACTACTTAGTGTTGGTTTAAATAAACGTGTATTAGCTATCTGAATTATCGTTGTATCTAAGTATGATATTATTTGGACCTAGTAATAAAATATGATCAATTAGATCCTCAAATTAGCATTGTTGCAGCAGCAAAGGCAAAAATATAGCAAAAAAAGATAACCATGAATAAAAACTAACAATAATAATAATATAAAAATAATCAAACCGAAAAATGTACTAAAATAGCAAGATATGACCCAGAGAAAAAATAAAACTGCAAGAACAGTATAAACATTACAAATTTAAAAGTTCAAAAATATTTATTGCACGTGGGTAAATATCAATATCATTTGATTTGTTGCAACTAGTTTAGTGCACACTGCAGAGACAGTTGTCATTATAACTAAAGGCCCTGTTTATCCATTTAGATTTTTACTGTATGTATGAGCTGAACATTTTTGAGATATCAGCTGTAGACATGTCTGACTTCTCTCAAGTATAATTGGCAAAAGACCTGTGATGCTCAACACACCAAAAGTACATTTGAAAAATTGAATGATCAGTTTCATGTAAGAACTACTTTTTACCAATAGAAAAATATGTATTTTGATTTTGGGATCCTGTTTATGCTCAAAATGATCGAAAAAGGAAATAATTAATTAATTGAAAATGATTATTTTTTCAATTAAGACACCTGGCTTATTTCCTGTTTTGTATGTTGCTGATGCTTTCAATGAAGCCAAAGTGATTCAATTAAAAAAATTGCAGTCTGTGCAATGTATCTCTTATCCGATGACCTGATTAATCATCAAAATAATTGATAGAATACTCAATTACAAAAAGAATCGATATCTGCAGCCCTAATGGGGACTGAGATTTTTCCTAATTGTTGAAACTTATTATTGTATTGTTACTATAGAAAAAAAATACCTCTTAGAATAAGCTTAAAGATAAAACAGAGTATGTATTAGTTTGTCAGTTATGTCGAGAAATTCTGATCTATTATTAAGGACAGTTTTCTGTAAACAAGTATAACGTGACTTAACCAAATCATCATACATAAATTGTCAAATGTATTTAAAGTTTGTATTGAATTCGCCCTACAGTTAACACATCAGCTGCTTTTTCCATGCCTCTTTTCATTTCACTCTTTCTTTTCTCTTATGGTGAAGACTTTTCATCTTAGATTAGGCAACTCGCCTGGGGCACTGTTTATTTTTGTGATGTTTGTTCTGTAGAAATAGCCGGCATGATGAAAAAATCTAAAACTATTTCAATATGTTTCATAAAGCTTAGGTTATAATCCCTCTTAATTAATGCCTAAATTATTTCCTGTGCCTCATGGCTGTATCTGAACATGAAGTCCTCTTCTTTTTGCTTTTAAAGCTTCTCATCAATCTGTCTTGTGCGATGATAGCCGCCTTACTTTGTTCCTATGGAAACTGCAGTGTTAAGAGTTCAAACTTATTGCTATGCAGACAGATCCAGTTGTCGGTGAAATGTTACAAGACTGCAGAAGTCTTTGCCCTGGCAGATGCCGTTGCTTCATGTTAAATCCTGCTTTTGACATGGAGCAGGAGGTCACCTCACCAAAGGCAGCTAGTTTTTACCAACACTTTAAATTCAGGCTTTATTCCCACTGTGGAGTTAACCTGGACTAAACTACAGTGATTCAGATATTTGATCGTTTTACAGGTCTGACCTTTCACATTCTCCCCTATCATATTGACCTTTCCATATGCCAGTGACATCCACTGGCATATGGAAAGGCTGTTATGCTTTCCTGTTAACACGCCAAATTAGGGCTGAATGATATACATCATTTTTACATCACAACTGCAGTGTGAGCATGTACGACAGTTACAAGCAGGACGTGCAATGCCAGACATGTGACCTGAAGCACCTTGTGCTGTCACTTCTGTTTTGTGTGATGGAAACCAATACCATGAGCTTTCCTCTCTTTCTTTTTTCTGCATGTGAAATGGCATATATTGGATCAAACCTAAATGGGCTTAGTTTGGACACTAAAGAGGGCTCTTGAGTCCAATCTCTTGTGGCTGCCATTTTGAAATGCTGTCTCAAACTAACCTTTGATCACCTTAATTACAGGCTAAAGCTGCATCAAGCAGTCGGTTCGTTTTGCCTCTGCATCCAAATAACTGACTCGATGCTGTCCCACTTTTTAACACCCCTCTTAAGTGGTCTTTACTGTACCAAACAGACCCTAAAAGATGGAGCTAAAGTGCTGCAGTCTGTTGATTTGGTCATAAAAATTGACAATTCCCATGCTAAAATGACAGTAGCTAAAACAAAAACACATACCTTGCCATGTTCAAATAAGTGGCTTCACAGTGATTTGTTCACTGCTGTTGCTGTAAAGACCGTCCACACAGAACAATGCTCCACAGAGTACTGGAATGCTGAAAGTCCTCCATTGTTGCTCTTGGTTTACAGTTGCGCTCTAGTTTAGACCTCCTCACTGTGTCCCACCGCTGTGATGTCACACACTTACCTGGCTGGCGCAACCCTTTCCTCTCTGCTCACATCCCTGCCCTCAAGTGGTTACAGCTGGAAGAGGAAACACAAATAAGGTCAGGGTTAACTGCTCCAAAGCGTACCTAACTGTACTGAACCAAACCAGACCACTCGGTGGAAACAAGGCTTAAGAGGCAAAGGTACAGCAGGTCTTAAGCATTTTGATAAACAGCAGGGCTTGCAATAATCAGCATTCCCCTCAGAGTCCTGCATGGGAGGAGAGGCATCCTCTTGTACCTGATGAAATCCCATTAGAGTCTGAGGGGGAATGAGATCAGAGATGAAAATGATTTGCTGTATTTTAATCATCCAAACAACTTATAGTTCAATTTTTTAAGCTCCTGTGTTGTTAATGGTGTTGTTTGATCACGGCCATCTCCAGCTTCTCAACTTCACAATGCTATGCCTTGTCAAGTATGTAAACAAATTGAAAATCTTGTTCTTGAAACTTGCCGTCCATAAACACTGGTTCAAAGCAAGATATTAACATCCGCTAAGAATGTTATTTTTTTGTTGGCATTTGTCTGTCTGTTACAAAGGTAACTCGAAAAGTTCTCAATGGATTTTGATGACATTTTCCAAGATGTTAGTCATGACAAAATTAATAAGTGATTCGATTTTGGTGGTGATCCAAATCCAGAGGTGGATTCCGGAGGTTAGCTTTCAGCCTAAACATGAACAATTCAAGGCAAAAGCAGCTTTATTTGTTAAGGTACAAAATAATTGGTAACACTTTCCATGAAGCCCCCCTTAAAAATACAATACAAAGAAGTTAAAGTGTTATAGTGTGCTCGTAATGCTATCCATTTTGGGTCCAAACCCACCAGTTAAGAACTGCATCAGGACATGTTCTCTCTCCATAAACAGTCTTGTGACAACTATGGATGCAAAAAGTCATTAAGTCATGTAGTCATTCCTTACATCTTGAACACTGGCATCATTTTCAAGGTGGATTCTCAGCAAGGCAACATTGTTAAGCTTTCATTTAATTTAAAGTTACAATCAGGGGCTTGTCACGCAGACTAAATGTGACTTAAAACATTATTTGAACTTGCTGATGACATATAGGCTTCAAATAACACAATGGACTTTTTTAAGTTTAGGAGGGAGAAGGAGGTTTTGAATTGAAATAAAAAAAATATGTGAGATCCAGAGAGGTTGTTTAATCAGTGTTTTCATTCTTGTACATTAATATTTACTGTACATACCAGTTGTAAGTTTCTTTTGTTTTCACGATAAAGGTTGTGTAATGATACAAAATAATTTTCCCCACAGTGTTATTAAGCCCTGTGCCAAATACTGACATATGCTCCAGTGATCCTTGTTTGCCTTGCCATATTTGCACCAAAACCCTTATGTAAACATGCCAGGGATCTATTCTCTGCCTCTGTGTTGCTCATACAAAGCTGTACCTTCTTTAAATTCCTGATTGATGGAGCACTCTGACTGCTTCTTTGTGCCTGACGACTCTGCGGCTGTGTCAGTACCAAGGCGAGATGTATAGCATATGAGAAAGTGCTGATGGTGCCTATGTGTTTTTTATTTTGGAGCCAATCTCCTGTTGGTGTGTGTAGGCAGTGACTCATGTTAAAACCAATGAATATGAAGTGCCAAACCCCCCATGATTTGATAGAAACCTGGCATCTCCAGACTGCACTTCCTCGCTGGTATGAAAACCCCTCTTCATCTCTGCACCGCACAATATGTTGCTATGATTTGTAATTACAGAACCGATGGTCTCCATGACCACTCTGATTCATGTTGTTTTGCCATGACGTGACTCTGGGTAAGGACTAGCTTATTTGGCTTCATTTGGGCTTCTGCATCACAAATTTGTTGGAGCAGGATGATCACTAAACGTTTTAAACGCCCACTCAGTCATCAAGCGGTGCCTTCTTCTTCTTCCCTTTGAGCATATTTGCTGCCCACCAACCGAGTGCTACACAGAGTGATGATGTGTTTGATGACATTTAGCACGAAAGGAGTTTCATCATTTACTAATTATTTTAATGACTTTTTCGATCTTGAATCAAGTTTTCAATGTAATAAATTATTATTACAGCACTGAGCTTCATTCTTCTTAGTTATTCCAACTGAAAGATATTATATGGTGCCTTTTTTCCATTTTACTGAAGTAACACAAGGTCATAGAATCCTTGGTTCAGTGTAATTATGTTTAGGTTTTGGATCTGTAGTAGAGTGAGGACTGTAATGTTTTTAGATTTGGCTATTTATTTGGCTGATGGCTGTTAATGCAGAAGTCTAGCTCTGTTAAAGGGTCCTGCCTGTTGATTTGGTACTTGTGTGCTGCTGTTGCCAAAAAGCTTTTCTCATTCATGGAATAAAATTAAGATTGAAGTAATAAGCTGAAACTAGTAACCACATTTTCATTGTCATATATGAAAATGCATAGCAAGTCCATTGCAAAGGACGCCTCTGTGGTTATATATAAATGAAACCTGCATTTGTGTTTTTTGAGCAGAGCAGCTGTAGCTGCAGCCTCTCCTCAGAGAGAGAACGGCCCCGCTGCTGCTTAGTCCTAGACTATCAGGTGGACTAGGTCTTGCTCCGCTGTTTGAAACTCTTAGTAACAGGTTTATATGATGTTTCTCTGCACTATTGTAGTTAATTTCACTCCTCTGCTATGACAGCAGAGAGGAGAGAACTTTTTAAAACTTAGCTGAACAGACTGCAAATCAGTCCTTTCAAAGGCAGACAGACAGGCGAGTTAAGACCCAGGCAGTTTTGTTTATCTTTTTAAACACTGTCATTTTAACAGTGATCTGAAACCAGGTTGATGCTTTTAATTACAGTGCTGCAGGCTGAAATTGATCTTAACAGCCTGTCTCTTTTAATCTCTCCTGAACTGTGATGTAGCAAAAGCACAAACAACACATTATAATAACATATTAGCTTATATTTAAATATATATATACATATATATATATATATAATAAATCTAAAAAAAAAAAAATATATATATATATATATATATATATATATATATATATATATATATATGTTTTATTATGAACTGTGAACTGCACCCACAAAAACCAGCTGATTTTTTTTGTTAAAATAAGGGCCTAAATAGAACGGGAGCTTTTACAGGCTGCGTGCATGAGGGGAAACTGTGTTTCTGAATTGATCACCATCCTTATTAGCAGTTGGGGAGTTGAAACAACCACAAGACTCACTTTAAAGATCCAGTGGGTGCTGTCCCAACCAACATGAAACTTTTTGGTTCATCACAGAAACGACAGTGCCTAAGATGAACAGTATGATGTAAGGTTTTTGAGATTTTAAAATTAAGTCATTTCCAATTCTTAAAATTCAACTAAAGATTAAATGCATTCCAATCACAAGTCTAGAATTTTATTACTTTGTTTTTTTCTAAACATCTTTTACATGGCTGGCCATGCATTTTCTCGAAATTCCTCCTAATATTTATCATATAGACTTCCTGGTGGGGAAAAAATGCTAAAGAAAAAGAACCAACTATTTATACAAATGCCACTTTTTCAGTTTTTTAATCTTTAACAAAGATTTTAAAAAAATCCAATCATCTAAGTTAAGTAAGTGGTCATTCAACAATGCATGTGATGCACATAAACACAATGAATTTGCTCTGCTTAATTTACCAGACAAAGATCACAGATCAGTTCACAGGGTTTAATAATCCTCAGGCAGGAGTTACAAATCAGTTAAGACAGAGCAGTGTTTGGGACCAAATAATGGGGAAAACATAAACTTTTGAGATAATTCACCCACCACAGGTGTTTATTGAGTGCAGGTGTTATTATAACCATAATGTTGAACATTGTTATCACACACCATAGCTTTTCCCCATAAGTTTCAGGCCTAGACAACACAAAAAACATATCAAGACTCGTAGAAGTCTGTTTGGAACAATTTTTTTTAAAACTTCCTGACAAAGTGTAGCACCTGACAGCATTAATCCTCTATTTGCTCCTCTGTGGGTCATCTGAGATGGGACCCTTTAGAAGGAGTTTAATCCACTATTTTCTCCATATTGGTTAGTGCATCTTACTGAAAATTAAATGTCTTTTACTCAAGACAAAAATTAAAAAGGTTAAAAAAATTACCAAATAAAAACCAAACCAAATGATAACCCTTCAGCCTGACCATACTGTGAAGCACTGAGGAGTGGTCCTTGCCCTTCAGGGGGGCCTTGACATGAGTGTGTGTCATCATGTAATAGTTATGCATCATATTTAAATTATTAAGTACATTAATTAAATCTTGACATTTGGCTTTGTAACCACCAAGGCTTTAGTTTACCCTGACTCTGAGATTTAGAGACTTTATTTAAGATGGTATTTGAAGTGAGTTTTCTTGAAAATATGGAAATAATGGTTGGAACATTCAGGAGCTACTTTTTCTTTAGCTAAAACATGAACACACTTGAGTGAAACAAGCAGTCTGATATCAGTGTTTTGTCCCTCACGGTGCAGCCATGTTCAGTGCTTGAGGCTTTCAACTTTTCAAAGTTGGACCCTTCTCATGGGGGCTGCCGCCATCCAGAACAACTTTTCTGTCTGAACTTTTCTCTGTAAAACCCTGAATCGGTGAACATATGCAGCTGAACATACAGACATCTGTTCCTGTAAAAATCAATGTCAGATAAGTTTTATGTGACAAGAAACATATATCTCTACAAATTCTGAGTGGATTATTTACATAAAGTTATGAAAAACAGATGATTTATGCCAAGGAGGTGCACAAGTATATACATAATGTTGTGTGATATGACTCAGAGAGCAGTGTGGTGTTTGCTGCAAATTACAGAAATCAGGTTTTAAAGAGTTTTATGGGACTTAAATTTCCCCCGTTAGCTCAATTTCACCACTGTTGACCGCAATGATATCCAACATGCATTTAATTTTAAATCACCAGCCTGCATTTGTCCCTTTTTGTATGCTCTTTTTCTCCCTCTCCTTTTTTGAAGTAATAACAGCTGGGTGTAAGGTTAAGTGGAATTCTAGATGAAGACAGACATCCCGTCTTCTGTGAAGTAGTGGCCAGTGAATGATTTTGATCTGATTTTCACTCTGACGCAAACATGTAAGATGATCTATGGACTTTGAACTGAAACAGAATTTATTTGATTGTTTACCTCCTGACCAACCATTTCATTGCCAACTTTCTTGACTTGTGATGAAACATTTTTAGACCCTGTCTTTTGTACTTCAGTTCTGTTCAACTCAATTCAAATAAAATTTCCTTGATCCGTTAAGAACTTCTCGTCTTTCAATGAAGCCTCACCCCCTCTGAAACTTTGATCTGTGTGACCTTTTGCTGAAGAAGCTCATCAAGCTTGAAGTTGTAAAAGTAGTAAGTTAAAAAAGCAAACTTCATTCTTTAAATTATAAATGCATTGCATGCATGCAATGCAGGTCTGGAGTTCTGTGAGCCGAGCCTTTCATTTCTCAGACTGCTTTTAGTCAAAGTGGAGTGATTTATTAATCAATCTCAGCTGTTTAGTAATCTGTCACTGCTGATTGAAATTACGTGACATATTTGAACACATATTATAGCTGTCACAGCGACGGCCTGTACTTTAGAGTTTAAGAAACATTTGAGGCCAATTATATGAAGTTCTTTGGTTAAACTGATGGAAACAGTAAGAAGGTGTTTTTGAAGGAAGAAGTCCCTGTACATGTCTTATTGTTTTACCAGCAAATGCCAATGATACAGTGAGCTTCAAAAAGTATGAAGATGCATAAAGCATGGGCGGGCTTTAAGCGTCTAAGCCCACCCACATGTACAGTCAGCCAACCTTATATGATTTGGAGATAGTGGCCTTGCTTTTAATACTGTTATTGATAAATATACATTTTGAATGTTATTTATCACCGAAAAAAAGAGCTTTCCCCTCAAAAAATATGTAAGGATATTATTCATTAGACTGCTGTCATATGTAGCTATGACCAATCAAACCAGGTGATTTTATGCTGCAGAGGTCTTTAAAAACGAGTGCAGGTTTACACCAGACGTGCTTACCATTACGTTATCTTAATCTGCTGAGCAGCAGGTGGATTTTTAGGGTAAAGGCAGATGTGAAGTACATGGACCCAACCTTTAACTAGGTCAAAGCAAGTCAAATATCAGGTTTTATGACCACCTTTCCCTCATTAACACTGACTGATGCTGCTTTTATTGAGATAATAATATCAAGTACAGTAATACTGCTTACTGACATTACAAACACCAACAAAGAAAGACAGCAGGTATTGGTGAATGTCCCTGCCTGGTCTGGTTTGCCTTTAGATTCACTTTTGAGCATAATATTGTGCTTAAGTCAACATAAGTTGATAAAGAAACAATGCAATGTACTGCCGCCTGTCTCAGAAGGAATGTCAACGCAGCCCTTCCTTGGATGTACTTGCTCCTCTATACCTTATTGCTCTCAAAACTAATTATAGTTTATAAAGTGAAAATGAAGGGTTGTTCTCATGTAGAACTTAGTTGTTGTAGCTCAACACAGCAGATGGACTGTTTAATATATTCCACTAACCCATCTGGGGAAGAGCCCACAGAGATTCTTTGGGAATGGACAAAACCCTTTAAAAAGCACATCCAGCAGGTGATTGGATGATCCTTCATCAATTGCATTTATTACAGGCCAATCAGATAATGTAGGAGGCCAGTGCTAGCTCTGTGGCATAAAGAACGGAATGTGAGCCACTTTGTGAAACAAACTATTGGCAAGACATGTCGGAAGTGGGACAAAAATTTCTTTCCCATAGAGAGGTTTGAAGTATTGTTTTTTTTTTTTTTTTTTGAAATAAATTTTATGTTGTCAAGATCTGATAAAACTGCAACTGAAGCTGTTAGCTTCAGAAAAGCTTAAAAAAAGAAGACTATAATTTTCAAAAGTGATTTGTGGATCACAGGTGGTGCCAAGCCTGAAATAAACATTCTAAAATAAGATTTTGTTATCAGCTGAAGGGTATGTTATAAGCTCTGTACAATCTTCTAGCTTATGCTGCTCTCCACGATTTTTTTTTTTACAACACTTGTAGTTGCGACATGTTTCATACAAGTCTTAAAGAAACCCAAGAAACATCTTTTCTGCCCTGAATTGACACAAATCAATCTACAAGTAGCTTACAATAATTTTAAGCTTCATCTGACTAAATCAAAAGGTGTTGAAAGCAAGGTCATCATACCATACCTCCAAAAAGATTGCTTTGTCACATTTAAAAAAAAATATTGTGATAAACTCTGATTGTTGTGATGTGTTTGTAATGGATGGATAACTTGAAATTGCAATTCATTTTCCTGCTGTATTTTACAGGCTACTTAGAAAGATTTTTTAGTGCCATATGAAATAGGCCCATGGGCACAAACCCCCTCAGTCCACCTTCATCAGAGAGACTTTCGGTAATGTTATAATTGATGCCATTATGAAGATTTCATCAGAATGTTAACCTTCACTTTTTGGCCATTTTGTACATCAGTACCCAACAGGCATGAGCTCTGGTCAGGGTGAGATGATTTCCATCAACTGCAAAAGTGACAATTAAACAGATTGCTTCGGTCAAATTAAAACAAGGATTTGACATACAGTATGAACAAGATGAAAAAACTAAGATTTAATCAGCAAATAACAGTTTAAAAGTGAGTGTTTGAGTGCTTGAGTCTCGGAGTCTCGCCTCAGTTGGTTGAAGTACTGCAAGAATCTTTTTTTCAAGGCACAAAAGGCACTCAAACAGCTGAGCACTTCAGTCTGACTTTAAAGTTTTTTTGCTTTATTTTGGTCCTTCAGAAACCACCGCTCTTACTTTATAAATCACTAATGACTGAGACAAAAATAAATCAACCTGCCACCGCAGACTGACTGACTGACGCTGGTCTGACAATTGTTCTACCACCACAGAAAGACTTAAGAAAGAAGCTTTTCTGTCAAATCTGAGACAAACTCCTCATGTTCTTTCTTTTCACCAAACTGATCTGTTTTTAGATCTGAACTTGAAATGTTTTACTTCATCTCCTGGCATGCTTTTGGAATTCTTCCTTATATTCTTTTCTTTGACTTTTTCTGTGACGATTTCTTTATTCTTTGTCTTTCAGTCTGGTCTTTTGCTCTTTTTCATGTAATCAGTTTAAAAAGCAAAGTGGTGAAGTCTGCGGTATTTGTGTGCCTTGCAGTTTGAGCAGAGCAAATACATTTATCCTAGATAACTGTTCTTGAGTCACTAACCTTAACAAAGCAGCAAACAACTGTGGTTGAAAAAATGAGCAACAAGCCAGTATAAGAACCTACATCAAGTGCCCACTTGTGGCTTCCTGTAGAAGCACTAGATTAGTAAACCCAACACATTTTAAAAAGATTGTTTTAAAAGAAGAAATAAACTTATTTACAGCCTGGCTGGAAAATAAACATTTTGATGCCAGTGACACGTACAAGCCAGATGGGGATGGGAACTGAAGAGCAAAGGTTGGCCATCAATAATGGTTGAAAATGAGCTCACCAGAGCCCTAAGCGAAACTACCTGTGCACATTATTATCTAAAAAAATTAAGATGCATTGGGTGTGACCCTCAAAAATTCTGCAGACTTTACAGCAAGTATATCTCCAGACTTAATATGGCCTTAGCTTCCCCTCTTTGTTTTTTTACTTGGCAACAAAAGTGTGTCTGAATCAGTGTTTATACCTCCACCAAGGAGGTTATGTTTTTTGCCAGTATTTGTTGGTTTCTTTGTTTGTTTGTGAACAGGATAATTAGAAAATTCTGACCTGATTTTGGTGACATTTTCCAAGTATAAGTAGGAAGAATTAATCAGATTTTGGTTGGGATCTGAATATGGATGCAGATGCAAGAATTTTTTATGAAGTGTTTGTTAAGATAGAGTGAAAGGGCACTTTTCCAGATTTGTGCTAATAACTCTACAAGTTCTCCGTGGATTTTCATGACATTTTCAGGGAATGTTCGGAATGGCACAAGGAAGTAGTGGTGAGATTTTGGTAGTATTTCACATCCAAGTGCACATATGGGAATTTTCAAAAGGATTTCTTATTAGTGTGAGATGCAGTTCCCCATATAATTGACAATAACTTACAATGTTGGAAATGACTTGGCAGAGATTTGTGCTCTCAGCACACTTATAGTTTCAAATGCTAACCAGCATGGGCTGACTTCAAAAGACAGCTTCGCACTTGCAGAAAACCCCTAAAATGATCCCTGAATTACCTGCATGAGCTGCATGTGCTAATGCAAACAGCAGGGTCTCTCACCCTGAAATTACCTTGAAATTTACCTGCTACCCCTCTCGTGTTTACCCCCTTCCCCTGCTATCCATTAATGGACATGCAGACTGCAGGGAAACTACCTGCTGAGAGGGCTGAGTGAAATAAAGAAGGTCAGGAAATATCAGGGTTACATGAAAAAAGGCTTGTATGGGTTTTAGTAACAAAATGACTGACCTCACTCTAACCTTTATCAATATTTTACACTGATCATGCTTTAGTACGATTGTACCTCCTTCCAGTTACCATGTTGGTCTGCACTCATATTGCTCCAGTCACAGCTATGCCTCAGCTCAATTACATTTTCTCTCTGTAATGTAACTCATTTTTACAACAAGCTTGGCTTCAGAGTCAGTACAATAGGGAGCAACTCTGAGTGTGTGACTGAAGCTTTAATGACTTTGTGGCTGATTCTTGCAGTGTGTGGTGTGCCACAAAGAGATAGACATAGCACACCACATCCCAACTGATTTCTTTACCAACAACCAGGGCCTAAATAGATAGATAGATAGATAGATAGATGGATGGATGGATGGATGGATGGATGGATGGATTAATCCCAAGCTGAGAAATTGTGGTGTTGCAGTAGCTGGTTTCAGAGGAAAGGAAGTAATAACCTATACACTAAAAAGAGACTAAGGATCTTAACAAATTATAGTATACAGTATATAATAAATACAATAAATAAAGGCAATAGGAGTTCACTATTGATGAACTCATTAACACTTGGCATAAACAGGGCAGAGTAAGTCACAGGGATCAAAGTGCAGCTTTTTCCATCATTATTGAACAGTCAGAATGAAACTTCTCTACTGGACAGCCTTGAGCTGTTGTATAGACTTATGGCTCTGTAAAGGAAGGACCTCCTGTATCTGTCCTTTAGACAGCAGAGCTGCACCGGTCTGTTGGAGAAGGTGCTCCGCTGTCTCTTCAGCAGGTGGTGCAGAGCGTAGTCTGGAATATCCATTATGTTAACAGTTTATCCAGTGTCCTCCTCTCTGCCACCACCAGGAACGGGTCTAGCTGGCAACCAATCACAGAGCTGGCTTTTCTGATAAGTTTGTCCAGCCTGTTCATGTCCCTGGCACTGATGCTGCTCCCTCAGCAGATCACCGCGAAGTACAAGGCACTGGCCACGACAGACTGCTAGAAAATCCCCAACATACTGCTGCGCATATTGAAGGACCTCAGCTTTCTCAGAAAATAGAGTCGGCTCATTCCCTTGTTGTGCACAGCCTCAGCGTTGGTCTTCCAGTTCTGTCTGCTGTTGATGTTGACGCCCAGGTACCTGTATTCCTCCACCACAGTCACCTCATCCCCCAGGATACGCAGCGGTGGTGAAGCTGTCCCTTTCCTCCTGAAGTCGACTACCATCTCCTTGGTTTTGGCCACGTTAACAGCAGCTGATTTTTCCCCATCCACTCCACCAAGCTGTCCACCAGCGCTCTATACTCCTCTTCCAGCCCATTTATTGTGCACCCCACCACTGCAAAGTCAACAGAAAACTTCTGTCTATGACGTGACTCTGTGTTGTACTGAAAGTCAGAGGTGTACAAGATGAAAACGAATGAAGACAGCACTGTCCTTTGTGGAGCTCCTGTACTACTTTGCACCATTTCAGACTGAGCACTGCCCAGTCCTACAAACTGTGGCCTGTTTGTCAGGTAGTCAGTAATCCAAGAGGTGTGACAAGTCCATGCCCATCAATGGCAGCTTCTCCCTCAGTAGTCCATAGTGTTAAATGCCCTGGAGAAATCGAAGTAGGTGATCCTCACAGTGCAACTTAAGTGTAAACAAACATGGTGGACAATGTCTGGAGGGATTGAAGCTAAATGTACATCAACCAGCTCCTGTCCTTGTCAGTCTGCCATATGTAATTTACAGATTATGCTGTATAGGCTCTTAACACCTTAAAACACAGAATAGTCAGGTAGGATAATCTTTAGGACCCCCACATAATCTGGCCTTTGCTGACTTTGTTTGAATGTGGGGGTCCAAACCGTGACCCAGGCCTATTAATCTGTAATGTGTACCCATCTTAACTGTACTGTGGGGGCTAAAACATGCTTGAACATTGTCCACAATGCCTTTTGTGCATACCTCTGCCCTATGACTCCAACAGAACCCACCCAAACTGGCTTAAACTAGAACTACAGTACATGTTTCCAAGTTGTTGTGTCAACAAGTGCATGCAGCAAGTGGTAAAGACAAGGATTCAAGGTTTCAACTCTGGACTGGAAGAAGTGAATTATTGCTTCAAAGAGCTATTATATCTTAGATCTCAGCTGATGCAAATTAGCCTGCTAAAGAAAAGACGCGAACTTTAGATTACTGCATAGATCAATCACTGCATTTTAATCAGCTTAGCGTCGTTCTGTGCAGGTCCACAGACTGAAAGATAGATGGAAGGATAGATGACAGATAGAAGGAGGTGCGGAGTTGGAAAGACAGTGACCTCAATAACAGCTGACTGTTTATCTAAAGCTTTCATGGCTGCCATTATTCTGAATGCCTGACATGTCTTTGCTGCATACTCCAGAGTGCGATTGCATAGATGCAGCCTTAACGTCAAAACTTATCTCTGCAATTCAGACTGGCAGTCCTTATCCCTGTACTCTTTCATGCTCTTATTCAAAAAACCCAAGAGGTTTGATTCACTCCAGCTCTTTAATATGGTCCTGAGAGGAAATTCAAAGAAACAGGCGAGAGTCCTTTTTGCATTACTTTGAGAGAAGGGTTAGTTTGTGCCCCAGTGCGCATCATTTATAGAAAGAGAAGAAGAAATGATGGAAAAGACAGAGGGGCAATCCTAGAATCACGCAGCCCCAGAGATGAAGACGTGTTGGTTTCTGTACGTATGACTGCATGAATCATATCGACTCAGATTCAGAGCAACTGTTGACGTGTGTGTGAGAGTGTAGCATGAGGAAACTCCTCTGCATCATGGAGGAGCCTCAGGGTGTCCATGTGAACTATTGAGATTGAAGATGTCTTTGTAGAGTCAAGGCAGAATTAGTCACTGCTTTTAACATATTAGTTATTTTTAGGGAAGCAACAATACAGTAAACCCATGGTTCATTGGTTTTTAGGTTGTGGTTTTTGGTTGAGTTTGCTCAGCCGGGGCTGTTGGACTGTTATTTTTTTGGGAGAATAATACTTAAGTATTATTGGCAGATTCTACAGAAATAATATGCACTTTATAAGCATATCATTTTTAATTGAATACTACTTCTTTTCTCTACTTTTAAGAAGAAAAACCCATTGATATTCTTGATGTATTTAGTCATATAAAATTGTTAAACAAAAAAAAGTTTCAAAAGACAGAGGGCTTCCTTACCCTGGCAGCTCCCAGCTGTTATATCCATGCTACTGGAAAAACAAACAAATTTCAATCTTGAACAACTGTAAATTATTACCAAAACAACATTTTCTTTTTCTTGAAGTTACATTTGAACACATCATGATCAGACTCTTTTAATTTGCCTTATGGTCACTTTTCTGAGTTCAAGATAAACACATCGTAATGTCCACCTATCCATCCATTATCTATATCGCCAATCTCTTTCTGGGTTGCAGGAGACTGGAGCCTATCCCAGCTGACACTGGCCAAGCGGCGAGGTACACCTTGAACTGGTAGCAAGCCAATTGCAGAGCCACATAGAGAGACAAACAGCCATTCACACTCACTGTCATACCTAAGACCAATTTGGAGTCACTGATTAACCTAATGAGCATGCTTTTGGTTTGTGGGAGGAAGCCTGAATGCCTGAAGAGAACCCATTCATGGACAGGGAGAACATGCAAACCCCAAACAGAAAGACTGACCAACACAGGGAACCAGCAACCTTCTTACTGAGCGGCATGGGCATTATCTTCTGCATCACTGTGCTGCCCAAAATCACAAAGTAACTTAGTTAATCTATGAGTTTATTTAATAATGGTCATCCTGCTGATTTTAGATGGATTTTCTAGTTTTTAAAAATTTGATAACATTTCTAACTGAAAGGACTTACAGCATAGTTTGGATGTGCTGATTTGACCATGAGATAGTTGACAGTCTTGCAGTAGAAGTCAGTGCACGGAGTCTGCATGCTACTTGCTGAAACAGCAAAGATGACAAGGATTATTTTACAGCCTGGTTTGGTATGACTCACAGTGCTGATGTGTTTAAGCATGGCAGTAGGATCCAAATTTTGGATGGCCTGTTTGTATTAGAAGATAACAGGGATGTACAATATTATCAGACCAATATCGGTATCGGCAGACAGTTGTCCAAAAAGTTGATTACTGGTATTGTCAGATATGATAGTTTTGGCCAATATTTACAGTCAATAGTTTGTCCATACAAATTTGCCTTAAAAATCCTATATGTTGGCTGTAATATTGGCAGAATACACATATAATGTACCATAATTATGAACCTCATTATCACTGAAAGTATTATTTATTAAAGAAAAAAGTTTTTTTCCTGCTTTATATTTGTTTCTAACACAAACAGATGTATATCTGTATTGATGCAGCAATAATTAGTTTAAAAATATAGGCATAACAGAAATCTGCAAAGAAAACAATATCGTGCATCCATAAAAATTAATGTATGTTTCCCCCTCTTATAGGCAACTACATTTAATAAAATATTTTTTAGAACTTTATGATATGTTCCTCTGAAGCATTTAGCCCAGGATAGAGGGACAGTTTTTACTCAGGTCAGATGCTAATTTGTTGATTGTCTGGAGTAAAGCTAATTATTTGTTTTGATGAAAAAAAAAGGGTGGAAGGATGGATATCATTAAATTGTCAACATTGACTTTTATACGCAGAGAGATCTTCCTGATTAGATTTAATGAGTTCATATTGTGCTTTTCAAACTTAATATGCCCTTTTCTGTGTTTTACATCTCTCTCCGACATGATGGAGCACAAATGCACAAGACCAATTGTCCATGTTATCTGAATTTTGCCCTCTTCTCCTCTGAACACTGCCAGTAGCTAGCTGAAACTGCTCATTACGTGCCCTCCCAGAGTGGGCCTACCAATGATAAATCAGTAGTCCAAGCCTATTGACTCAGGGTGGCAAAACCCAGGACAGAACATAGACTAGAAAAAATGCAGAGCAGTTTAAGTATGGTGCTGAACTGATCAATTCCCAGAGAGCAGACCAGTCAAGCAATTAGAACAGACTGGGCCCAGGTGAGAAAGGGACCTTAAAGTAAAATGAGCTCAAACAGAGCATCTAAGAGAAAGAGAGAGTAGAGGTGGATCAGGGATACTTAGTATGAGTAAAGTAGAAGGTCCTTTAAACATTACTGATTGTGAACATATTTGAAGAGTCAATATATACACCAGTAGGGCTGTCACAATAGTGGATTTTCATCTCAAGATTATTGTGGACAAAAAATATCATGATAACAATATTATCACAACATGTTCTATGTGTCAAATTAATCTGCAGCCTAATTTTTGTCTGTGGTGAAGTAACTGTTGCAACCATAACTGCAGGAAAAAATGCACTAGAAATCAATAATAATGAAAAAAGCATACCAAATGATAGTGTGGAGTGATATGACCTAAATGTCATAATACAGGGTCTTTTTCATTTATTCAGTTTTTCACTCATTTTGCTTTTTCTCAGTGCATCAATGAAATCATTACAAAACAACAAGAAATGCATTTTCAAGATCTACAGCCCCCTCTTGCCCCCAAAATCAAGCTCATTATTTCACAAACAACTTGTGCCTGTGTAATAAAATCACTCGGATATGTTTCCATAGATCTCTGATTCCAGTTGTAATCTGTTTTACCTGTGACTGATCAAGTTCGTTTGTTTCCTGAGATGCGTTCAGCTGTTGCATAAGAACACAATTTCCTGTTTTGGTGGTTCTCATACTTTCAAAATAAATTGTAAATCATTGATGGAGCTTTGCTATGCTAAAGTTTAGTAATAGTTTGTGGACATGTAGTGCTTTTAGAAGCTTCTTTGGATTATTTTGGACTTAAGCAACAGAGACATCAATTTAAACTCACGTCTTAGCTGTTAACACAGCAGCTAAAATGGAGATATAATGGCTCAAGCTCTGGATAAGACTAATCTGTGTCAATGTATTCCAGCACATAGTCTGTGTCAAAACTTAAAGATGCCCAATGATGTTCTGCAGTGCAAACACATGAAGTTTTTTACAGGCATCAAACTTACAGAGGAGGGAACACACTGTACATGAGATAGATGCTGCGTTGTTCTGTGTTTTAGTGTGTGCTTCATTCTGCAGAGAAGTCCCTTTACCACGCTACTTGTATCCACCGGTAGACGCAGCTGGAAGCATTAACATCCCTGGTTATGAAGCAAATAGTCACATTATATCACTGTATGCTTATGTCTAGCCCAATATGATAACTGCATTTTTTAAAAGATGCTTCACAAGAAGGTGGACGCAGGCCCTCGATACCCTCACATAACACAGCCATGGGATGTGCTACACCCTGCAAGAGCTTGTGAATTTTGTTATTATCTTGCCCCAACCTTAGTGTGTTGTGATTGGATTTTCACACACAGGTAGGAGTTTTCTCATTCCATCATACTGACACATGGAGACTAGACAGATACAATAAATACTGCAACTCACAAGAAAAGGTTAAACCCTATTTGTTGCACCAAACAGATTGATATTTTATTAAAAATTGTTGCACCCTTATTTTTAATCACACTTCCAAACACTCTTCCACTCTCACAAATAAACTGTTAATTACATTTTGATGACTTCTACACTCCAGAGAGTACGGCTTCAAGCACAGCTCAATTTTCAGTCTATTATTTGGATATTTAGAGCCATATTTCACAGTCTGGTGCATAGATGGTGTGTTTTAAAAGAGGAATGACGTAAGTGGAGAGGGAGACTGTTGTTTGTATTCAGCTGCCATCAGTTTGGAGAACTCAATCCCTCCGAAATGTGGCAGTTTCAACCATCTGATGAGCACTTTTGTTGGGTTGTAATGACCGCCTTTAAAGCTCACACTGACTCAGACATTTTCAGCCAAGCAATTCAAAGAAGCACTCTCCCTGATCTACATCCCAGTGGTGACTTGTTTTTTTAATTTCTGTATTAGTCATGTATTGATTGGGGATCACAGTTGAGCAAAACATGCTTCCAGAGCACTTTGGTGGAGTGTAGTTATGTACATGATCCCCTGCAGTCTTACAGATATGCAGCAAAAAGAATAATAAGAAAAAACAAAAACATTAGAGGATTCTATTTTGATGTTACTCCATGCTGTAAGAGTTGCCTCTCCTAAATTCTCACATAAAGGGGGAGAATACATGTGCATTCATCATTTCTGTTTTATATTTTACATCATTAAAATCTATTTGTATTGATTTTTTTTCACTTTGATGCTTGACATGATGTTTTTCTGTCAGAAACAAATTTGCACAGATGTTTTGAACAAAGATGAGAGAAAAAAGGGGGAAAATGTACTTTTTTGGCACAAAGAAGAACATTTCAAAGACAGATCTTTGCATTGGAACATCGAATACACAACTAAAAAGAGAAAATCTTGTGGAAACATTTGATCTTACTCACAATGTTCAGATTCTTTTAGAGAAGCAGAAATGGTTTTAGAAGCCAGCTTACACACAGAGGAAGAATAGTGTCAGTGCCACTTAGGGCTGCTCCACTATGGCAAAAATTAAAATCACCCACTTATTTTACAAACAATAAAACAATGTGTGATACACATGTATCGTTATGTCTCAACATGTTATTACTTAGAACAGTTTGACAGTAAAGTGATAAATGTAACTATAAAAATTCTAAAATGTTTAATTGATTATTTTTATTTATTGTTTATTTGACATGGACACACAGTAACATTGATGCTGTGATATTTAAATATACACAGGTCCCAAATGCACTGCTGTAAGTGTTTATAGCACAGTGCTAATTTTCAACACCAGTCCATGGGAGGCTTTTAAGGATTAAAGTTGTACAAAGAGAAATTTATGAAAAATAACAGAGATACCCATGACACAGTTCATTAGTTCATGATAAATAGTAGATAAATAGATAAATACTAGTGTGTGTGTGTGTGTGTGTGTGTGTGTGTGTGTGTGTGTGTGTGTGCAATAAGAAGATAGTCATGGCACACCACACTAATTGACTCCACTCTTACAGCTTGTAATTTTGTAATTTTGTGTGGGCAACAGCAAAATTAGTATAAACAAACATGAGACACAACATCAGGAGTAATAAAAGAAGATTGCAGCTAGTTATGAGCAGTTAGCTTCCTATGACATCCTCGTCGGTTGTGATTTCTGTCCATCTCCTATCCTAGTCCATATTTTTCGTTATAATTTACAGATCATGCTATATAGACAGTCATGATTTGCCACATACCAGTGAGTTTGTGCTCTGTTTCTGACATTTGCCTAATTTTATGCTTAGTTTTTACTATAGTTGCCATAGCTACACTTTGTCCCTGCTTCAACCAGCTTGCTCCGTGTTTTGCTTTGTTCTGTTCTATGTGACAAAACACAGAGGACATAGTTGGCTGTCCTCAGTGCACCCCACACACATCAGGATAAATATTAAACACACTTAATATTATTATTTCAAGTTGGGTAGTCCCTGATTCTCCTGAAGACAATTCTGTTAGATCGAACAACTCTTAATACACCTCAAACACTGCAGGATAATCAGATAAGATAAAATTTTGAATCACCAGATTATTAGGCCTTTGCTGACTTTGGTCAGAAGTGGAGATCTGAACCAAAACTTGAGCCAATTATCCTGTAGTGTGTGCCATGCTTAAGGGAGAAAAACTATTAAAAGGCAACCCTGTCCTGTAAGAAAATATAGATGTACTGTCAAATTGCTATATTTCAGTATATGCTGTTGTATTTACATCTTATTGTCCAATATCTTATTAGTAGTAGCTAACTGAACCAGACATTAAGCCATTACATTCTCTGTCTCCTTTTACATTTAGTTTTGTTATTCCCAATACATGGCTAGAAAATACAGTTTATCACTGTTGCACGGAACAAGCTTTACATAAATAATACTAATTAGAAACTATTATCTGTTATGCTAGTTATAATGTGGATACTTGATACCATGAAACATATCCACAATAGTAGACTTTTTAGTGAAAAAGTGATGTATTCTTCCCTATTTATAATATTGCAATGTATCATGATATATCATATCATCACCCCTGTATTGTGATATGTATCATATCATACCAGATTCTTGCCAGTGCACACTCCTACCTGTCAGTGTGGTCTAAAGTTGCAAGTTATGCCTGATTGTTGTTAGCGTTAAAGCTCCCACTACCAAGGTACTGTGAATGGGGACAGATTTTCAACAGAAAAAGATCTTGTGTAGTGTGTTATGATGGCAATTAAACTTGAATTCATGACAGTGCATCTCAGCACTTAATCCTGGATTATCAAACTTTCAGAAAGAAGGTCATATTAAACATGTTTGAAACAACAGATTTTGTGGTATGTACGTATGCTTATCGATATACCAAAATATATCTTTTATCCCTTAAGTAAAACGTTGACTAAGTCAAGCATAGTTTCAGCTTCAGTTTATTTTTCAAATGTTCTTTTACAACCTAACTGAAAGATATTGAGAAAAGTGTTAACCCAAAAAAGAAAGTGGAATTGTCTTTTAACTTTTGGCTTGTTTAACTTTATGTTACATCGAAGTTGATTTTTGATTTCTGTAAAGGGATCCTAAAGAGAAGAATTATAGGAATCCTTTCCTTCCTCTCTCATCTCTGCTGACCAGCAGACGTCAGATAAAACTGGTCGGCTGAAAACTTTTCTCACAGACATGCTTTCATCAACCAATCCATCATGAAAGTAATGTTAGATCTCAAGTCAGAATGTTTGATGGATCATATCCACAATTCAGTCCAACTTTCATCTTGTTAAATGTGATGTGAGAAAAAACACTTTAAGCACAAACGCACTCGCTCTACTGCATGTTCCCTCTGCCCGACAGCTTAATGGACAAGGGCAGCTCTGCTGACATGATGGTGCTTTATATAATGTAAAGGTCATCCCTGGCATTGTGGTTGCAAATTGAACTTTATCTAAAGGTGTCTGCACTGTTTTCTGTATTCTCCCTGCTGTTGTGTCTGTGTGTAATAACACTTTAACCTTTTATTTATCCCAAATTTACCATTTTACTCCTAGTCCTGAATAACAAATGACTGAGTTATTACAAATATGTTAGAGATGTCAGTAGATTTCAGGTCTTTTGATTTATTTGAACTAATCTTCAATGGCATTGAGTACATACATGCTATATTGACATTCCAGGTGCATCATAACAGCCATGGTGGGTTTGTTGTGAAGCATTATGCTACTCACATTAGCATCTCCCTGCTTCCAAAAAAAATGGGCTCCACTACTCCTTTGAATGTCTTATTTTACTGGGAGACAGTCGAAAGTCATTTGCATCTTCTAATGTGAAACAGTTTTTTTTTTTTGCACTTCCTTTAGATATTTTACATAGCACGTTCTTCTATCTGACACTAAACCAACAATCTTGAGCTGAAAAATCTGGAAGAAAAACATTGAAATGCAATTATTTTGACCTGTGTTGAAATTTCAATATTATTTTTGGTAACAATAGGAATGACTATTTTAAGATCATTATTCCATTTGTAATCAAAACTCAACTAACCTAACTATTATAAGATAATCAAAAATAAATTGAATATTTAGTAATCATAATCTGGAGAGGTACCTGAAAGTTGCTGCGCCGTTGGTAAGTGGCACTGTTGCCTCACAGCAAAAGGGTTCCTAGTTTGAATCCCTGCCAGTCAGGACATTTCTGTGTTGAGTCTGCATGTTTTGTCTGTGCATGCTTCAGTCCAGGTACTTCGGCCTTTTCCTACAAACCAAAAACATGCTCATCATGTTAATTGATGTCTTTAAATTGACCTGAGATGTGGGTCTGAGTGTGCTTAGTTGAGAGTTCTGTGATTGGCTGGCAACCACTCCAGGGCGTAACTTGCCTTTCATCCAGTGACAGCCAGGGTAGGCTCCAGCCCTTTAGGACACCAAGCAGGATTAGTGTTCAGATCATTGATCGAAACAGTTTCCTATCCGTGAGTTTAATGAGCAACATTTTTTCCTCAACAAATCTAAAAATCAGGATCACAAAGTACTTTTCATTTGTCTATGTTAAGTCAAGAATATTGTAGGAACTGCTTCATGTTGTAAATATCAACTCTGGAAATCTGTTATAAGATGAATGTAAAGTCCTGCTCTTAAATAAAACTTTAATTCATTTAGATTAATAATCAATAATCTTAACTCAACAAATATGGTGACCAGCAATTTCAGTCTTTTATTTTTCTGAAATTCTCCTAATACAAAAGATTTGGGAGCAGCTTCTGAGAGTTTCTCAGTCTTCAAATCAACATCAGAGAGTACAAGAGCAAAGACTGTTTGGAGCAGAATCAGACTGTAATCTAGAATCCCAGTCATGTTTCACTCTTTTCTGAGCCTCTCTCATTTCCAGCAGCTGTTTTGGCAGCCTCTGTGCTCTTGAGATTGCAAAAGGTCACCTGCCAACCATTTTAACTAGCACGCTGCAGAAAGACCCGCCCTCTCCTAGATGTCAGGGTCATGCCTTTTCAAAGTTAGTCTGCACTGAATGAAAACTAGAGTTTGAACATCCTGTTCCTCTGTTTTGATTATGACAGCTCTGATTCGAACAAGGTCCAAGAGACAACTCTTACCTTTTGATTTTGTTTTTATTTTATCACTAGAAAGTCTTGAATACCACAACATCCATGATTCAGAGAAGCACATATCCTAAAACTGCCTGCCTGTTACTATGAACACAGCACTACAGACCACTCCTCATATATCATGCAACAGGACATATGTTTGTAGAGCACTCGAGCTCCTTTTATGCTCATGCTAAATTACCTGCAGGTACTTGTGTTTTACATGTAGATTTACAAAGGTTTGCCTTAATTTGACCAATTTGTTTTTATGATTATTGTATGGGTTTGATATAACCTGTTCATGATAAATTGCCTCTTTGACTCCTTGTGCTTTAATGAGTAAGTTGTTTTACTATCAAAGTGTAAAGCCAGGGTAGGCTCCAGTGTTTTTATTGTCTTAGTGATGCTCATCAAACAAATACACTTTGCATGTTTGTTTGACAATAAATGATTGAATCTGTATCTTTATGAATACAGCATTAAACTGTCATAGCTGAGAGTGTGATGATGGAGCCAAGTTTAGCTGCTATATTTCTGTATGCTGACTTTTCTAATGTGCACCATTATTGGACTAAACAATGACTGAATAACGTACTGAGTACTTCTACCGTAAAACAGATTCAGTGGTATTTTTTATCATTTAGGGCCGGACCTATTAAGATCCCAAATAACGAGCGCTAAATTACGTGTGCAAACTGAAAAACTGCACATGCCATTAGTGGGCATGTTGTGGGTGATCTACGGTGACTGCATGTGCAATTGATAACAGGTGCAAAAGTGGTGCAGACCACCCTCTTTGAAGGAGGATTTTGCGTTTTCTAGTGGCTGTCACCATGGAGAGTTGGGAGAGCAGAGTGGCCGTTAACGCAGAATGAAGTTTGAAGCCATGGAGTTTGAAACAAACACTGGTGAACTCCAGCAGAGACATCTCAGCGTTGCCAGAAGAAACGCGATTTGGGAGGCCATCTGTGAAAAGCACACAGCTCAAAACTGGCATTGCTGGATAGACGACATGCCTCTACGATTTTTATTTCTGACCAGAGGTTGCGGTAACCTTTTTTGCTGTCTGTCATTTTGGCGGACAAGGTCGTCACTTTTCCTTCATGCCATATTTTTATCTGTCATTTTTAAATGTTTCTTTTCTGATTCCAATTAAACATAATCTAAATGACAGCATTCACATAGTTACACAGCTTCATCACTAATAACCTATCATATGAAGAGTAGTCTTACAGTTACGCACACACTGACTGAGCGTTTATCTTAACTGTCTTAACTAAAATCTGCACAATCCATTTATCTGCGCTGAGAAAATAATGATAATGATTGCAAGCACATGCTGCAGTGGGAGAAAAATCTGCAACCACAATGCCATGTGACTGACCTGAAGCATTCACAGCTCCTAAACCCGCTGTCAGTACATAGAGAGTGTGATGCAGTCAGCTCTGAGTGACAAACAGAGTGATTCTGGCTATGAAGGGGATCTTTTTTTACATAGGTTAAAGGACCTCCTCCATGATGTATTAAGAGCGCAAAAACAGAGAGGGTTTACTTAACGTGTGTGTCTGCATGAGTATGGTGGTACACTGGATCATCCCTCTTTTTCCAGTCCATCATAATGACAGACATCCAAATTTTTCCATCATTCATCAAAAAATTCAGTAAATGAGGGAAAATATTTGGTTATTGCTGTTTATGACAGTTCAAACATGTTGACACGCACACAGAAGATTCTCTCTGTCATCAGCCCTCTTTGTGTAACGCTGTGCCAGTTTGCACCTGCCTTTCAAAAGTGCTAAATATAGACGCAAAAACACCAACCGCAGTCAGTTTCAGGTTTGATAAATCACATTGCAGGTGCTAAATGATTACATTTGCATCTACTCCTCCCAGTATTTCACGTGTTATGATCATCTGCATGTATTCTGCTTATTCATGAAGGCAACCATGCTAAATGGATTGCGTGTGCTATTTTGCTCATTTCACAGATACAATTCTCAGTGCACCCAGTTAGTAGATCAGCTTTGTCCTTCTTATTTCTAACAATTTAGTCCACTGAAACTCTGAGTGACCAAAGTTAATGTTGTGGAAGTGGACATGAAAGTTGCCCATCCCTGGTCAAGAGCTTTTCACTTTTTCAGAAGGCAAATCTGCCAAATGCTGCTTCTTGTTGCTTCTTTAAGTTGAAAGCAGTATCCAAGCCTTTACTTCTGAACAAATTTGGTGCCACTCAAATAAAAAAAGACAAATAATGTAAATAATGAAACAGTTTAGTCATGGGAAAGGCTATGTCGACTCGTATGTAAGTCGAATGCAGTTACTTTCCAGGAGGCTTAAGACCCCAGCAATGTGCACCTTTTAACCTGTCTCTACCTGTAGATTGATTAAAAGTTAGGTGGAGTCAACATTTCAGAGATAGCTTTTGCTGTCGTTGGGCTCTATACCTGTTCCTGAACCAGTGATTGACATCACTGAGATGGTGTCCATGTTTTTACGCAGCCTGTTGGAAATATGACTTTGCTCCAGAGGGCTGACTTTGCTGGAGCTATTTTTAAAGATCAGCCAATTCAGTTAAACAGTTTTGTCTTTTGAAGGAAAGAACATGAACATACATTAAATAATACACTGAGCTCTAGTCATGGATCTGTGGTTTGAAAAAAGACACTTGGATCATTCTGTGTGTGAGTCTGTGCTGTTTGCTTGCACGTATGTACACAATTGTTTAAGTATGCTTAATTTATCCATTACACCCACAATTCTGTCCTCTCACACATATCTTATTCTGCTCTTACAAAGGTTGACATGAACTAAAAAGCCTACAAATTCATTTTCCACTCTGTTTATTCTTTGACTTCCATATATTTGTGTACTTTTAACTACCTTGTACCTTTCACCACTGATTTAACATTTGAATAGAAGGCGAATTGAACTACAGATTGCTTAATTTGTTTGTAGTGCCGGGCAAAGTGATGTATTACATTGTGTTTCATGCTGGTACATACAAAGCAGCTCTTTCACTGTTTGAATGGAGAATTAAATGATCTGCTGGACCCAAAGGGCAGCACATAGAGCTGTAGATGAAATGAAATTTGACAGAGGGAGTGGTGGTATTGAGGGTGTTTGTATTCCAAGTGAACACAGGAGCAGTCTGAGATGTTGGGTGAAGAAAGTAGAATTCAGGCCTTTCCTATTTAAATATTCAGCTTACAAAAAATATAACAAACTTGGAGGACAGAGAAAAGTAATTTTGCACTGATCTGTCTAATTCATCTATACTAAGATCTAAGTGTAGTTTCAGGTGTCGCTTCTCAGTGCACAGCAGCTCAAGCTGCACCAATTGAATATGAAATTCTATGCTCCTGTGTTTCCTTTGTTGATACTCTATCGAGTGTTTATTCTATACAAGTGGAGAAATAGATGTGTGATGCTTTGTATTTACGAGTGGTTGAATCAAAGGTTCATCAGTGCACAGCTGTTTGTTGGCAACATCTAGTTTCTCCCCATTGTTGAAAGTTAAAGTAACATCTCAATCACCAGTATTGACATAAAGCAAAACAATCCCCACTTTTAAGGGATATGGCTAGGACCATATCTCAACCATACCTCTTCCTGTGTTTCTATAAGTTCAAACCTGACCAGTTCCTTCCTTTGTTTGGTTCCCATTATGCACCCAACCCCCTTCCCCTTCTTCTTTCTTCTTTCCTCCTATACTTCAGACCCTAAAAAGTGAGGTTCATCATGCCTGGGACCTATGGCGAATCCCCCTAAATTTCTCCAAAATCGATATCGGAAACACGTGACACTTTTTAAAATTTAGATCAATAATTTGAACATTACTAATAAACTAGAAGTGAGAGCACAAACCTCTGCAAAGGCATTTACATCATTGGCGGACAAGTTATTGTCAAAGATGTGGAAAACTTCCCTATCTCAAACTGTAAATAAATCCTTTTAAAAGTTCCTCAATCCACATCTGGGTTCAGATCACCACCAGAATCTTACCACTTCTTCCTTTTCCCCTGAAAATGTCATGAAAATTTAAGGAGTTATGAGCGAAAATGTGGAAAACTGCCATATCCCACACTGCTAAGAAATCCTTTAAAAATTCCTGTATCCGTTCCTGGGTTCAGATCATCCAAATGAAGACACTTCCTCCTGGTCCCTTGCCCAACGTTCAAATTTAATCAAATCCTTGTTAGAACTGTTTTAGTTATCCTGTTCACAAAGTAACAAACAAACCAACAAACTCCTGCATAAACATAACCTCCTTAGTGGGGGTAACAATTATGAAGTTGATCATGTTGATCAACGAGCCCCGCTGAGTGAGATAACCTAAAGAAAATCATGAAAAAACTCACAGCACATTGAAAATCTCCCTTTTTTCCTTGTCCCTAACCCATGTTGACAAAAGCAACAGAGAGGAAAAGCAAAACTAGTTGTTAGGATAAAAATGGTGCTCATCGGCAAAGGGAGGTGCCGGAATAAGTCCAAAAACAAGACAGCGTGTCATCATTTAAGCACTTTCGGTTCCCACAGCCAAAACTTTGTGAGACTTTAGAATAACCTTTCAGGTAACTATCTGAAATCAGGTCCATGGTGCACATTTACATGCAAGTTTTGAATGTTTATTTTGCAACATAATATTGCATCTGACATTGCTTTTTAATTTTACTGTGTTATGTGTTTATAAAAGCATGGTTGCTGACAGACTTCTAACAAGAACTACAAAAATGCCTGAGATCTCACTAGTTTCCAATCATTTTTCAAAAACAATAATACATACACAACAGCTGCAGCCGTGCTTGATCAGTACATTTGATCAAGAGGAAATTCCCAAAGAAGAGGTTACAACATGGTGTTACATGTTGGACGTGTGTTAGCTTCTTTTAATTTGAACTGTGATGTTGTTGTTCAATGATAGTTTGATGGTGATTAAGTTAAAGCCTAAAAACTCATGAAAGTCAGGGCTGTTATCATGTTGAACAAAACGTTAACCACAGACCTTATTATTAGCAATGATCACAGTGATCAACACAGTGAAAAAGCCTCTTCGGTTCAGTCACTCAAGCTTAACACTGAACTCCAACCCCCACACCACATTTGACAGCAATGGTTTGTGCCACCCATCTCAGCTGCGTAACCTTTGTGTCTCTTGACTTAAGCTCCTTTTCTGAACAACTGTTAACCAATTTATCAAACAGAAGCCATCTTTTTTGTTAAACAGATTAATGAGGGAGAGAGGCTTTAAAGGGGCTCAGTAGGCCACAGCACAAACCACTTTTTGAGAAATGTTTCCCTCTTTATGAGAAGTTAATCCAAAGAATTAAAATAAGGGTCTCTGTTTTGTACATACACTCTAGTGAACAGAGCTGTCAATTCAAAACAAGCAGGCAGCAGAGGTGGGCAGAGCATCCCTGCATGTTTATTTTTATTTAGATTAAAAGCCGCCTCTGGAGTTTACACGCTGTTTGCTTGAACCTTTTGACCCCTTTTCCTCAAGTATGGTTCAAATTGATGAAAACCTCTTTGGTAAACACTTAATAATATTCAGGCATCTCAGCGTGGATATTGCATGTCTCTATGGTAACAACATAGCCTCCAACCGTTTACTAAATCACATGATTTTATCAACTTAACTTCAGTCCACACTCTTCTGGCCTCTCCCTGAGTCTGATTCTTGAAGAGGCAGCTGTGCGTTGGGAGTGAGGTGTTGAGAGTGTGGAGGCATGAGGGAACAGGAGGAGGGCCATTCCAGGACTTGAGTGGAGTGCGTGTGCCCTTATCAAGAGTCTTGTCCTAGTGAGAAGGCAGTGGAGATGAAGCTCAGATGTTGCTCGGTGCCCCCTGTGTGGCCTTTTCATATCCTCTCCCTCCTCTTCTCTTATCCTCATTTCATACTCTCAGTGGTGTGTGAGTAATAAGCCTAAGGCAAGGCTGGCTAATTAGACCTGACATCACACCATAACTCGCACACTGCCACTCCTCGGGACACTTTTTGACCCGTGAAGATATCCACAGATACACACGCATAGGCAGGGTCAGCACACAAACGCACACACGACTGTACATGCGGGTGACGCAAACAAATGCCCAAACAAATACCCCCTCATGATTCTTTAAGTCTTTAAAGACCCATGGTGCTGCTGTTTACATCTGACTGCTGAGGCTGTGAACGCCTATCTCGCTAATCTGTCTTAAATCTTAACATCCACATGAGATGCCTAGAGAGGACCCTGGGTGACCAAGAAGAGGGTTATGTAAGAGCCCCAAGCTTATAATCAGCACAGCAGGCCTCAATTGGGTCCTAAAACTTTCTAACATAATTTTGTGTGCAGCCAGTCTGGAGTGCGATGATGTTTCTGTAGCCCTATTCGAAGCATTCACTCAAAAGTGACGCAATCAGGCTCTGTCATATTTTCACCTCAAGATATTTACATTAATCTGCGAGGCCGTAATGTGTGTGTTCGTTTAATCTGTGATACAGCTTGGATGGATGCGACATGCACCCCACATACACACAAAAGCAGGGACCCTAACAGCGCTCCTGTCTGCCACTGAGTCCCCATGCCTGTCTCTCTCCAATATCACACCTCTGTTACTACTTCTGGAGACCAAGCAAAGAGAGGATCAACTCATTCCCCCTGTTCTGTCTCCACAGCGTTCACGGTGGAGGTGAAGCATTACAGGGCATAAATATTAAAGCTTGAAATGGCCGCATGAACAGGACTAAAGTGAATACATTCAAATTTGGTCAAACACAACTCCAAACTGTGTTTAGCTTACCAGTCTGAGGCCATGTTTTTACAGCACAATGACATCCATTTTAAGCATCCAGATACCTAGTGATGGTCCTTGATTTTGCGTTCTTACTTTAGTGTGTACTTAAAAAAGTTTGATATCAAGTATCTTAGACAATATACAGAGGTGGTATAGGAAGCCTTAGCAAAAATTTGGTCATGCAGACCAGTGGTTTTCAAACTTTTTCTACTTAAGGCACATCCAAGATCATGTTAAAATCTCAAGGCACAGCCTGTTAATGCCATGAAAAATAGCCCCTTAACACGTGTAACTGTACCATTTCTGTCACTGTCAGGCACAAACCTATGTCCATTTTGTATGATTTTTTTTTTTTTTTTTACATAAAACAGTGCTATTGGTCACTGTGTCACTTGCTTGGCATGTTGGTGAGTAGGTTTTATAAACTTTAAACTAAATTAAAAAAATAATAATAATTTGTCATCAATACAGCGCAATATTTATTCATTCAGTTGTAGAGTGTTTTTAAATGAATTTGCTGAAAAGTAGAAGTTTTGGAAATAGGAGGTTTTTTCCTGACAGTGACATAATAGTAATTTCTATCCTGTAATGCCAATATTACTTGTAAAATATTTACATTATGAAAAATTTGATCAGAAATTTGATAACACATATGTTACAATCCTTTCCAGCTGCTACAATCCTATTAGCAGCAGAACCCTTCAAGGTTTTCTTTGAGAAACACAATCTGCATTTTTTGACTATATAAATGTACACGGGTATGGAGCAAATTTTAAACTTGTATTGTTTGAAGTTATGGTTGTACAAATTGTGCCTTGCCACAGGTGTTATCATTGCCAGTCCGCCAGCACGTCCTCCAAGACTTCCTTTAGTAAGCCAAAGGGTTCTCGAGAAAGAAAGCACTCGTGCTTCACATGTTTTGTTCTCTTTCAGTCTTCAGTCAGTCTTAGTCCTTTGTAAACCCATTGTATCTGGCTTTTTTGAAATCTGACCATTTCAAAAGCCTATAAAAGAAAACAGAAAATTGGAAACAGCAGCAGCACACAACAGTGAAAGAGCAATTTCCAAAAAGTTTGATTCTTCCTCTTCTACAGTTTTTGTTAAACTTTACATGAGATTGGCATGTTCTTGATTTTTACCCACTTGAGGCACTCCTAAGGGCTCAGTGAGCAATATTGTCAACTCATAAGGAGGTCTGACGAGGAAATAAAATACAGGCTGTTATCTACATAAGAAGTCTGCATGTGATTCCAGATCGCAGGTGGTCAGAGGATGTGCGTTGTTAATTCAGTCTGTGCACAAACAACCAGTTTGGTGTCTGTATGTCCTAAACTACGGTGCATACCATGGCAGTTTTTCACCATTTATAACTGACATGAGTTCAAATAAATGGCTTCATAATAGTCAAAATGTAAACAAGAAGCTGCCATAACTTATAAAATCTTTAGCTGTACAGACGTTGTATAGTGACATAAAGCCTCCCCCACCACTTTTAAGAAAGACGTAAAAACAGTATTGATTAATGAAATTTATGAAACGGTGTTGTTTTGTTTCGGCATAACTGAGCGAGATTTGAGCTTGTGTAATTTTAGGAATGTTTTCCTTCATTGAGCATTTACTGATTAAGTAAAGCAGTGGTTCTCAATTGGTGAGCAGGGACCCAGAAGTGGGTCACAGAGTTGTTTCAAGAAGGTTGACATTTATACATTTGACTTTTCTCAACTTTGCCGTGATAACAACTAAACGTTGATTGTTTTCTCGAGATCTCAACTGATTTATGTCTTCATTGAAGAATAACAAAGCTGGTCTTTTATGATAATATTTAAGTACATTTGAGATCTCTTGAAAGCAACCATTGTGTACTTGTAATGAAGGGGAGTGGAGAAAAGTTATATATCTTTTCAGTCCAAACTTGGCGCCTTCCATGACCTTCGTAACAATGCACTTTTTTAGATTTGTTTTGTCCTGTTTCATTGTTCAGTCAAGTGCTGAGGTGGAGCTGATGGTGGACTCTGAGGTGAATTCTTTTAAACCACTGCTTTGTGGTTTGACTTAAACACAGATTCAGAATACAAATTTTGACTCAGCCTCTTCGCTGAAAAAAACCAAGAATTTCCTTTCCTCATACCATATTGTTATTTTCTTTGAAATATGTTTGTCCAAATCATATACAATGCAAAGACAGCTTTAGTTTATCTGTTGACTCTCAGGGCTCTAATTTCCTGGCGCAACTCAGGGTGGCGCAGCCTGGTGCAGCCTGGCGCACCCCCCGCAGTGGTAATTTCGTCTGGCGCACCGCCGTGCGCAGCCAATTTGGCAATTTGGTAGACTGGCTGCGCCGAGATGGGTGTGACGGCGCACCAGGGGGAGGTGTCCACAGATGCAGCTTGGCGCAGTGACAATTTCGTGCCAAAAAACCGCGCAGAAGGTGCTCTGAAAGCTCGCCAGCTCCAACCTGATCTATTCTCGGCGCAGGAGAGGCGCACCCAGGGCAGTGGTAATTTGGTTGACAGGCGCACAGGGCGCACACGTCACCAGAACCTTACAGGCAGGTATCCAGAGTGCCAGGCACATTTCAATGCAATAAACAATCACAGCAACCACTATTTAATGTAACCATTCTGAACCAGCATATACATTTGTATCTATATTTATTGTCCCGTCACATCTGATGTCAGATCAGAGACGTTTGTCTGGCTTGAGAGTTCACCTCTCTCAAGCCAGCCACAAACAGCCACATCATCCGATACGGAGTATCCAGCTTCTCTCGTCTCATGAAATTAAATAGAAAAGAAAAAAGTGAGAGACGCTCGCTGAATAAATGTAAGTCACTCGGTGTCTTAAGGATTTACCTGTGATTGCCCATATTTCTCTGTTTTAATCTTTATTCGTAACGTGATCTAAAAAGATGGAGTAGCCGACATTATTGCAAGGAGGATGAGGAGGAGATATATTTTCACCTAAGGCGCTGCTTTTTGGCGATGACAGACCAGGAATGCAGATGGATCACAAGCGTGATGAATGGATTAGCCTGCTGCTGTGTTTAAATGTAATTATCACTTAATTTTGTACTCATATTTATGAGACAGGAACAGATTACATCTGTCCCGTGAGGTGGTCCACACGGTGACGCGCATCGTGTCCTCCGATGCGCGGCCCGGTGGCCCCTGCGCTCTCCCAGTTGCTGCAAAAGTGACAGTGGCTCTGACCTTCTTCGCCACGCATTTAAAGGTGAGGAGAGGCGTTCATTTGATTGGCGAAGATCACGCTCGGCTGTGTTAAACCCACTCAAACCTACTCTCCTCCCTCTCTTGCCATTGCGCCAGTGGGAGAGACGGAGGCGTGGGTGCATCTCCCTGCGCCAGACCGCGCCGTGCACGAAACTTGCAAAATGCCCTGGACACACCCCGTTGGCGTGGCGCAGGCGCGGCGCAGGGCAGGTGCGCCCCGCCTGCGCCTGGTCTACGAAATTAGAGCCCTCAGTGTTCTTGCTGATGAACAAAAGCAAAACATACTGTTAAAAAAATATATTTTCTCTAATAATATTGTCATACAACCTTTACACAAGCTGACAATTAGTGAAGCTTAATCAGTGATTTGTTATAATTCATCAACTGGTTTTTATAATGCTGAACTTGATGGTTGCAAAGTAAGTAAATAATCCCTGCAAAACTTTTATTATTTCCAACAATAGACCATTTTTCCCCTTTAGATGATGTTTTTCCCTTTTATGCCTTTGTTGTAGACACGGATGGTAGACAGAGTGGAAAACAGGGATGAGCGATTAGGGAATTACCAGCAAAAAAGCATCAGGGGTTGGACTTTAAATCAAGTTGTCCACTTAGTGCCCACTCACACTCACACAAAGCACCCTGCACCCTGCCCAAACATGTTTGTCCCGCAAAGTCTGGCTGGTTTGTATGGTGTGAGTGCTCATGCTGTGCTTAAGAATAGTTTCATTCCCTGGCCCTGGCATGTTTTAAGGAGATGGGCTTTGCCACTGCATGCCCGCTCATGCTTGAGCACAACCCCCTTATTTGTGGACCTCTGATCAAATGTAATGTGTTTTTGATCACACTTTCTGTAACACTGAAATGAAAAAGTTTGAAGTTCAGTGTTTCATCACACAAAGATCCTCTAATAAGCAGCAATCCAATCCTATAGGCATCTTGGATGGTGTTTGAGTGTGTGATAAAGCATCTTAACACATATACACGTCTTAAAGTGTGATTCCTCCAAATTATTTGAGTGCTTGTTCACAAATTACATCCCATTTTCTCTTTTTCATGCACATTGTTCTCCGCTCTGCCTCTTGCTGACTCTTGCCTAAGCCTGAATGACTGTTAATATTTTACATTTTTGTATTTTATAATTCACACAAGCATAACAAATCTCACTTTGTAATGTGCGTCTCTCAATATCACACCAGCTGGTCTGCCTGTTGATGAAGATTATTGCTGGCATGCAAAAACGCAGTGAACCAAAAAGACTGTGCAGCAACTGGCCCTAGTGTAAGTGCAATCTTAGAGAAAGTCAGCAACTTAGTCTTTGATACAGTAAACCAGTTATCTTGTTTTTTTAAATCTTTTATTAGTTGTTGTAAAGAGCAGTGGATAATGTTGAGCTAAAGTATTGTTACAGTCATAGCTTTCATATTTTTTGGGCTAATGCATATGAGGGTTTCCAGAGTTAATCCATTAGTGTCAACCTTTCTCCGTGGTGAGAATATACAGACCTGCAACCTGTTTAAATTTACATAGTAGAAGCTGGGGCTGGGTATTTCCAGCAACCTCACAATTAGATACATATCCCGATACAGAGGCCATGATACGATGTGCATCCAGATACACGTAAATTGTGAACTTTGACTACGCTTTTAACAGAATTTACAAACAAGTTTTGTTTTTTATTACAAGAAGAAAAAAGACAAGGATGAATTTTAAATGATTCTACAACTTAAGAAACTTAAATTTAGGTCCTCAGAGATGATAGACTTAAGTTTAAATTTGGAACATGTGCTACATCACGTAGCTTGGCTTCTACTTTTAACCGTGCCATTGTTAACATTAACCAAAGCGTCTTGACAACAACTGTCAAAACGTTAAGGCTGTAACGATTCTGTAGTATCCATATCGATACACGTATCCTCAAGGAGTGTGTGACGATATTTTGCGGTATCGATATTTTGAGCACAGGCCTAGTAGAAACAGGAACCGGGGGGGTCATCAAGGTGTTCTGACTGTCAGAAAGATAGGTTGCATGTTGTGGAGTGAGACGCCGGCCATGTCAGAAGCCAAGAGGACAGTTTTTTTAGCAAGCTCATCTATGGGCAGGCACTCAGTGGAAATGTTCCCTTTGCATTGAGGAGGGCAGTCTTGTTAAATCAGGTTGTGAAGTGCTCTGAAGTTTATTTGAATCAGCTCACACTGTAGCCGACTCTGGGCTTTTTAATCTACTGCACACATATCATCACCCTGTACAGCTTTTTAAATGAGGCGGCAGTATCATAAATCATAAGAGTGTCCTCTCATTTATTTTATCACTTAATGACTCCTGATTTATTTTGTAATAAGGTGAGCGATCTGAAGCGGACATGCTCTGGTGCACACTGTACCTATGTATGCAGTGATATATACAATCAGGTCGAGGAGTGCTTTAAGAATAATTGAGGATTATCAAGGAGTATGTTTGTAAGTCTGTAAGTAGCAATATAGTCGTAAGATCAGTTAGCAGACCACAACAGCTCAGAAACAAATACTTCTTTAACTTTTTTAACAACAGTCCAACCTCATTTATCCGTAGAAACAAAAAACACTGTAGTCAATTGTCTACGGGTGGATCATCCTCATAAAGAATTCTCATATGATTACTTTTTGGTATCTTGAGAAAATAAGAATTATATTGTCTCTTGGATACATTATAAAAAGAACTAGTTTTACTGCAACCTACAGCCTCATGCTCTGATCAGAGATGTGAACTCCATGACTTGATCTGTGTACAGCTGTTATCAGCTTGCATAGTTGCTAAGAGGCCGTTAATACTTGTTTCTTGTCATACTCCGGATCTGTCTTGAAAATTAGATTAAAGAGGACACAACCTTTTATTTTTATGATTAAGAGATGATTACCTGACTGTCTAGATGGTAAAGCTCTTTATATTGAATCAGACACTACCATTATGGGGTTAAAAGACAATGTTGTTCAAGTGTTTCTCATAAAACACCTTGACTCACTTACTGTGAGCATGCATCAGTGCATTTTCAGTAAATGCTGGTATTACTGTGGGTGCTGTGAAGTTGTTTGTGCTTCTAGTAGTATCATCAGATCTTATATGGGAAGTGATTATGAGTCTAGGTCAATGTTCCTTCAGGTATTTCTTTTTATCATTCACTGCATATCCAGGGTGGGTTTGGTGCACTAACTTCATGGTTTAATATCAACACAGTTTTTGACAAACAGAATTAGTAAAACATGTGACTAAGTAATCACAAAAGCCTGTTATAGACTTCAACACCGATCAGGCATAACATTGTAACCACTGACAGGGGAAGTGAATAACACTGATCATATCATCTTCATATGTCAGGCAGCAAATGAACATTTTGTCCTCAAAGTGGATGCAGCCAAAATGGGCATGCGTAAGGATTTGAGTGAGTTTGACATGGGCAAAAGTGTAATGTTTAGACGACTGGGTCAGAGCATCTCAAAAACTGCAGCCCTTGTGGGGTTATCTATCAAAAGTCGTCCACGGAAGAACAGTGGTGAACCAGCAGCAGGGTCATGGACAGCCGAGACTCATTGGGGAACAAAGGCAGGCCGGTGTAGTCCAATCCAGCAGATGAGCTACTGTTGCTCAAACTGCTAAAGAAGTTAATGACAAAAAAGGTGTCAGAATCCACAGTGCACAGTGCACCACAGTTTGCTGCTTATGGGGTTGTATAGCTGCAGACCAGTCAGAATGGCAGGTGGTTATAATGTTATGCTTGGTTATGCTGCTTGACTATCTTGGAGTTGGGGTTTTGGAAAAGTGACAGCTTTTGAAGAAATCTGTGTTTCCTCTAAGGACCTGGCCAGCTTCCACAGTTCCCCAATGTGAAGGGAAATCAGTTAGACCTAATAAATCTTGGAAAGCAGTTGAATTCACATATTAACCATGGGTCTATTTATGCTATGATTAAGTTAAACAGTCTATCTAGTGTCTTAGATTGACATGCAATGATCTACTGAAAAATGTCTCAAGATCTAACAGTAGATCAACAGGATAGTGACCTCTGCTTTAGACAGTGTGCTTTATGCTGGCAGATTGGCCTCTGTTTATTTGTATGGTGATGCTGAGGGATCAGGGTTCTGAAATTTTTATATATTTTTTTGCAGTGTGTGAAAAAGCTGCATTATAGAAACAAAGCAGGCAAATTACCCAGCTCATAAAAGGTTATCAACATGATTCTAGTTCTGCCTCTCTTTTTTGTCCCCTGGAAAACTGTTGTTTCCGTCTGCTCCATTCACCGCTCCTCTGTAATTGTTTTATTACAACATAGCCATTTTTTTCTGCCCTGCATGTGTATTTTAATTGGCAAAGATGTTTTCTTAATTTCTTCGTGGTCTGTCTCTTTGCTTGTGTTTTCCTAAGCAGCAGTGTGTCTGAGTTCTCGGGGCCACTGTTGGATTTCAGCGACACTGTGATCACATAAAACATCTATGCGCAGTGGCTTTAATTAGCTGGGTACTGAGAGCTTCTCCTAACACAATCTGCTGGATTTTGTGTTTCACAGAAATTCACTGTCTAAAGGGATGTATTTGTCTAAAAACCACCACAGACACCTCAGTATGCTTCCTCCTCCATGCACTGCCAAGGTCTGAGGCAATTCAGTTTCTGATTGTTCGTTCATATGGTGTCCGTCTGTTTTTGTATTTCATGAAATAAATGTTTGAGGGATTTCCTTGAAATGTTTTACACTTTTCACTCTGACTCAAGAATAAACCAGTCAGATTTTGAAGTTCAAAGGTCAGAGTCTTTTTTGTTAATGATTATTTCTTGTGAACATAATTTGTCAAAAACAGTTTTCTTCAAACTTTTCATGCACATACCTTTTTACATAGGGATATAGGGATTTTAAAGGTCCAAGGTCATTAACATCAGGTCAGCGATCATCCCTTTCTTGTGAAATTGATACTCAAAAACACTCTTTGGGGGGTTTTGGTTCAGACATCACATAGATAGTCGCTTTGACCCAAGAATAAACCAATTAAATTTTAGAGTTCAAAGGTCATTGCCATTGGGTCACATGGTCATCCTTTGGTTGTGAACTTTGTTCACTTTGGAGAATAAACTAAGTAGACCTTAAGTCAAAGGTCAAGGTCATTGTCATGATCATACCTTGTTTGTGATCAGGATTTCAAAAAACTTTTTTTAATTCAAACTTTGCACACAACTCCTCGAACTCAGGGGTAAACTGATTTTGGAGGTCAAAGGTCGTTGTCATTTGGTCTCATGATAATCTTTATCATGCTCTTGAACACTATAGAGTATATCAATAGAGCTTTGAGGGATTTTCTTCAGAATTTGCACAAATGTCTTGTCTCACTCAAGAATAATTTAAGGATATTTTCAGGTCAAAGGTCTTACTTTCAACCCTTACTGTGAATATAATTTCTCAAACGGCACTTGTGGGATTTTCTTCAATGTCCTGTCTAACTCAAGGACAAACTTGTTCCTGAGTCTCAACGTCCGATGAAACATTATGGTACATTCATACATTCTAACAATATTTCAGCAGATGTAAGGGATATATTTATCTCTGATATGTATGGCCTATATATCGGCTGTATATATTGGTAGAATTGTCACACTGCATGAACTCATATTTTATTTTTTAAGCTATTATCTGCCAATAGCAATTTCATGCCGACAATATCATGCAGCCCTACACAACTGTTCCCTAATTTTACATTGGGTAACAAAAGGGTGGAAAATATCAGCATCTTGCATTAAAACCAGGAGTGCCATGCGCTTGACAATGCTACAACTGAAAGTCTGTGGAGGCTATTTTTTTTTTCCACATGGAAAAGACCCTCAAGAACCATTAAGGAAGTCAATAAAGAATTGGAGTGATAAGCAGAATCAATAATGGTATTGGTATCATAAATCATTCATTCCCATCCCTATGCTCATCCCTCAGTTGTTAACATGGTAGCTCAAAAGCACCTTTAGGAATTTTCCTCAAACTGGGCTCAAAAGTCCACTTTGGCTTTAGAATAAACCGGTTCATTTTTAACACCAAAGGGTGGAGGTCCTTTGAGGACTCATTACTGTCCTGTTCCTGTGACCATGATATTTTAAAGTTTTTCTTAAAGGGTTTTCTTTACACTCACAAATCTTCCCCTGACTGAAGGATTAACCCATCATATTTTTATTGATCAAATGTCAAGGTGTCTCATGTTCATTCCTTGCTTGTGAAAATGACATTGCAAGAGGGATTTTCTTTAAACTTGGGCGAATCAAACCACCACTAAAACTACAGCAGTTAATCTTTTGGACCCACAACAGTATTGCTGTAGTCTGGCAGTTGCATATCCTGGAGAGGCATTAGATGCCAGGCAATTAGTTGTAGAAATAAAAATTTGAGTTTTTTTATTTGCAGAACAACATAGATAAAAAGGTGAAACATATACCTCCTTGGTTCAGGCTGTAGATATGATTGATTTGATCATTTAAGTTTTTTTTTTTTTTTGTAGTCCTATGCTTTGAGAGTTGTCACAGCTTTTTTTCCCAGATGGCAAACAGCCATGTCTAGGTTTAGCATTTAGAAGAGGTTTAAGCATTATACTGTTTATTGTCATGGCATAAACCCCCGTCTTTGTAATACCCATGACTTCTCCTCTGCTTGCTGCCAATCGCTGGTTATTACTGCTATTGATTGAGACTAAATCACTGCTATGGCCTATGAATCTCTCAGAATTTCTTCTCACTTCCAAGAAGAAATCTTAAATGCAACACCAACTGGTCTCTGGGGGAATATTATGACCTCCAATAGCTACTACAAGAGAGTACTGTTAATGAAGTGAGAAGGGCAAACAGGTCAGAAATGAACATGTGAGAGTCTGTGTCCTGTTCATTTGTTCTTTGACGACTTGAGAATAATTGTTTCACGTTGGTGGGCGGTGTTCTTCCCTGAGAAAAAGGTTCATACTGACTGTGACAGTGGCCATCACATCACCATTGATTTCTGTTGTGATGCATTCAAAGCTCCCAAGTAATGTGACGAGGGGGAGAGCTGTGAAGAAGACACCTACTGAATAATCTGTTGCTCCAGCGAAGGGAGGGAAACAGAGACAGAAGGAGGAGGCTGGCTTTGTGTCTCAGTGATACAAGTGCATCTACTATGGCCTGTGTAAAGGACCCTGTAACATGTACAATAGCTATTGCCTATTGTGGGCAAAAGCTGTTGCTTGTTTCATGAGTGAGGCACAGTATTATCATTATAATAACGTTAATGGAAGATGGTTGTTTCAATATGGCAGCCAGCAAGTTAGCTGCTGGTGTTAGTGCTTTACATATCAGCACAGGTTGTGGAGGTTTCTAAACCTGTTGTTAAATAAGGAGAATTAAGTATAGTTTGAAGATCCACAAAAACTATGTCAATGTTCCCTCAGCAGGTTGGTCATTTTTTCTGTTTTTAACTCTTAAAAATCTCCACTATGTCCTTGCTTGGCTTCTGTATGAATAAACTTGTGTAAGAGGATCGTTTGAGATCTGTGAAACAGAAATTGCTTACAATTGAGGCGCGTCTGTTATGTACAAGCATTAAAGTAAGAGGAAATTTGAATGTCTGTCCTTAAAAATGATCACAGATGTTATCCAAAGTCCACAGTTATGGCCATGTAGTGATTTTTCTCTCAGTCATATTTTTAGTTTTTTCATTTTACAAATTATCCCTTTAATAGTATATCTTTTCTCTCCTCATTGTGTCTTTTTTCCTCCACTCCTTCCTCAAATCCAGTGTTTCTCAGATAGTGGAGCATGACCCATGGAGGGCATGGTCACATGCCAGAGGGGGTGCAACTTGTCTGGGCAGGGGCGTGGACAGATTAGAATTTCCATTGTCCACCTTAGAGGTGGAATTTACGAAAAATCAGTGTAGGCTGTGTAACTACAAGCTTCTGCTGTCTGTGCTTAATGTTGTTAATGGTTAACTGTATTTGTTAGAACATTAAATTGTGACTTTGTCATCAGCACGCCAAAACACAGCCAGGTAAACGATGGAAAGGAGCATGGAAGCCATGGACACAGTGGTCAACTATTTTCCGTACTTTGTACTTTTGTCCCTCTTTAAAAATATACAAACTCAGCGCAGACTGAATGACATTCGAGCGCTGATGATACGAAGGCAGATGGAATTTGTTGCTGAGATGCCGGCGTCCTTTTGTTGCCTCAAGTTACTGGCGCGATATTATGACGTAGCCACATTACGCCAACATCATCCTGTAAATTAGTATGTTTCCCTGGGTATGACGTTCCCACTGGAGCCGATCGGAGGCAAACCAATAAAAACCCGTCCCTTGCAGGGTCAGTTGACATGGGTCTGAATGCTGATTAGAGCCTTTCCCAATGCCGACAGGAGCCAATTGTTAGCGTGTTCAAACTGTTTTTTCGGACAGTGGGAAAGAGGAATATGTGGCCCTGCAATTGGCTGGGGACTGATCCAGGGTGTTCCCCACCATTTGCCTAATATCAGCTTGGACAGACTCCAGTCCCCTACACCCTCCAGAAGCAAAAGCAGTATAGATAATGGATTGATGGACAGATGTTTTAAATTATTTAGAAAAATCTTAACTTTGCCCTTTTACTATTTTTGTGGACACAAAAAGAATATTGGTCTCAAGGGGGGGCACGACAGAAAGTAATTAAGAACAACTGCACTAAACAAAAATAAAAAAAGTTATTGTTATCACCTACATGACAGTATGGTTCAGTGTTGCAAAAGGGACAGCTTCAGTGTTACTGTTTCCCCCATTTTGAGTTAACCCTCTTGCTGGTGCCTTGTTAAAGTCACAAGAACATTGTGCCATCATGTTTTGTACATATTTATTTAACATAATCAAGAGTCATTTTAAAGTGAAGAGACTTGCTCTCCTAAAAGATAACTTGAATTGTGATGTAGTGCATGCTTTAAAGACGGGATGTTGGAGGACAGTGTGTGGAGAAGAAAAAGGGACTGGGGTGAGAGAAGGAGGGATTGCCTTTATTTAATTCCACCAACATTTATTCCAAACATTAATTTCATTGCACTATCAGAGCCGTTTCAGGGTTGAGAAATGAAGGAAGAGCAGGAACAAATTGCTTTCAAGTTGTGCAGAGCACTCCCTCTGGATGGCACTGACTGGGACGCCTCTCCCCCTAATTAAATCCCCCTGTTGTATTTAAAAGCCTAAGATGTAATTAGAACATTTAGTTTCATTTATGAAACACTTGAATTTTCTTCCCTCCTACATGCCACAGTTTAATTATATTCAGCATATCGTTGAGTCTTGACAGGAACAGAGAGTTGCTATAGAGATGACCAGGGCTGAACTTTCCTTGGAAATCCATCAGAGTGGTGAGTCTTTGCACAGCAAATGAAGCACTCACTCAAACAAAGCAACTATATGCAAACAAGCACAAGCAGAAAAAAAGTCGGCCCCTCCATCATTTGGTATTGAAGATGCATACAAAAGTGTGAACATGTGCATAAAGTGGAACAACCTCAGCAGCTCAGCAAGCCGGAAAAAAATGTTCAAGCATATGCAAGACTTTCTCACAGATACGGGCTGTAACATACGCAGCTAGAGCAATGGTTGACTCTTCTGAAGTAATGGTTTATGACACTCTTTTTCTTTAAGCCTGCTGCTATCCCACAAACACTTCTTTAGATTTGTACAGGGAAAACAACAGACAGACAACCATCACAAAACTAATCAACACAACTGACATACTACATATACACGCAACAAAACAAACAAACAAACAAACACCGCACATACTGAATTTATGAAATGATCAAACAAGTCAAAGGGGGAACAGCTTTTAAGTATAGAAGGGTTTATTTAAGTTAACGTAGATGATAGACATCAGACACAATTACATGGTTAGAGTTAGAATTATTGCTACAGTGTAAACAACTTCTGGTACATATATTGCATTTACAGTTAATGTGCATTAAGAAGTTAAATGAATGAGCTGTAGAGCAGTTCAGAGAAAAGGGAATGAACAGGGAATGAACATGAGTCCAAAAGACCCTGACCTTTGATGTGCAACACACAATCAGTTAATCCTTGGGTCAGAGGCCCATATAGGGACACCCAAAACTGACTTCCAAAACCTATTCAGTCGGTACTTAGGTAAGTAGAATACTTCAGTGCATAGTCTAATAAGAATCTCTGTAAGTGTTGTTGTGATGTGACAGTCACAACAAAGAGTTGAGTATGAGGCTCAGTGGCCTTTGAGCAAGTCACAGATGACATCAGTACAATGTCTGAAAAATATGTTTGCTCACCTTTTTTAAGATATATCATTAACAAGAAAGGTTTAACGTAAAGTTTCGACTTGACCTGTGAACTCTGACCACCAAATCTCAATCAGAGGAGCAGTTGAGTTATGTCATTATTAACAAAGCAGTGTGAACAGTAATAAATGCCCAAAGCCCTCAAGATTCAAGCCAGGCTCCCGTGTCTGTTTGCTGCTGATGGATTAGTAAGATGGTGTTTAATTGAGGGGTCGATTGGTGTAGTTTCAGAGTTACCTACAACTTTGGCCAGAGCACAGATCCTTGTCAGAAATACATTTTAGGATCAGGATTTTGTGGGAATATTTAACTCCCTTGTCTGAAGCTTTGAGGGTGAGATGCTCCCAGAGAATAGAAGTTTATGGACGCAGTGATGTTCCATCAGAGGCCAACACTGTTGCTATGCAAGGTATTGCTTTCCTGTTGTTTCATGGACTCTGTTTGCTAACACTGCTTTGGCAAGGATATTAATAAAGTTGAAATGATTCACTCCTCTGCAGATATTGTTCTGGAAAGCCATGTTATGTCTGCTTTGCATGAAAAAAACATGGAATGAGGCAATTTTATGATTCACCAACAATTGAATTTGTGAACTGTCATTGCACTAAATGCCATTGGAACTTGAAGTACTTTCCCTATTTTATTGCACTAAATAATACAAATCTAATATTCTATGCCTAAGACAACAAGTATTGTGTATGGGCTTTTAATGTTTGTTTTACAACAATAAAGTTTGAAACATGTTTTTAATGAAAACCAATATTGGACACAATTAATCAAAATTGTATTGGGTGACAAAGATGTTAACTTCCATAGCAGTCAGTCAGTCAACTAGACCAGTTATTAACCGAAGTGAAAGGTCAAATGTACCTGTTTTATTAAAAAAAGAAAGACGATAATAAAAACAACAGTATATAAAAAAAAAATCCCATTTTGCACTGTCAGTAGATTATGGTTTTTAAGATTGATCAATAAATTGATGTTTAACATGGGTTGTATTGAAAACTACTAAAAGTAAATCACTGCTGTCTTCACTCTAGTGACATGTCCAAAGTAAGTCGTGTTTCACAATATGGCAAAGATTGACCCGTCATTCAAACAGCCCCATTGCATGTGGTGTGGTATGCTCTCGCCCTGGTTGTATGCAAGGGCAGAGCTTGGATCCTTTTACTTTCTTGTGTAAATAAACAGGCTGTCAGTTATGCATTTCTTGTTCATACTAACTCCTGAATGTAAACATTGTTCACAGACTTTGTTTCTCTCCCCTTCATAGATGACCCAACAAGCTAATAAACAACTTACTTTCGCTGACCTGAAACTGTGTGCTGTAGCACTTGCGCACAGAAGCATTGAGTCCTTCTCCATTGAGCTGATAGGGATTTATTTTTCTTCAAAGATCAGCTTTGAGCTTGCTAATTTAAGAACTTTAAAGCCCCGTTTCCACCAAGTGGTCCAGTATGGGTCGGCACGGTTTGGCTCAGGCCGGATCGGTAAAGCCTGATCCTGGTTGCATTTCCACAGCCAGCCGTACCCTACTTGGTAGGCGGGATCTAAGCCGGATGCTGATAGCATGACATCATAGCAGCGCGACACAGTGTACCCGGCTATTAAATACAACGAAGAAGACAACACGACACAGTAAACAAAGAGCATTGATGGAAGACATCCAGCAATTCTTCTTTTTTGTGATCAGCATGTGGCTTTTTGTTACGATGCGTGAGAGTTACCTTCACAAAGACGAGTGGAGATTTAAACATGGCGGGGCTGTGTTGTTCTTTATTACCACTGTTGCACGGGAAGTGACGTCTCCTTCGACCAATCAACGGGCTGCAGTGTTTCTAGCTCCAACTTCTGGATTGGTATGCTTGGCACCCCAACGGAAGGGTCCCAAAAAGTAGGACGGTACGGTTCGCTTATAAGGGGTCCTGTCCCAGTTTTAGGCTATGGAAACACCACAAAAAGCGAGCCGTACCGAGACGAACCGAACTGAACCCTCTGGTGGAAACGGGCCTTACGTTTCTAATTCCCTGCAAATCACTCTAAATCTAATGCGAACTACAACAGCTTAAGTGTGCTTATTGAATGTATCCTTAAAATAATATGACCCGGTAACAGCAAACATCTGAGAAGCTCCTTGGACATTCAAGCATCTTGAATAGGTCCTTTTCATGGCTCCTTGATTGAGTTTTTGTCTGAAACAAGCGTTTCACTTCCTATCTTCTAATGCCCCTTAGGCCTGTTTACCACTCTAATGAAAGAGAAAAATGTAAAAGTGTTGAGAGGATGCCTCAAGCTGTCAAAGCTTTCAACAATGGAGATATCTGATTCCTGACCCTTGAAGGTTTTATGTTTGTCAAACTTCTTTTGATCTGAGAAAAGCTTTATAATAACCTAAAATGTTACCCCAGTGTCAAGGGGCTTGGCGAGGTATGGATAATCACTATCTTCACTTCATAGTTTCAGACATATTTTTGCCCATTGTTTGACTTAAACTTTACTTTCTTGTGCTGACTTTAAAGCATGGACCCACAGTTATATTAAGCAATTACTTAAGCTCTAGCAGGCCATGAAACAGACTGAAATTATCATTGATGCAACTGTATGACTCACAAAAGCAATCAAGACCTTTTGAGAGAGGATGGACATTTTTAATCCTCATAATTGTTTTCAGTGTCTGGCTACCTGGCAGTAAAGTAGGCCTCAGACCAAACCTTTAACAACATAATGGTGAAAAACAGCTTTTTTTTTTTTAGATTTGAAGACCAAAATGTTTTGTAAAATACCATGAAAGAAGGCAAAATAATTTTTGAGGTGGAAAAAAAGAGTAGTCACAGATGTTCATGACAAGATACGCAAATACATACATTGTCCAGTTTTGTCCAAAAGGGGGTGCCCGCCAAAAAACATTACCAAAAAAATTATTTCAGGAACTTCAAAGCTCTCATTTCTCATTTGCAGCTTTCAAAATAGACTTGTGGTACGTGTTGAACTATAGCACCAGCTTCTCAAAGCAAACTGAATGGAGACGTTACTACCCCCAACCCCCAAAAGTTCAGCCCTATGCCGAACTGATCATCATTCCAACAAAACCACAAATTGGTTCACTTCTCATTTGGCTCTAAGAATTTCAGACAAAACAAGATAGTTTGGATATTCTGTTTGGGCTCATTTATTTGTACTGCAACAAATCTCTTCTGCAGTGCCTGTATGTCCCTTTTTCCCAACATGGTGGCAGGGCTAACAGTAGGGGGATGGGGGACTGTTCACATATTAAAAACATGACACAGATGAATCATGTTGCAAATCATGTTGCAAATTTCCCCGTGTGGGACGAATGAAGGTTTATTCTATGTGCCTCTGTACAGCTTAGCAAAACGTGAACAAAATGAAGCATCATCCTGTTAATGTGACCAAAAGAAACCCAGGTGTGACCTCACTCTTTTTTTAAAGAAGGCATTAGCTAGCAATATATTTGGTCTGAATTTCGACGTTGCACATCACTGTTTACCCCAGTTTATCTGTCACATGTGGTAGCGGGGGGTTGTTGCTGATATATGCTGTCAGCCCAGTAGTCCAGTCAGGAGCTAGAGACTGTGCTGTACTTCTAAAGATGTATTTTACAACTGAACCAGACAGTGAAACACAAGATACACAAGATACACAAGATACACATATTCGACTGCATGAGACAAATACAAATGATGTAGTGTAGGGTGGCATGGTGGTGCAGCGGTTAGTGCATGTGCCCCACAGCAAGAAGGTTGCCAGTTCAACTCCGGGTTGGGCAGCTGTTTGGAGTGTGTGTTCTTCCTGTGCACGTGAGGGTTCTCTCCATACACTCCGGCTTCTTCCCACAGACCAAAACCATGCTCATTAGGTTGATTGGTGACTCCAAGTTGTTCTTAGCTATGAGTGTGAGAGTGAATGGTTGTCTGTCTCTCTATGTGGCCCTGCCGTCAGCTGGCGACTGGTTCAAGGTGTACCCTGCCTCTTGCCCAATGTCAGCTGGGATAGGCTTCCGCCCCCTGTGACCCTGAAAGGGATAAGCAGTATAGATAATGGATGGATGGATGACATAGTGTACATTAACACATTATTTGAAGCCTGTTTTTTTAAGTGGTAGTAGGTTGTGTAAATGCAGGGGAAACACTACATACCTTAAAAGTGTTTGTCTCAAGTAGGGGGGTTAGGAGTGTGTCATGGTGCTGTTTTTAGTTGGTCATGACTGTGTGCCTGTAAAAAAAAAATCAGTGGTAAAAAGTGAACTGTGCACTGGAGCCCTGAGCAGACGCATATCCGCATGTTTGATTTTACTGAATTTTACCCTATATGATTTTTTTGTGTGTTTTTAAAGATCTTGACTTGGGACACACTCGCACTAGGCTTTCAGTACAGCGCCCAAGCATCTTTCAGCCCAAAAGTCTGCTTTGCTAAGTATGATAGCTTAATGCGATGCTTCCCTGACCTTGGCACAAATTGAAGACGTGCTTTGCTGTGGCTCTTACTCATGCATGAGCACAAGCGAGGGTGCAGGACATGAATGTCAAATGACTGCTCCTGACAGTAATGATGCTGAATACTTTTGGAGTGTTAGACTTAAATTGGCCCAAAATATGCTTCAAAATCTGTGAAGATTTGTCATATTCTCCATGCTGCTCTCCGATGTACTGACACTGTGTTTGTCTATTGTGAACTGTGTTCATTTCATTAAACGGATACTTTAGGTCTTTTGAAGTGGGGAAGCATCCGGCTAGCTTTGTCCCAGAGGAGCTGTTCCGAGTGGTGGGACTTAGCAGCACTGCTTCTCCTGGACCTTTCCACAGACTTCTTCAATTATGGTAGGCCTTCAAAACTGCTGTTTTGTGTTATAATCCTAATTGGTAGAATAGTCACTGCAAATGCTGTCACTGCAGAGGGGGGAATTCTTGTCCCATGATGGAATAGGGTCTAATCTGAATGAAATTTTGTTTTGCCTTTTTATACATGTCATAAATGCCAGAGTGACCCATCTTCCTAATATCCAGGTAGATAGATTTATATCAGTTTGACCCTGACCCTGCCGCAGCCTTCAGCCCTTTGACTTGAACATCTAAGAAGAGGTGTTGCTGGTGCACGGATATGTAGCCAACACAGGCATCACAGAATACTTCTGAACACAAAGGCTTTATTGAGGAAAAGTGAAAAGCTTTAAAATATCTTACTGAAGGGTCTTGTCATGCCTGCAGAGTTTTTTTTTTTTTTTAACCTTAAAGTGGGGAAATTAGGAGAGTTTCTGTGGCGCTTTTGTTATATATTGCCTTGTTGTCATCTATTTCCCATCAGGGACAAAGCTGGCCGTGTGGTTTAGTGGCAGTGATATTTAAAGGCAGGTTTGCTAATCAGATTTAGATACTCTTTTTGTTATACTGGTTAAAATGATCGTTAAATCCAGATGGCAATCAATGCATGATGTGTTCTTAAAAGAGAGCCAAAAATAGCCGCTGTCTACAGCAGGAGTAAACCAGGGAAAACACCAACCAATCACAGCGATTTGGATCAAATTTGTTAAACCAATCAAATCCTGTACTGCCATTCTGCCCACCTTCTGCGCGTACATTTTGCCGACATGCACTGAGCCTGATTCAATGCGCATAGCCAAGCTAAGAGGGATCCAAGTACGCTGGAGAATGGCAGAGAAGCATGACGTGTGAGTACTAACAACTGGAACACTGTAAGTAAACTGTATGGAAACTATAATATTGGGAACTGTAATGATTGGTATAGGAACCGTAATACTCGTGCTGGAGCATGGTGCATGGCAGCATGACCTTTCTTGAGGGCTGCATTATTAATTCATAATCAAAGATTGTTTTCATGTGTTGATTTAGAGATTTTTAGAAAATATCCACATTTTAAATTTAATCATGGAAACAAAGTAAAATGGATTTTATGCATGTTTTCTCCTGTAGTGATCTGTTTTTTGACCTTTTTTTTTTTGTCCCGTCTTTTTGTACAGCCATCAGCTGATTTTTTTCATTTAAGCTGAATATGCAATGGTATAGAGATCTGGCAGTTAAAACGGTTACATTTTATGAAAGTCTGGGTTGTGATTTCACATTTTAAGGTGGTAGAGGTTTCCCCTAAGACTAGACCAGTTGAGAAACACTGCCTTAAAAGAAACCCCCACCTACAGTGCTCTCATCAGTAAAACATATTTGGAGAATGTAGCAGGTAATTAACAAGATTATAATATTATAATACCTGCTATTTCCTACCATATCATGATTTTATTAAACTGATGCTGATGGATAACTTACATAGAAAACTTCTGCCATCAGTGATTGAATGTGAGAATGAACGGGTCAGTGTGACTTGTGTGAAAGCACTTTAGGTTGTGAAAAAGACGAGATAAGCACTTTTAAAGCTTAAATTTGCCATTTATGACAAATGCATTTATTTCAGATGTAAGGTGCCATTGTAGTCCACTGGAAGGATGTGACTGTGCTGTGCCTCTCTCTGCATCAGTGATGTTGATGTTAAGTTTATTGATGGATTGGGCATTGTTTCTCCACTTTGTGAATATGACAAGGCATTGATCAATTTTTTTGGCCAGGGGTGAAGAGGAGTTTGGAGTTCAATTTTCATAAGCACCAAACCCTGACATCTCACAGAGCCGTGAATGAGCAATAGCACCCTATGGGGACGGGACGGGTGATGATGGTCTGCGGTGTGTCCTGCAGAGCTGTATGTTTACAATAAAATGCTTGCTCTGTGCTTTATTGAGACCTTTTGAAGTTAGATACACCAGCTCATCAAATATGAATGCCATAGTCCTGCTGGGGTTGAATTGCATTTGTCATTAGGAAATTGAAGTTAATTTACAGTTTGTTGGTTTGCTCTGCCTGGATGTTACATGGGGATTTGCTCTAGGAGAACGGATCAATTGCAAACACCTTGAACAGAGAAAGAAAAGAAACAAAAGATAGTCAGTGCTCGGCTGCAGGGGTTTAATAGAATAACTCAGCAAATAAAATGTTCACGTTATCTTAAAGCTGTTACTTGACTGAATATTCTGCACCCGTCTGAGTTCACTGTATTTACCTCACATTTTACATTCTCATCATATTACAAGGACAAGTATATGAAAATGGATTATTACCTTATTAAAGGAGTGTTGGGATTAATCCAACACATTCAAGTAACCCTTCTCTGAAGAAATTCAACACAAAAGACATAATGACGAAACTGCAGATTTTTATGTCAAGATATAACTGTGAATGTAAAGCCAAGAATTTCTCAGGTTGTTTATGCTGTCGAGTTTTTGTGATGCAGTTTGCTACAATACTTTCTCAAAGTTTTCTGTTTTTTACAAATATATATACCAAACAATGATGCAATATTGCTAAATCGTAAAATCAGAGAGAGGAAAGTTTGGGGGCATGGCCAACTGGGGCCTGAAAATATTGAAACATTTCTTACTTTTTCCACATTAAATCATCAACCTGAGTACTAGTGTTTTGTTTATTTGTCTTATTACAAACAATGAACATTAAAACGACCTCTGTGCTGATAACTCAGAGTGACATTATAGAAGCGTGGCTTAATCTAGTGTTATCTTTTCTTAGGGTATTCATTTGTGCCAGAAGAATTTATCATAAGAAATTCTAACCAATTCATTACCATATAGATTGAAAACAGACCATGAAGATGAGATTTTAAAGGCATATATGCTGTATTCTACTTTGAATACACCCGTGTGCTTATGTAACTATTTAAAATGTAGCTAAATAGAGTCAGAGACTTTGAGGAGGTGCACAGTATAGTAATTGATTGTCTGTGTGATTGTATATTCTGATCATATTTTAGTAGAATTGATTATATCTTTTGTAATGTTTTTTTTTTTTTTTTACAAAGTTCCTTGCTTTAAAAATTTCCCAAAAGCCAAAATGTACATAGGCTCTGAAGTAACCCGTCATGTCAGATAGACAGGTAAATGTATAGAACATATTTCACTGGCCCATCCAGGCAGTAGCCCATAGTAACTTTCTGGGAGGGCAGAGTCTTTTAAAACTTTCCAGATGGTAAAGAAAGAACATTTTGTCATTCACATTCAGTACAAGCTGATCAGATGTTGTTGTTTTTTTGTTTGTGTTGTGTTTGTTTATGTGCTGTTTTTTTTTTTTTTTTTTTTTTTACATATTTTGTCTTTTTTTGTTGTTGTTGTTTTTTTTTTTTTTTCTTTTGTTGTTGTTTTTTTATTTGATGTAATATTTCATAGTCGTTGCATTTTTTTTTTAATCGTGTCATATTTGTTGTACTTTCTATTTGGGGCAGTGTTTTTTAATTTGTAATGGTTTTTCTAGCTTGTTGTAAAGTTTTTTTTGTCTTGTTTGTAATGTTTTTTTTTGTTTGTATGTATGTTGTGTATTTTCTTTATTGTTGTATTATTTATTTATTTTTGGCCCATAAACCACCACCCCCTGCCCTAGTTGGGACCTTTTCTCTCTCTCTATCTATCAATCTTTTCCTTTCCTTTTTCTTAAAAAGAAAAAAAAAAAGAAAAAAACCCTACAAATACAAAGACCAACTAGTGGTCTTAAGACAACCAACTCATAGACAAACAAAAGCACTCCATAATCACATAACAAACTTAGATAAGGTGACAAACAAACACAAAACAGTGCACTTCATAAAATTCATAAAACCTAGATTACATTTTAGGTAAAAAGCTCAGCTTCCAGAACTTTAACTATTCAAAAGAGGGAAGATTTTAATTGATAGAACTTTTTTTTTTTAGACAATTCAACTTAATTCAGATATAGAACTGATTTTAAGTTTCATTAAACTTTTGTCATATTGTTTTTATGCTGCAGTTTTTTTTTTAGCTTGTTGAAGAGTTTTCTGGGGGTTTTATGTTATTCTCTACTTGTTGTAGCAGGGGTTTTGTGTTGTGTATTGTTGTATGATCTTTGGGAAAAAAACGATGTAAAAACCTGATTGGTGCACCTTGGCCTGAAATACTCCACAGATTGAAAAACAGGTTAAAAATGAAAAAGAAAGAAGAAACATTTTATGTTATTGTTGCTGTATGACTGATTTTTTTTGCATGACTGGTTGTTTTATGAACCCCTTTTCTGTCGAGGGGAAAACATAAAATACAAGCATAATCATTGGCATGATCAAGGA